>JABTTQ020000552.1:0-432322 GCA_016081115.2 Rehmannia glutinosa | reverse complement strand
CGGTAACTTAACCCGTTCAGTTACGTACTCTTGTTCGGCTTATATTACCTCTTATTCTCTTTCTCATCGTCCCAGTTTTACGCTTAACTTCTTTTCCATACGCCGCAGCGACCATCTGCTTAATCTTTCTTGTCTTTAAACCACATGCCATGAGTTTGTCTCTTGTTTTCTCTTATTCTTTTCGCATACTCAGCATTCTTAGCCCCTTTGCAAATTTGCTATTTGGTCGACCCATTGATGAATCCCTGCCGCTCTTGCACGGATCTCGTATTCAGTGTTTTGGGCGGGGCCTGGAGTGAAACCTCTTCATCCACGGAAACAACCTTCACCTCTGGCTCATAGGCGTGTATTGTCTTGGTCTTGCTCCCGGCCGAGGTGACCGGGGCGGAGTGACCCGATAGGCTGCGTGGTAGTGCACTGTCGGCTCTTCACATAGCAGGAGACCACACCCGGTCTGAGTCCCAGGCAGCCATAGACATATTTGCAAGTATCAACTTGGATCGGCGTTTTAAATTCATCAGTGATCGTGGCTCTGTCAGGCGGTTTGGAGATGGCATAAGTGTCTGTCTCTTGGAGATGCCTCCATGTTGTTTCAGATGTTCATAACGGGCATCCATTAACGCCGCTTCCCTCATCACGTCCTGCAATTATGTCTTTCTCTTTTGACCATAGATATGGCAGTGTTGGGTACGCGAGTAAAGAGTTCTTCTTTGTGATAATGTCGTGTGACCACTTGTTGGGGTTTGTCAATCATCAGGTCACATCTTTAGATCCTTCCCCTCACCGTGATTTTCCTTTCTTTTGTTTTTTTTTGGTAACGCTTCCTCGTTTATCTTTTTCCCTTGTATTTGCATGCTCTTTCGACTTCAAATCTTTTAAATGCTTTAAAATATTCCTCTTACCTTTTTGGCATCATCAAAGAACACAAACATCTTTATGCGCGGAAGTCGAAACTGGCGATGGGGTTATGTCTCAGTGCTGCTGCGGAGTATGCAACACGAAATCGGATCGAGTAGTGTTGGACTACTGCTGAAATGAAGCCATCTCAACCATGAGAAGTTTGAATTTTCTATTCATGTTTTCTTCCAATTGTGAATCGCTCTTTATTTTTGCTCACCTTGTGACTTTATCTCGGCGTGTAGCTTCGTATTGCATGTGCTCGATATGTTCTCGACTTTTTTTGCATCCATTTCGGCTCTCCATACCAGGCGACTTGTTGAACAATCTCACGAAATATCTACGCTTTTCCCACCGCATTGTTTCTTCTTTGTGCCCACCATTCCACCCCAATCCCGGGTTGTATATGCCTCTTAAGTCGGCGATGGGTTAGCATCTGTTGTCGATCGCATGTCCCATAGAGGCACGATGCCTCTCCGTCAGATTCAATCTCGGCAAATAATGCCGAACCTTGCGGACTTGGTGGTCTTGGTGCGGTGAGTGGCGTCGTCAAAGTCATAATCGTTTGGAACAATTGTGCACGATGGAATAACGAGGAGCTGATGCATGGAAGCGTGCTTGGCTCGTTTACGATTCTTGATCAGGATGCTCCGGAGAAAGAAAAGATTACATAAAGGAATTATCACGACCCGGTATTTGTTCAATGAGAGGTGCGCGTGGAGTTCCTTTTGAGTCGAATCCCCGCTGCGGACTGGGAGCCCGCGGACTGGACTCGTCTCCGGTGGGGTCTTTTGTGAAGGTGACCCCTGACTTCTTGAGCCTGGTTGTCTCAACGACTTCGTTGATCTCGTTGATTTCTCGGTCGATGTAGTCTGGTCTCGTGTCATCGAGCGTCATCGGGGATGGTGAATTTCCATTGGTAGTTCGTCATGAGTAATTAAAGGTTTAATGAGTAGTCTTAGGATCGGACTTGCGTCGGTGTTGAACATCATGGTGAGTCTTTTGGAGTACATCGCGGGGATGACTAAATCGGTAACGTGCCACGGTCGAGAGTTGCATTCGGGGATTATCACTGGGAATCGTGAAGCGCGCTTATCTCTCCTTTTCGGATGGGTCGATGATAGCGGGAGAGATGTTCTCATTTGACTTCTTTACCACAGGAAGTCTCAATCTCATGGGCACCCATTCTATCACTTAACGGTCTCGAGTGCGGCCGAGGCACTGACCTCATTTCGACGATGTCGGTATCTTAAGTCTCTACGTGGCATCATCGTTGGAGTCTCAACCCCATGGATTGCATTTTCATCGCCAGTGTTAACTCAGTACATTCATACTATTCTCATTGCATCGGCAGCGTCATTAGCTCAGGAGCGATTTGGCACCTTGGGTGAGCATTCTCAGTCTGCCCAGCGATTCTGCAACTCTTTTGTAGCGTGACGTGAAGTCGAATCCTCATCACTTCGGAGAAGACATCAAGGAGAGGATGTGTGTTGTGGTGCGGGAGATGGGCGGATCTTGCGCCTTCTCGTGTCTTTCCAAAACCGCTTTCAGTCTTTTCTTCTCCTTGTCCTTGAAGATCCGCAGGATGTCCGTGGTTGTCTTCATCGATCTTTGGATCATAGTGGTTAGTCGAGGAAGTTTAACGATTCCTCTTCTTCTTCCATAAACTCCGGGCCGCTGGAACCTGCTCCGACGATTTACTCAATTTCCATTTTATCCATTCACGCAGGCGATTTTGGATGTCCGGTAAGGTGGAGATAGGATCATCACATCACTATCGGACTCTGTCAAACCCCAGATCTCAAACGCGGACTGCAACTATGTCTTGGTCGTTTGCCTCTTCTGATCGCCTTAGTCACTTTTGTTTCATCAATTACATCCGGGGACTCGGCTTCAGTTATTTACGGTATTTGTTCCCGGTGAGTGGTGACTCGGCGAGTTTTTCAAGCTCGGAGCGCTTGATTCTTCGTCCTTCTGTTTTGTACCGAGGATTTTTGGTTGACAGTTTCTTTTAGTCTTGGGCGGCGGGCGTCTTTGGTGTCTTTTCTCGAGGAGCCGGCCGTCTTGGCTTATCAGTTCTCCTATTTTTGACGATCGAGAGAAGGTATTTGAGAGTCCTTCTCTGATTGCTGCTGCGGACACGGGAACGAGCGGGCGGTGACTTTCTGCTGCGGGGCGGGAGCAGTTTGACTTTCTTTCTGCAAGGGAGCGGCGATTTTCTTAAGCAGTGCGAGGGGCGCTTTCTTCTTTGGTGGAGAGGAAACAAGCAATGTATCTTGAGGTGGTGATTCCCCCTCACTCGTGTCGGCTCTCTTGGCGTGGCTCTCTTACGTGCGCGCGGAGAGGTTTGATCTGAACATCATCTTTGTTAACATGGACGCTTTCCATGTCAAGAGGGACTCTTTCACCTCCATCATCCCAGGCCAATCACTGGCCATATCCTGGGATCCTCCAAATGTGCCATCTTCCTCAAGGATTTGTTCCCTACATTACGGCATAAATCGGCCTTGTAGACAAACTCGGCTGATTTATTTTCCTTTCTTGATGATCGCGGCCATTCACGATCAACTTTGCTTTTGATTGGTCAAAGTTGCCAAATTGATGTCGATACATTTGGCAACTATGTCCAACGACTTGTGATAATCCTCCTTCCGTGACCTCTTTTTCATGTGTAAACTATTTTATCGGCATAGTCGGGCTTGGCTATTTCCTTCCAGCGGCGGCCCAGGTTTACATCGACTTTGTTAATTTCGATGCTCTTTGTTGGTAGTGGCGGTGTTCAGCCAAATCCTTGGCGAGAGATGGTGAGTTGCTTTCCATGAGCAGATGACTTTATCCCTTCATCGTGAATCTCGGCATTCACGTAGAAGCGTATGCGACCTCCTCCACATAGGTCATCGGATATTCGGCTGTCGAGAAGCGATTTCAGCCCAGGCGTTTCCAATTTCAAAGAATTTTCTTCACTAGGGTGTCATCGGACCCTGTTTCACCATCTTGATAAATCCACAGTAGGCAGGTGTGGATTTGCTTTCCTAACTTGGTAAAATCATAGGTTGGTGCCATTTTTGATTTTATCAAAGAAAACTTAGAGATTGATTTGAAGATAGATAGGTTTTTGAGAGAATTTTTGCCTTTGCTTTTGAGAGAAAGAAATGAGCAGGTTTTGGTAGTGTGAGAGAGAAATTGTTTAAGTATGGTTTATGAAAGGGCGTGCGGGTGGTTTTGAAATGTGATCGAAATCAATAGTTTAGATTTTGCGCCTATTTAGCATTTAATGTCTAAGTATTTAATGCGGCGGCATTTATATCGATCATAAGCTTGGTGTGCGGCTTTATATGTGTACACATCATCATTATCTTTGACGTCATTCTTAAAAACATTCCCGCTTAGTAAAAATGACTGCGTTTTTGTCACTTTGCTCATAAGTGACTCCATCCTTATCCGTTTTTAACTCTTCTTCTCACGGTTCTCTTAGTGACTCGGCTAATAGTGACTTGGTATAATTGTCTTTCCAATCTGGTGATTTACTTAGGTGATTTGTGAGTTCGACTCTTTTCCCTTTTTGTGTTCCATTTCTTTTCTTTGATTCTTACGAAAGTGTCATTTTTCCATTTCACCCTAACTCATGTTTGAGTTCTTCAAATCTTGACTCACATAATGGTTTTGTGAAGATGTCGGCCAATTGTTTATCGATTGAGATATATTCCAAGATGATGTCCTTCTTTTCAACATGATCTCTTATGAAGTGATATCGACATCGATATGCTTTGTTCTTGAGTGCAACCACGGTTTTGAGTGATTGCAATTGCAACGTGTTTATCACACATGATTGGAATTTCTTTTTCCTCAACTTCAAAGTCTCTTAGTTCTTTGTCTCATCCATAGAACTTGGGCTGAAATGCCCCGCAGACTATATGCCTAACCGTAAGTGGCTATTGAATTTTGCTTCTTGCTAAACCAGGAAATCGACATGTTTCTAGCATTTGACATGTGCACGAGTGCTTTTTCATCAACTCTGCATCCATCATAGTCGGTCGAATAGCCAATTAGCTTGAATCCACCTTCCTTTGGATACCATAAGCCAACTTCTTAGCTTCCTTTCAAGTATCTCGATATTCTCTTATTTTTGTCATATGGCTCTCTTTTGGAAGCGATTGAAATCTTGCACATACACCTACAAAAAGTGATGTAAGCCCCTCTTCTTTGTAAGATAAAGCAATGATCGATAAGTGCTCTGTATCTTGTTTGATCTGACAGGCTTGCCATCTGCATCCATGTCCATTTTGGTGATGTATTCATTGGTATTTTCACCAGAAGACTTCTCCTCCATACAAATTTCTTCATTAAGTCTACGGTGTATTTTGTTTGACTTATGAAGGTTCCATCCTTGGGTTGTTTCACTTGGAGTCAAGGAAGAATGTCGCTCTCCCATCATGCTCATTTCAAATTTACTTTGCATGAGGTTTGAAAATTTTTCACACCATGACTCTTTGTTTGTGGATCCAAAAATGATGTCATCCACATATATTTGAACAAGTAGTATACTCTTTTTGTCTTGAATTAAAAAAGTGTTCTATCTACTTTTCCTTTTGTGAATCCATTTTCGATTAGGAATTGTGACAAAGTATCATACCATACTCTCGGTGCCCTGTTTCAATCCATACAAAGCTTTCTTGAGTTTGTATACCTTATCTCCAAGAGTCTTACGCTCAAATCCTGGAGGTTGTTCAACATACACTTCTTCTTCCATAAACCATTTAGAAATGCACTTTTTACATCCATCGATATACAATGAAGTTCTTGTGAGTGCATAGGCAAGAAACATCCTTATAGCTTCGATCTTGCTACGAGGCAAATGTTTCATCAAAATCTATTCCTTCTTCTTGGCAATATCCTTTGGCTACTAGTCTTGCCTTGTTTCTTACCCGCAGAGACAACCTTCGTTTCATCTTATTTAGAACACCCATTTGGTGCCAATAACATTTTTGATGTGTGTGTCTTTGAACTTATTCCCATACTTTATTTCTTTCAAAGCTGATTCACTCTTCTTGCATAGTTTGAATCGAATGTGTGTCATCGATGCTTGTAACACATCTTTGGGCTCTATTTGAGATAAAGCATGTGAACATGGCTTCTTGTTGAGTTACGGATCTTGTTTGACACCTTCTCTTATATCTCCAATGACAACTTTTGGTGGATGGTCTCTCGGCCATCTTATATCGAGTTGGAGTAAGTTAGGCTTGGATTGATCGTCTTGCGGTTTTGTGTTTTGTAATTCACTCTCTCGTAATCAACTTGGTCTGCAAATTTTCCAACTGTTTTTTGAGGTTGACTATCTCATCTTCTTACGAGTTTATAATTCAGCTTGACTTGACGTAGGGGATTAACACATATGGTTGGATGATTGACTTATCGGTGACTCTTCAATGTCTTCTCCATTTACATTTGGCTCATCGAATACCACATGAATGGATTCTTCTGCACCATAGTCCTTTTGTTGAGTACTCTGTAGGCTTTGCTTTTATTGAGTATCCCAAGAAGATAACTTCATCGGCTTTAGCATCGAAAGCCATTAGATTGTCTTTGCCATTGTTGTGGATGAAGCATTTACATCCAAATATTAAAATATGCAATATTTGGTTTTCTTCAGTCAAATCTCATAGGGAGTCTTTGTCGGTTTTGTCATTTTATCATACATCTTTTTTGGGTATAGCAAATTTTGTTGATTGCTTGACCAAAATCTTTTTGGTAACCTGCTTACCAACAACATGGTCTTGCTTCTTTGAGAGTTAACTTCGTGCTACTTCTTTCCATTCTCTTTGTGGAGTCCTTCTTTGATAGTTCATGACCAATACCTTTTTCAATACAATCGAGTTATTATTCCATTGACAAACTCGATTCATGCATACGATCTTATTTTGATAATGGTTTAGCTCTTCTCGTTTTGAATCCTCTTCATCCATTGTGGTAGTTTTGTAGAGTTTCTTTCTTCTTACACATGAATATTGTCCATGTGTATCTTGAGTAGTCATCTACTACCACCAAGGTGTATTTCTTTCCACTTATCTTTTAAAATTGGTTCCATTTGGGCGAATAGAACCATATGTAGCGGATCTGATATTCTTGTTGAAGATGAACATGTCTTTTCTTTGAATGAAGATTTGATTTGTTTTCCCTTCCGACATGCATCACATATACTCTCCTTCTTGTATCTTGATGCGAAGTCCTTCCACAAGATTACTTGCCAGCAAGCATTGTCGTTTTGAAATTCGGTGACTCGGCTTTTTGTGCCACCTGACCCAACTTGACTTGATTAATTTGTCTTTTTGCTAATAGGCAGTCTTGTGTGTGGCGGTTGACCAATCTACTACATACATGTTCTTTTGTCTGCATCCTTGCAACACAACTTCATTTGATTGATATCCTTGATTTGGCATACACCCGTATGTTGAATCAACATTGTAGCCAACCACATCCTGAGTTGGTGATGCTCGATGAAGTTGAAATTGAGTCCTTCAACATATGCAACATCTGTGATTTCTAATCCATTCCTCTTGATGGATCAATGCCTCTTATTTCACCTGGGCTTCATTTCCTCCAAATATGACTTTTGCTCCTTTAACTTCCTTGAATTTTGACAGATTTTTCTTATTTCTATCATATATGCGGAATGACCACTATCCATATACGGGTTCCTTGGCTTTCGGTACATTCCTTGAACTGCAATCAAGAAATTAAGTTTTAGGTACCCATACTTTATGCAGGTCTGAGGGTTAAATTGTAAGATGATCCACCAACTTATAGCCAATGATTTGACTCACAGGGGTTTGCCATCTATCGGTGCCATAATCATAATTAATCTTGGCAAATTGCTTGGGATTCTAGGTTCATACACAGTTTGTCTCTTTTGTATGCGTATGCTGTGTATAAGTTTTTTAGCAATCTTTTCTTTGGGTAATTGTGGTGTCTTTGAAGTGTAGTGCTAGGTGCATATGTGTCTTTGATGAAAGCTCTTATACTTTTGGAATGGCCTTTCTTGAGTTCTAGGCCTTTGCCATTTGGGCTTGTATTCCATAAGTCTATCTTTGATAGTTTACATTATTCAATCGGCTTGGCTTGGATATTTTCTACCATTCCCATCATATGTATTTCTTTTATGGATTTTAAGGGTTTTGGTAGCTCTGCTAACCTTCTTTACAAAGTATTTTACTTTGGAGTTTCTTTGAGGAACTCTACATTTGAATCTCTTCTCGGTCATCTTTTGTACGCACTCAACTAGTTGTTTTCCTTTTCCTTTATAACCAAGGCCGGTTTGCTTGTAATTGTGCTTTGGGTGAATGTGTGTGCAACATTTAGAGTTTTGGATTCTTTAGACTCTTCATTGCTTGAAGATCCTTTTTCCAAAATTACTCTTGAAGTTTGACATATCACAGAGGTTAAATCTAAGCTTTGTCTTGTCTCCACATTCTCTTTGACTCATAATAAGATCATCTAATGATTTAGATGCCTTAGTGAATGAGGCGATAACATTTTGAGTCATTCTCCTCTTTTCTATGGCAACTATTTTACTATTAACTTAGCATTTTAAGCACCTTTAAACTTTCATTCTCATCGAGTTATTTGACTTAGAGTACCAGCTCCTTGGTAACCATTTGTGAGTTTGGCTTTTAGTAAATTTTTTTCCTCATTTAATAGTGTGTGTGAGGATTTAATGTGTTCAAAATCTTTCATCATTTTGCACACAATGAATCATAAAGATCGAGTGGGTGATGAAGTGTGTGTGTCAGTCACTATCACTAGAATCTGCGAGTTTGATGAGTTAAGTGTACCTCATCTTCTTGGTCGGGTTGATCTTGTTCCTTGGCCATCAAGCGGATCGAGGCTTAACTTCGTGAGTCACTTGAATAGTCGAGCTTCCTTGCTCTCTGCAATCGGTATGTCTTTTTGACTTGACTGCATTTTTCATTGATCTCTATGACCAACATTGCCTTTCTCTTTTCTTGTCTTATTTCTCAAAGACCTTTCTTTCTTCTTCATTCTGTATTTGTTGACTACGAGGATATGGGCGATCAATGGCATAGTGACCTGGTTGTCTGATTCAGCATAGATATTGACCTTTTGATCGACTCTTTCCATTCTTGGATTATCGACCCTTTGATATTCAACTTTTTGATGATCTGTTCTCTTGGTTGGTCTATCTTCCCTTGATTTGGAGGAGAGGCGAGTGTCTTACGGAAGATTAAGCCCTTTCCTCTCTTGTAGTTCTTATTGAAGAACTTGTTGAATCTTTTAACCATCGAATTATTTCTTCCGGATCAATGACTTTGACCTCGGCTCTCTTCCCATCTTTAACAATTAAAGCATTTGTTTTGGAGTGGTTGTCTCTTCTGGTCTTTTCTTCTCGGCTCAAACTCGTAGGCTTTGAGGTCCGAGAATAGTTCATGGTTGAATGTCTTTGATAGGTCCATGGAATGTCTTAGTGCCATGACCTTCATTTCCCGTTCAATTTGGAAGACTTTTAGGATCTTCATACACATTTCATTATGTGTATATTCCTTTCCAAGTGCGAGATAGCTCATTGGTGATTTACGTGAGCCAGGAGCATCCAGTTGATCCAGTTTTCTCCTAAGATCATTTTGAAGTTCTCAAATTTTGTCTGACCATTTGATAATTTGTTTTCTTTGATTTGCTCCGAGCTTCACAAATGAATGTTAGCTTGTCCCATTTCTTTAGCGTTTTGCATGATTTGACTTTATTGAACATGGCTTTGTCGAGGTTTTGTAAAGGATGTCCTTAGCTACATTGTTCAGGTTGTATCTTTTCTGTCATCATTTGTCCATTCAGTTCTTGGTTTTCAACCATGGCTTGTGCTAGGGAGCAACATCCTCTTCTCCTTGATTGCGGCTCTTCTTACAGTGTGTTCACCTTTAAGATTTGCGGTGGCCCATCTTCTATCACTATCCACATCTTATCATGTAATCTTTGATAGATGAGCACAGCATCACGAATTTTCCAATCATCAAATTCTTCAATAGTGAACATAGGGATGCGTGTCAAATTTGCTTCCATGATAATAACTTTTAATGATAAAAAAGAGTTTTGAAAGTTTAAGTACTAAAGCAAACTTTGAAAAGTTTGGAGATCTAGTTGATAACCGGTCGGAAGGCTCGATGAACCAACCTCCGATACCCTGTAGGTCCCAAGGGTGTAAGTGTAAGGTTTAGAAGGGGTTGAATAAACCTTACAAATTTTGAATTAATCCTTTTAAATATTCGAGTTGATACTACACAATTTGTGTCCTTGGTGACGGCCAATTTAGTTAATCGATGAGTTAGTCTCTCCAACAGACTCAACTGAGCATTGATGGAATAACTCAATTTTGTTGGGACTAAATTAACTCAACTGTGGTTTGTTTTTCGAAAGACTTAACACCCTTAAGTTTGGTTAAGCAAGGATTTAGTGCTTGGTTTAGTACTTAGAAATTATCAAGTGGATAGAAAATTTATCGTGATTTAAACAATTAAGATGCGAGGAATTAAAGTCTTTGAAATGTAAATGACCAATGAAATTTTTATAGAGGTTCGAAGATGGGGTAATTCTTCTACTCCTCTCTTCTCCAACTCTGGAGAAATCCACTAGGTATTGATCGGTATACAAAGTGGTAACAGTCCGGATACAAGTCTTGATCATACACCGACTTGATCCTTTGGGACTCGATCGAGACGCCTTGATCACTCGGTGAGCTTCTCGTCATGCGACTCGAACTTCTTCCACAGGCGGTGCCTTGCTACTTCATGACTCACTTGCTCAAGCTCTTTGGATTTGATCACGAAGCCCTCCAAAAGCTCAAGACTTGGTTCGACCTTGAACCTTCTGACAATTCTTCGTGGAATGTAGACCCTTGATTTTTCAAAGTATTTTCCTCTTCAACTGATTGAAGTTATCTTTCCTTCACGGGTGAGTGTTGGATTGATGTTCTTCCGTAGTGTAGGCTTGAGGATTGAGAATATTTGATTTTCTAATAATTGCTTGAGCGTTTTTGGTTGGTCCGTCCTCTTGTGTCTCTGCTTCTCAAATAAACTCCTCGACCTTTTATAGTGATCTTTAAAAAATTTGTCCGTTGAAGAGATAGGCTTATTTTTGAAAGTCACTTGCGATCGTTGGCTTGTCTTGTTGCGATCCTTGGAATTGCCATTTCCTCGTATGAATTTTTCTTCACCTTTTTCAGAGTTCGACACGGTGTAATGCTTCCCATTGTTTATTCCTCTTGCACGCTTAAAAATTTGAGCACTCAGATAAAGGTGGTATGGAGATATTACTTGTTTAAGTAATTCTCTTGATTTACGTAACGGGATCTTTTTCGATTATCTCGACTTGTGCATTTCTTTGCTTTCCCAGGTGACTTAGAGTCGACTTCCAATCGATGGATGACTCTTGTCACTTCAACTTGAGACTTGGCTTTTCTTGAGTTGACTTGGTGATGCTCCACTCAGTTGCATCTCATGCTTCTTGATAGAGTTCCGTCTACTCTTCTTTGCCATACTCAATGTCTCGCGGTGAGTCTTCCTTCTAGTCTCGATTGTCTTCTTGCATGTTAGGGCGTAGCTAACTTAACTTAACTTAGCCATCTTATTTATTACAATGCATTTTACAACAAAAAATGGGGTGCCAACATCTATTCTAAGTTTTACATGGCATTCATCAAAATGTAAACAATAAATTTCCTAACATACACCATTTTATATTTAACGATCTTGCGCGTTGTATAACTAATTGTACATCATCTAAATGAACTATAAAGACAAAATGGTGTAACCATCTTCCCATTTAATAACTCAATTGTGCACCATTTTATATCGGCGATGCATCATTGTATTACTAATTGTACATCATCTAAAAACTGAATTATGCATCAATTTAATAGCTGAACTTGCACCATTTAATAATTGGCTGTGCACTATTTTATATCTAACAATGCATCATTGTATAACTAATTGTACATCATCTAAAGTAACTATAAAGACAAAATGGTGTAACCATCTTCCCATTTAATAACTTAATTGTGCACCATTTATATCTAATAGTGCATTATTGTATAACTAAATGTACATAACCAAAAAACCTATAAAGACAAAATGGTGTAATCACATTCCAATAATGACGCCCCACATTCATGGATGTGATAAATATCACGTTGTTGGGAAATTTATTATTTAGATTTTGATGAATGTCATGTAAAACTTAGAATCGAAGTTGGCACCCCATTTTTGTTGTAAACTACATTGTAATAAATAGAATTTGGTCAAGTGAGTTAAGTCGGCTATGCCCAAACATGCAAGAAGACAACCGGAGACTAGAAGGAAGACTCATTGCAAGACAGTGAGTATGGCAAAGAAGAGAAGGCGAGAACTTCGGCCCGAAGGAGCGGTAAGATCTGGTGAGAGGAGTATCGATCAAGTCGACTCAAGATAAACCAAGTCTCAAGTTGAAGTGAGGAAAGTCATCGATGATTGGAAGTTGACTCTAAGTCACACAGGAAAGCAAAGAAATGCGGTCAAGTCGAGATAAGCTGAAAAGATCGTTCTTGAAAATCAAGAAATTACTTAAACAAGTAATATCTCCATGCTACCTTTCTCGAAGTGCTTTCGGTCCCAGCGTGCAAAAATAAACCAATGGGAAGCACTACCGTGTGTCGAACTACGAAAAGCCAAGAACAATTCATACGAGGAAATGGCAATTCCAAGGAGAATTACCAGCAACAAGACAAACCAACGACCACAAGTGACTTTAAAAAATAAGCTATCTCTTCAGGGCAGATTTTGAAAGCTCACTATAAAAGGCGAGGAATAACTCGAGAAAAGGTTCTGAAGGTTACCTTGACCATCGAGAATTGAATACAAGCAAGAAAGAAACATTTTGTAACCTGAAATATTCTCAAGTTATTAAACGCTCAATCCTCAAGCCTACATTCGAAGAACATCAATCCAACACTCACTGTGAAGGAAAGATAACTTCAATCGATTGAAGAGAAAATAAAGGGGTCTGAAGAATAAAGGGATCTACATTCCACGAAGGATTGTAGGAAGGTTCAGTCGAACCTCATAAAAATTTCATTGTGTCATTTACATTTAGACTTTAATTCCCGTGAACCTCATCTTAATTGTTTAAATCTCTTATTTGATAAATTTGTTATCTACTTGATAATTTCTAAGTACTAAATCAAGCTTTAAATCTCTACTAAACCATACTTAAGGGTGTTAAGTCTTCGTGAAAACAAACCACGATTGAGCTAATTGGTCTTAACAATTTGAGTTATTCTATCAACAACTCGATCAGTGCATTTGAGTGACTAACTCTTGATTAACTAAATTGGTATCCACCTGAGGACAATGTTGTGTAGTATCAACTACGAACTTTTAAAAAAAGACTAAATCGAAAATTTGGTAAGGTTTATTCAACCCCCTTCTAAACCTTACACTCATACCCTTGGGACTACAGTGGTATCGGGCGGTTGGTTCATTAAACCTTCCGCCCAGTTCTTGAACTAGATCTCAAATTTTTCAAAGTCGCTTTAGTACTTAAATTTTCAAAACTCTTTTATCATTAAAAATTATTATTATGGAAGCAAATTTGACACGCATCCCTATGTTCACAATTGAAGAATTTGATGATTGGAAAATTCGTATATCTTGCTCATCTATCGGCATTACATGATGAGATGTGGATAATGATAGAGGATGGGCCTCTAAATCTTAAAAGTGAACACGGACTTTAAGAAGAGTCGTAGTTGAGGGTGAAGAGGATGTTGCCCTAGACCGGCTATGGTTGAAAAACCAAGAAGCTGAATGGACAAATGATGACGAGAAAAAAGATACAACCTGGACAATGTAGCCAAGGACATCCTTTACAAAACCTTGGACAAAGCCATGTTCAATAAAGTCAAATCATGCAAAACGGCTAAAGAAATCTCGGACAAGCTAACATTGATTTGTGAAGGCTCGGAAACAAATCAAGGAAAATAAATTATCGATATCGTACAAAAATTTGAGAATTTAAAATGATCGCGGGAAAAACACGGATCAAGCTGGATGCTCGGTTCACGAAATCACCAACGAGCTATCTCGCTTGGAAAGGAATATACACGAAAGGAAATGTGTATGAAGATCTAAAAAGTCTCGGTGAATGGGAAATGAAGGTCTTGGCAAGGACATTCCATGGACCTATCGAAGACCTCAACCATGAACTATTCTCGGATCTCAAAGCCCCTGAATTTGGTGAGAAGAAAAGATCGAGGAAGAGAGGCAATTTGTACCCCCAAAACAATTTGCTCTAATTGTTAAGGATGGAAAGAGAGGCGAGGTCAAAAAAGTCGTTGATCGAGAAAATAGCCACGATGGTTAAAAGGTTCAACAAGTTCTTCAATAAGAACTACAAGAGAGAAGCGGCGAATCTTCCGGAAGACACTCGGCTCACTCCAAGTCAAGAGAAGATAGGCCAACCAAGAGAACAGATCATCAAAAAGTGAATATCAAAGGGTGACAATCCAAGAATGGAAAGAGGCGATCAAAGGTTGAATATCTATCTTTGGAAGCTAGAAAACAGGTCACTATGCCATTATTGCCCATATCCTGTAGTCAACAAATACGGGAATGAAGAAGAAAGAAAGGTCTTGAGAGAAAGAAGACAAGAAAAAAAAGAAAGGCGATGTTGGGCTGCGAGAGAATCTTGAGTCAAAAGACATAGCCGAAGCCGTCGAGTAGTAGTGAAGTGAATACTCAGTGACTCACGAAGAAGAAGCATTGATCGTTTGATGGCGAAGAACAAGATCAACGACGAGAAGATGAGGTACACTAACTCATCAAACTCGGTTCTAGTGATAGTGGTGACACACACATTTCATCACCCACTGATCTTTATGATTCATTAGGCAAAATGATGAAAGATTTTGAACACATTAAATCCTCACACACTACTAAAATGAGGAAAACAGCTACTTTCGAGAACCAAAACTCACGGTGACTAAGGAGGTAGTACTCTAAGTCAAATAGTGATGAGAATAAAAGTTTAAAAATTTGAAAATGCCAAGCTAATAAGCGAAAATAATAGCCCATAGAAAAGAGGAGAATGACCTCAAAAATGTGATTGCCTCATTCAC
The DNA here is from genome assembly GCA_016081115.2 of Rehmannia glutinosa. Taxonomy (NCBI): domain Eukaryota; kingdom Viridiplantae; phylum Streptophyta; class Magnoliopsida; order Lamiales; family Orobanchaceae; genus Rehmannia; species Rehmannia glutinosa. Next base: position 417,270 of record JABTTQ020000552.1, on the reverse strand, counting down.
TAAGGCATCTAAATCATTGGATGATCTTATTATGAGTCAAAGAGAATGTGGAGACAAGACATGCTTAGGATTTAATTCCTTATACATGCTATGTCAAACTCCAAAAGTAATTTTGGAAAAAGGATCTTCAAGCAATGAAGAGTCTAAAAAATCAAAACTCAAATGGTGCACACACATTCACTCAAAGCACAATAACAAGCAAACCGGCATTGGTTATAAAGGAAAAGGAAAAAACGACCCGATTAAGTGCGTTGAAAGGGCGATTGAGAAGAGATTGATCGAGTTTCTCGGCAAACTCAAGCAGAAAAATACTCGTAAAGAAGAAAGCGAGCTACTAAAAACCCGGAAAATCAATAAAAGAAATACATATGATGGGAATGGTAGAAAATATCCAAGCGGTGATTGGAATGATGTGAACTATCAACATAAACTTATGGAATATAAGCCCAAATGGCAAAGGCCAGAACTCGGCAAAGGCCATTCAAAAGTATAAGAGCTTTCATCGACACACATATGCACCTAGGCACTACACTCGGAAGACACCACAATTACCCAAAGAAGGCGATTGCTAAAAAACATACGGGCATACGACAAAAGAGATAATTTGTATGAACTAGAATCCCCAAGCAATTTGCGAGATTAATTATGATTATGGCAGCGATAGATGGCAACCCCTTAGAGTCAAATCATTTGGCTATAAGTTGGTTGGAACATCTTACAATTCTAACCCCTCGGGACCCGGACAAATATGGGTACCTAAAACTTAATTTCCTTGATTGCGGGTTCAAGGAACAATGGCGTGCGGAACCTGGTACATGGATAGTGGCTATTCCAGGACATATGACAAGAAACAAGAAAAATCTGTCAAAATTCAAGGAAGTTAAATGAGCAAAAGTCATATTTGGAGGAAATGAAGCTCGGTGAAATAAGAGGCATTGGATCCATCAAGAGGCGGTTAGAAATCACGGATGTTGCATATGTTGAAGGACTCAACTTCAACTTGGTAAACATCGATCAACTCTATGACAAGGGCTATAATGTTGGATTTAACATGGGTATATGCCAAATCAAGGATCTTTGAATCGAATGAAGTTATGTTGCAAGGATGCGGACAAAAGAACATGTATGTAGTAGATTGGTCAACCGCTACACCCTGCTTTGTCATTAGCAAAAAAACGCAGTTGAATCAAGTTGGTGGCACAAAAAAGCTGAGTCACCTAAATTTCAAAACGATTAACAAGCTTGCCATAAGTAATCTTGTGGAAGGACTTCCACACTCGATATACAAGAAGGAGAGTATATGTGACGCATGTCGAAGGGAAAACAGCAATCAAATCATCATTCAAAGAAAAGACACCCATCTTCAACAAGAATATTACATCTCTACATATGGATCTATTTGGCCCAGTGGAACCAGCTAGCATAAGTGGAAAGAAATACACCTTGGTGGTAGTAGATGACTACTCAATATACATGGACTATATTCATGTGTAAGAAGAAAGAAACTCTACGAAACTACCACAAGCGATGAAGAGAATTCAAAATGAAAAGAGCGAAACCATTATCAAAATAAGATCGAGGAGAGGAAGCGAGTTTGTTAATGGGATAATAACTCGATATTGCATTGAAAATGGCATTGGTCATGAATTATCTGCGGCAAGGACTCCGCAGTGAGAATGGAGTTGCGAAAAGAAGGAATAGAACTCTCAAAAAAGCGGCAAGGACCATGTTAGGTGGCGGGTTACAAAAAGATTTTGGGTCCAAGCGAATCAACACGACTTGCTACACTCAAAGCGGATGTATGATAAGCAGGCGGTGACAAAGACTCCATGAGATTTGGACGGGAGAAAACCAAATGTTGCAAATTTTAGAATATTTGGATGTAAATGCTTCATCCATAACAATGGCAAAGACAATCTAAAGGCTTTCGATGCTAAAGGCGATGAAGGTATCTTCTTGGGATACTCGGTGAAAGCAAAGCTCTGAGTACTCAACAAAAGGACTATGGTTGCGAGAGGAATCCATTCATGTGGTATTCGATGAGCGAATGTAAATGGAGAAGATATTGAAGAGTCGGTGATAAGGTTGAATCATCAAACATCTGAAAAAATCCGTATCTTTGGAAGTTTAAAAGCTGGAATTATAAACTCGAGATGAAGATGAGATAGTTGAGTCTCATAAAATCTTTGGAAAATTTGCGGCTAAGTGATTGAGAGAGAGTGATCAAAGCAACACAACAAGCTAGATGACCAATCCGGCTAACTTACTTCAAAGATGTAAGATGGTGAAAGACCATCCACGAGAAGTTGTCATTGGAGATATAAGAGAGGTGTCAAAACAAGATCGAGAACTCAACAAGAAGCTATGTTCACATGCTTTATCTCACAAATAGAGCCTAAAGATGTGTTACAAGCATTGGATGACACACATTGGATTCAAGCCATGCAAGAAGAGGCTGAATCGGTTTGAAAGAAATAAAGTATGGGAATTAGTTCAAAGACCCACCCATCAAAATGTTATTGGTACTAAATGGGTGTTCGAAACAAGATGAGCGAGGAGGGTTACGTGGTAAGAAACAAAGCAAGACTAGTAGCCAAAGGATATTGCCAAGAAGAAGGAATATATTTTGATGAAACATTTGCTCTGTAGCAAGATTGGAAGCTATAAGGATGTTTCTTGCCTATCGACTCACAAGAATTTCATTGTATATCGGATGGATGTAAAAGTGCATTCTAAATGGTTTATTGGAAGAACAAGTGTATGTTGAACAACCTCCGAGGATTTGAAGCGAGAAGACTCTTGGAGATAAGGTATACAAACTCGAAACCTCTGTATGGATTGAAACAGGCACCCGAGCATGGTATGATACTTTGTCACAATTCTGGCGAGAATGGATTCACAAAAGGAAAAGTAGATAGAACACTTTTCGTAATTCAAGACAGAAAAAGTATCTTGCTTGTTCAAATATATGTGGATGACATCATTTTTGGATCCACAAACAAAGAGCTATGTGAAAAATTTTCAAACCTCATGCAAAGCAAATTTGAAATGAGCATGATGGGAAAGTGACATTCTTCCTTGGACTCCAAGTAAAGCAATGAAGGATGGAACCTTCATAAGTCAAACAAAATACACGGAGATTTAATGAAGAAATTTGGTATGGAGGAGAAGTCTTCGTGAAAATACCAATGAATACATCGTCGAAATGGACATGGATCGGATGGCAAGCACAGTAGATCAAACAAGATATAGAGCACTTATTGGATCATTGCTCTATCTCACAAAGAAAGCCGGACATCACACTTTCTTTGTAGTGTATGTGCGAGATTTCAATCTGCTCCAAAAGAGCCATATGACAGCTAAGAGAATCTTGAGATACTTGAAAGGAAGCGAAGTTGGCTTATGGTATCGAAAGGAAGGTGGATTCAAGCTAATTGGCTATTGAACTACGACTATCTTTGGATGCGAGTTGTGAGAAAAACACCTCGAGCACATGTCAAATGCTTGAAACAGTGATTTCTGGTTTAGCAAAAAAATTCAATAGCCACCTCTCTGGTGAAGCGAGAATACATAGATGCGGGCGTTGTTGTGCCCAAGTCCTATGGATGAGGCAGTGAGAGACTATGAAGTTGAAGAAAAGGAAATTCCAATCATGTGTGATAACACAAGTGTAATTGCAATCACTCGAGAATCTGTGTTGCACTCCAAGAACAAAGCATGTTGAAAAGAAAAAGGACATCATATTGGAATATATCTCAACGATAAGCGATTAGTGACATATTCACAAAACCATGTGAGTCGAGATTTGAAGAACGAGTCAGATTTGAAGAACTCAAAGCAGTTAGGGTTAATCGACTCAAAGAAAAGAAATGGAACACAAAAAGAAAAAAGGATGAATTCTCAAAATCGGCTAAATGAATCGGCCGTATCGGAGAGAAACACTATCTTAGAATTAGGCAGAAATTTGAGTCATTGAGAGAAGCGTGACGGAAGAGTTAAATCGACTAAGGGATAAAGCCATTTATGAGCAAAGTGACAAAAACGCGATCGTTTTTACTAAGCGGGAATATTTTTAAGAATGTCGGCATAATGATGATGTGTACTGACAAAAAGCATGCAAGCTTATGATTGGATATAAATGCTTGCGCATTAAATTGAGACATTAAATGCAATCGGCGTGCAAAATCTAAGCCGTTGATTTCGATCACATTTCAAAAACCACCCGCGCGTCCTTTCGAAACCATACTTAACCCATTTTAAATCTGTTTTCTCTCACATATCACCAAAACGGTTCATTTCTCTCAAAAAACCTCTCCCTATCGATAATTAAATCAAATTTCTAAGTTTATTTTCGGTGAAATCACGAAAAATGGCATCAACCTATGATTTTGTCAAGCTAGGAAAGCAAATCCACACAAGGTCGGCCAGTGGATTTCGAGGGCATGGTCAAACAGGGGTCCGATGACGCCCTCATAAAGAAAATCATTGAAAAGCTCGAAACGTCCCATTGAAACCATTTCCGCGATGGAGTTTTCGATGACGTATGTGGAAGAGGTCGCACGATTCTACGTGAACGCTGAGATTCCCGATGAAGGGATAAAGTCATCTGTTCACGGAAAGAAGTTCACCATCTCTCGAGGATATGGTGAACACTTTGCTCACTACCGACGGAAGGAGCATCGAAAATCAACGAAGGCGATGTAAACCTGGTTCTTTGCTTGGAATGAAGTAGCCAAGCCCGACTATCTTTGATAAAATAGTTTACACATCAAACAAGAGGTCTGTGAAGGAGGACTACCACAAACCTGTTGGACATAGTTGCCAAATGCATAGACATCAAATTTGGCGACTTTGACCAATCAAAAGCAAAGTTGATCGTAATGGCTGCGATCATTGAAGAAAGGAAAATAAATCGGATGAGTTTGTCTCACAATGGTATGCGAGAATATAGAACAAATCCTTGAGAAGATGGTGCATTTGGAGGATCCCTGTGGATATGGCACAGTGATTGGCGGTTGATGGAGTGAAAGGAGTCCCTCTTAGACATGGAAAGGCGTTCCATGTAAACAAGAGGATGTTCGAGATCAAACCTCTCCAGCGCCTGAGAAGAGAGCCTACGCCAAGAGAGGCGACACGAGTGAGGGGGAATCGGTGACCACGAAGATACAACTTTTTTCTCTCCACCAAAGAAGAAAGCGCCCCTGCGGCCGCTAAGCTAAGAATCTACTTTGCCCCTGTGCTTGCTAAGAAAAAAGCTAACGCTCTCGCAACAAAGAAAATCAAACTTCGCTCCCCGCCTGCAGCCCGAGTCACACGCCCCTGCCTCGTGTCTCTCTGGCCCCGACGAGCGGTCGAGAAGGACTCTCAACTACCTTCTCCGATCGTCAAAAGAGGATAAGCGATAAACCAAGACGGCCGCTCCTCGAGAAGAAAATACCAACCGCCCCCGCCCCAAGACTCGAAGAAACTCTCTCTGAACCGGAGGTCCCTCCGTACGAACTAAGAGACGACGAAGAATCATCAAGCACTCAGGGCTTGAGAAACCGGTGAGTCGGCCACTCACCGGAGCAGAATCTGGAGACTGGCCGGAGAAGTTGAGTCTCCGGATATTATAGATGAAACAACTAAGTCTATTGAAGCGATCAACGAGAGGCAAATCAAGACACAACCGTAGTTCGCACAAATGAGACACAAGAAGAAGCGATAGAAATGATAGTGATGTGATGATCCTATCCCCACCTTACCCGACATCCAAAATCGCTGCGAGTGGAGGAAGTGGAAATTGAGTCCATCAAGGAACAATTCCAACGGCCTGAATTTATAAAAGAGGAAGAGGAATTGCTGAACTTCGAACTTCCTTGGGTGACATATGTGATCTCAAGATCGGATGAAGAAAAGCAAAGATATCTTGCGGATCTTCAAGGATAAGAGAAGGAGAGACAGGAGAGGAAGGCGAGGCACGTGAGAAGGCGATGTCGCCTATCACCGCACCACAGAACACACACATCATCTCCTTGATGTCTTATCGGACAATGATGAGGATCACGGACCTGCCGCCACGCAAGAAGAATTGCAAATGCATCAAGCAATGCATGAATCGAGAATTCTTCATGAGAAGAGCATGATGGAGGGACCAGGAGAGTCCTCCAAAACACAATCGAAATTGATCCAATGGGAGTAGTGCGACAAATCGCCACCGTTGTTGCCACCACTTCCCACTCACTCGGAAGAAGGATTTAAGGGAATTGGCGATGAAATCGGGTTAGTGGGGACCCCAATCGAGCCAACCCTAATGAAGGTGTCTTACCACCGCCCCATGGCCGAACACTCGGTAGAAATAGCCAGGGGCGTTTGGAGACGAGTGACCCCATTCCAAGTCACTCACCGGTGCGCCCGGTGAGGGGGAACTCCCTCCACATGCGGCAAGGTCGGAGGATCTGCCAGATGACTCCACAACGAATTTAGGAGGCGAAGTGGAGAAGGTACAAACACAAAATACACGGAAGTTGCCATCAACGAAGCTCGGAGGCAGTTGAGATTGTCTCAGTGAGGTGCCAACTAAATCTGAAGGCTAATGACGCCAGCTGGCGATGCGATCGAGGCACAGACGGAACAGACCACAGGAGTTAACACTGCAGGCGATGAAAGTGCAATCCATAGGGTGAGACTCCAATGGATGCCACCACGAGAAGACCCTAAGACAGGTGACACTGTCGAAAGGGAGGTCCAAGGCCTCGCTACGATTGAGACTGCAAGAGGTAATGAAGGCCAACGGGAGGTTGAGACTTCCCGGGTAAAGAGGCTGAAGTAGAGAACATCCCTCATGCTATCATTGATCCATCTGAAAAGGAGATAAGCGCGCTTCATGATTCCCGGATAATCCTGATGTAACTTTTCTGGATCGGAAGGCGACGAAGAAGGCCGAGTCATCCCGGTGTGAGATCCAAAAGACTCAAACAGGATGTTCCAAGCACGAGCAAGTCGATCTCAAGACTACTCGTCAAACTTTCAATTTTGATGGTGAGCCACCAATAGAAATCTCATCATCGTCCGATGACGCTTCGATAAGGCCGAGGACCAATCCACTCAATGGAGAAACCAACCGAGATCGACGAAGGCTGTTGAGACAATGAGGCTCAACAAGCCGAGTCCACTTCACAAAAGACCCCAGTGAAACAGAGTTCATGCGCGAGGCTCCCCAGCCGCAGCAGTTCGACTCAAAAGGAACTTCACGCGCACCTCTCATCATTGAACAAATCCCGTTTGGCCGTGATGATTCCTTTGTAGAATCATTTCCTTTCTCTCTAGAGGTACCGACCTCCCTGTCGAGTCAGAGAACGATCTCGTGCGCTTCCACAGACCAGATCCTGTTCTTCCATCCGACACCATCGTTCCAGCTGACTATGACTTTGACGCTGCATGGCCATCAACTGCAACGAAAGAAACAGCTGAAGTTTGGGAGGTGTTCAAAGCATTATTTGCTGAAATTGAACGGATGGAGAGGCACCAAGCCTCAATGGACATGAGATCGATAACAAAGATGCCAACCTTACTGCGACTTGAGAGGCATAACATCGAGAATCAGGGGAATGGTGGCAACAATCGTGTGAAACAATGCGTGTGAAACAAGCTAGATATTTCCGAACATTGAGAGAACACATTGAGCACATGCATGAAGCTCACACCGCTTTCGAGATAAAGTCGCTGCGTGAGCAAAATAAGAGTGATCTCCAGCGTATGGAAGAAAACATGGATAGAAAATTCAGCATTCTCATGGCCGAGATGAAGCTAATTTCAGAGTCCAACGCTACTCGCTCACGAATTTCGTCCGCATACTCCGCAGCCAGACTGGCGAGAACTTCGGCTATCGGCCAGACTCAACTTCCCGCTTGCAAGATGTTTCAGTTTCCTTTCTCCTTTGATGATGCCAAAAAGGGAAGAGGAATACTTTAAAGCGCTAAAGAGATCCTGAAGGGAAAAGGAAGGAAGTATGAAGGAAAGACAAATGAGGAAGTTACAAGGAAAAAGAAAGGAAAGTCTGTTGAGGGGAAAAATCGAGAGATGTGACCTTAATGATTGCACAAACCCCAACAATGTCTTGTCACAGTGATATTATCAATGAAGAAACTCCCAGTGACTCGCCACTCCAACACTCTGCTATATCTATGGAAAAAGAGAAAGACAATTGAAGCGAGGGGATGGAGGAAGTGGAAGGAAGAATGGATGCCCGAGTTATGAATATCTTGAAACAACATGGAGGCATTCCAAGAGAGAGACACTTATGCCATCTCGGATGCCAGAACTGAGCCAAGATCGATTGATGAATTTAAAACGCTCGCATCGAAGAATACTTTGCAAACATGTCCATGGCTCAAGCTTGGGACTTGTCTTGGGAAAAGGGTCCCACGCTTATGTGAAGAAGCGACGGAGCAGACTATCGCAATCACTCTGCTTTGGTCACTCCGCTAGTCACTCAAATTGGAAAGAAGACCCCGTACAATACACGCCCAGAGGAAGAGGAAGAAGCGATGGTGGAGGAAGAGGTTTCGTACTGGGTCTCGCCCCAAAAACATTGAGTACATAGATCCGGGCAAGAAAGGAGGGATCTCTTGGTGGTCTTGACCAAGTAGCCAATCTGCAAGTGGCTAAAAGCAATGTTGATTATGCGAAAAGAATAGAAGAAGAAAATAAGAGACAAACTCAGCTATGGGAGGAAAGACAATAGAGATTAAGAAGAGATGAAGCTGCCCGGAAGGCTTATGAAAAGAAGAAGAAGGCGGTGAGATGAGAAAAAGAAGAAGACCGAGAAGATGACAAAATCGAAGAAGATGAAAGAAGGAAGCGGACGAAGGAGATGAAGTGTTGTTTCCACCCCTTCATGTATTTTACTATGTAAATACATACTATGTAAGTCTTCTGCAATAAAGCTGTAAATTCTCTATCTTTTTGTGTAGACAAATGTTTGCTCTGATACACCTTGTAAACAGTTGTGTAAAAGAACAAGAATGTTATGATCAATAAAAGAATTGATTCTACGCATACATTCTATGTGAATGCACTATCTGTATGTATCCTTGCTATTTACATTTTGAATGTTTTAAGTTTTAGCATCATCAAAAAGGGGGAAATTGTTGGGAAATTTATTGTTTAGATTTTGATGAATGCCATGTAAAACTTAGAATAGGAAGTTGGCACCCCATTTTTGTTGTAAACTGCATTGTAATAAATAGGGCTGGTCAAGCTGAGTTAAGTCAGCTATGCCCAAACATGCAAGAAGACAACTGGAGACTAGAAGAAAGACTCACGCAAGACAAACCGAGTATGGTAAAGAAGAGAAAGCGAGAACTCGATGAAGGAGCAAATTAAGATGCACGGTGAGAGAGTATCGGTCAAGTCAAATCAAGATAAGCCAAGTCTCAAATTGAAGTGACGGAAGAGTCATCCAATGATTGGAAGGCGACTCTAAGTCACCTGGGAAAGCAAAAATGCGGTCAAGTCGAGATAATCAAAAAGATCCGTTGCCAGAAATCAAGAGAATTACTTAAACAAGTAATATCTCCATGCTACCTTTCTCGAAGTGCTCGGTCCCGAAAGCGTGCAAAAGGAATAAACCAATGGGAAGCACTACACCGTGTCGAACTACGAAAAGTCAAGAACAATTCATACGAGGAAATGGCAATTCCAAGGACTACAACAAGACAAGCCAACGACCACAAGTGACTTTCAAAAATAAGCTATATCTTCAACGGCGAGTTTTGAAAGCTCACTATAAAAGGCGAGGAATAACTCGAGAAAAGGTTACACGAAGGTTACCTTGACCATCCGAGAATTGAATACAAGCAAGAAAGAAACATTTTGTAACCCGAAATATTCTCAAGTTATTAAACGCTCAATCCTCAAGCCTACATTACGAAGAACATCAATCCAACACCCACAGTGAAGGAAAGATAACTTTAATCGATTGAAGAGGAAATTCTGAAGAATAAAGGGGTCTACATTCCACGAAGGATTGTAGGAAGGTTCAAGGTCGAACCAAGTCTTGAGCTTTTGGAGGGCTTCGTGATCAAATCAAAAGAGCTTGAGCAAGTGGGCTGTAGTGTAGCAAAGCGCAAAAATGCCTTGTGAAGAAGGCGAGTCATACGAGAAGCCAACCGAGTGATCAAGGCGTCTCGGGAGTCCCAAAGGATCAAGTCACCGTGTGATCAAGACTTGTATCTTGGTACCACCACTTTGTATACTTGATCAATACCTAGTGGATTCCTCCGGGAGTTGGAGAAGAGAGGAGTAGAAAAATTACCCCATCTTGAACCTCTATAAAAACTTATCGTGTCATTTACATTTCAAAGACTTTAAATTCCTGCATCTTATTTGCTTAACTTTGCTGATAAATTTGCTATCTACTTGATAATTTCTAAGTACTAAATCAAGCTTTAAATCTCTACTAAACCATACTTAAGGGTGTTAAGTCTTCCAATAAAACAAACCACAGTTGAGCTAATTGATGTTAACAAATGAGTTATTCTATCAACAAATTCGATCAGTCTTGAGTGACTAACTCTACTGATTAACTAAATTGGTTGTCCACCTAGACACAAAATGTGTAGTATCAACTCTGAACTTTTAAAAGGACTAAATCGAAAATTTGGTAAGGTTTATTCAACCCCCTTCTAAACCTTACACTCACACCCCTTGGGACCTACACACGTTTCCATAACTGAGTTATGCACCATTTTAATAGTTGAACTGTGCACCATTTAATTACTGAATGTGCACCATTTTGTATCTAACAGTGCATCATTGTATAATTAATTGTACATCAATGTGAGTAAACCACATTTGAATGAAAAGCGGGAACAATCATAAAATTGAATCCCATAAAAATCACTAGGATTGAATGGTGTACAATTAGTATACAATGATGCACTGTTAGATATGAAACTGTGAACAATCAGTTATTAAATGGTGTACAATTCAACTATTAAAATGGTGCATAATTCAGTTATGAAATGTGATATTAATCAATCCCTTGATTGTATGGGCGTGATTTATGGAATTTTTCTAGTTACTATTATGCCTTTTCCACCTATTAATTAATTGATAAATCAGTTATTTTTAATGGCAATCTGGACCATTGAACAAAAGGTGTAGATGGATTTGATCAATCTACACTGCCACATGGTAAGCCCCCTGCCACATTTGATCCTAACCCTATAAAAAGAAAAACAACACCGAGGCTTTTGATCCCCACCTGCGCCACCACATGACAACCCTTGTGTTTGGAAAATGTCTCCTAGAAACGACTTTAAACTAAAATAGAGCACTACAAAGTTGAATTCCAACGAAAAACATATTGCCTAGAACTCTTTTAGAAACTGGAGGGAGAAATTAATAAAATTCAGTGATGCAATGAATGATCTAAATGCAAACCGGGTAGTCTTATTTATTATAGACGAAAAGTTGTGGATAAAAGACACAACCATTAGCATACGAGCCTGAACCGCTATTTTGTATATTCAGAAGGGTCATGAAAGAATTTTAGCATGTAGATATTCCAAACTTTCTAGCAGAGTATCATATGTGATCTCAGATGTAGTTACATGTGCAGCTACATGCAGCGGAATAAAATTAAAAGAGCAAGACATACGATGTAAAAATTTATCTGAGCCAAAAAGCTTGAGATGTACCATTCTTTGCGAATTTCCCATTAGTAAATTTGTTTGTGTATACAATAAATACTAAAATCAACTAGTAGAAAATAAATAAAAACTCATATCTAGAGTTGATTTAATACTGTTAATACAACTCATCCAACAATAGATACGTGTGGACTTCGTTTATCACAATACAAAAATCATATGGATGAAAATAAACTAACAAACACAACAACAGCTGAATGTAATCACTTGATAAAGTCACATCTAGGATCACATTCGGTTTAGTAAACTTCCTTGCACTTGAATGACTCTTAAAACTTTATCAACTCTCTTGTGTCTCTTATATATTTTCTATGTCTTGTATGAGCTCGTCCTTCTCTCTCCTTTCTAGGCGTCCAAGAACTTCGAAATAATCCTAATAAACATGGAAACTAGATATATGCATATATATCACTTATGTTAGGAAACAAGATAAATATCCAAGAATAATAATATATCTATACCTTATTAATATCAAATCTTTCCTAATCTAATTACAACACAATCATACCGTAAGTCTAGAAAGGCAAAACACATTAAAACAAGATCCTTTATTTTAGGAAACTAATTAGGTGTGTAAACACACCTTAACAATCTTCCCATTTTTGCCTTTTTGGACAAAACACATATCAACCACACAAATCAAACTCCCCCTAAACAACATGCTGAATAATGCTAGAAAAAAATTGCAACCACATTTAAGACCACATTCAAAAGAAGCAGAATCAAATAATCAAGTGTCAAAATATTCAGCAAATTGAAATCAAAAGCAACATCCCTAACTTGATAGTTTTATATAGGCCTAACTTAGATTTTATACAAATCATCCATATCAACATTTGCATCAGCCTGTTCTCTTGGTCCTTCATCTTCCAAATCAAACCAAAGTCCTTCATCTCCTTCAACATTCCCAGTGCATGGAACAACATTAGTAGGTTGAGTATCTCCCCTGCAAAGTGCTTTGGGTCCAGCTTCAATTTCCTTTTCCTCTCCCCATTTTTCGCCAGAAAGCGGACAATGATGGTTTGCAGCTGATGCGGAGAGCAGTAAAATGAGCAATCTATTGCTCAACAAAAGCCATTTGGACCTCTGGAAATGCCACATAAATAGGAATTGAAGGAATTGTAGGAGAAATATGATCTACATCTGGAACTGCATTTGGAGCAGACTCAGGAACATAAATTTGTGGAACACTAGGGGCATGAGTGATAGGAGTTGCAGGAGTAGGAGGTGCATCCCCTGGATACACCAGTGGATGATCCACAATCCTGTTTTTTGTCTTCAGCTATGGATGGAAAACAACGAAGTAGCCAAGTGCAGTTGTAAACCTTTCATCCTCTCGAGGCTCAAACCCTTGTGACACCAAGATATTGTAGATTAGGCTAGGAAAAGGTAGTGCCTAGCTCTTCAAAAGGGTGTTCGCAAAAAAAGTGACTTCTTCAAAGACCATATTTCCAAAGCTGAAAGACAAGCCCTTCCCTATTTGATATAAGACATGTGCATGAGTTTTGGACAAAATGGAGTTGTTTCTGATAGGAGACCAATTAGAACTCATTAATCACAATAGGGTTAAAATTATAAAATTATAAATCCTATTTCACACAAAACCTTCCTATACTTGGGAGACCTCCTTCTAGTAATTCTTGGGGACAGGTTAGCATAAAACTCAGAAACAACATTCTCAACATAGGTCACTACAGTGTCAATGGTGGTAAGAAAATTTCGTTCCTCAAAAAATCAATTTATATTGAACTTAGCAAAGTGATCATAGTTCCTACACCTTTTCTCAACAAAGTTTCAACCAAGAAGTGCACGAATTTATTAGCAGCAGTCAAATTATATAAGGTGTCAGAATGTGCTTAACTTATCTCAAATTCCGAGTCAGATGTGTCATAGGATGACATCACATCTTCCTCTGCATCTACTTGACTAGCTTTCTATCGTTCTTCTGCAATCATCTCATCTCCCACTTCATCAATTATAGTGTCACAATCATCAACTAGAGCAGGTTCTTTCGAGGCATCGAAATCCTCATTATTAGAGTCATCAAATTCTGACCTGGATTCTGATCATTCAAATGTGGGTTGAGATGTGATCACATCCACCTTCACATTCTTCTGTCGTTCAGCTTTCTCACTCAGTGGTGTTAGAGGGACATCATCATCACTATCAGGAGATGTATCCTTATCAGCCTTGGGTGCATGAACATACTAGTTCACATTATCCTCTGAATCATTGAAGTTGACATGGGGAATGGCAGCCTCATCTCCCCATGTATTGGAAGTGCCATCACATTTTTTCTGTTTCTTGCTTTCCGCCTCACGGTAGGAATCATATAATTAAAAATCTTCCGGAGAGTAACCCTTTAGGTATTTTGACCATCAAACATTGTGATTTCCTGGGGGACCATGCACAGTACCGATAACCTCAAAATCAAGAGGACTGTCGACATCAATTTCATTCTCTCTTTTCCCAGGTAAAAGTACTGCAAAGGCCTTGCCTTGAACCACAATAGGAACAATAGCAGTGGGAGAAGGGTTGTGTGAAGGAGAAGGGGCCATAGGCGGAGAAGGATTTTCAGGTTGAAGGAACCCATATGTGGGTCTTGAGGCTGGGTGTGCGGAGATGCGGACCCGATGCGGAGATGCATCCTCCACAGTAATGAGATTTGCTTGTGATGGAGGAAAACTCGAACTGTTAGGAAAAAATATTATTAGATTTTGATGATACCATGTAAAACTTAGAATACGAAGTTGGCACCCCATTTTCCTTGTATTTCTATTTGTAATAGATAGGACTGCATGAGCTAAGTTGGAGTCAGCTATGTTGAAGAATACAAGAGTCAAATGAAGACTAAAGAGAAGAGCCAGTTGTGTGTCAGATGTGTATAGTCAAGATGGAAGCTTCAAACTCGATTGAAGAAGAGACCCAGCTGAGGATAGCTGAGTAAAGGATGAAGAAGTAACAATCAAGTCAGTTAAGAGCCAGTACTGCCACTTGACAGACAGTTGAGTCATTCCTAAAAGGTTGGAGGTGACTCAAGTCAAAGGGGTAAAGGCAGCTGCCCAGTCAAGTCAACTGATATAATCCGTTGCACAGAAGTCAATGATATTACTTAATATAGTAATACGCCCATGCTGTCATGTCTAAAAGTGCTCACATCAGAAGCGTGTAAATTGAATAAACCAATGGGAAGCACTGAGCTTGTGTCAGAACCTGAAAAGCTGTAGACATAATTTAATACGAGGAAATGTCACCATCACAAGCTGTAAATTAAGACAAGACAAGCCAACGACCAAGAAGTGTAATTGAAAATTACCTATCTCTTCAACGGACACATTTTCAAATAAGCGCTATAAAAGGCTGAGGAAGCAAATGAGAGAAGGTTACGAATCTGAACGAACGTACAAGCAATACAAGCAAGCAAACCTGCAAAAATACTCTCAAGCCGTCATAGACATTCCACAATCCTAAAATTAAAGGAACTCGATCCAACACACTAAGTGAAGAAAAGAATATTTCATCAAGTCAAGGCAGCTGTCTTGTGAAGAAGCTGAGTCCCAAGAGCAGCAAACTGTGTGATCAAGGCTAACTCGGACTGAGAACTACTTTGCAACCAGATCAGTTACTTAGTGGATTCCTACAGGAGTTGGAGAAGAGTGGATTAGAGGTATTATCCCATCCTCGTACCACTATAAAAATTGCTTGTGTCATTTTACTTACAATACTTTATTTTCCTACATATTTTTTATATCTGCTGTTAAGTTAATATTGCTAAACTTAGCTCATAATAACATTGCTAAAAACAAGTTTAAAACATCAATGGTGATAAGTCTTCCGCACAAAACTAAATTAACTAAAAAGTTAAGTGCTAGCTGACCCAACTGAGTTATACTATCAACAGCTCAGTCGAGTATGTTGAGTGGGTAACTTTGCTGAAGTAAGACAACCTAGCTGTCCCCCAAGGACTTAGTAGTTCTGAGTTAACTCTATTAAGTTATTTTAAAAGGACTAAAATCGAAAATTTGATAAGGTTTATTCAAACCCCCTCTTCTAAACCTTACAACTCACCCTTTGGGACCTACAAGTATTATCAGAGCGGTTGATTTATTGAGCCTTCTGCATTGGTTACTGAACTAGATCTCAATCTTTTCAAAAGATTTAACACTTGGGTTTTCAAAGTTTTTATTTCAAAACACTACTACAAAAAATAGACACCAGTTTTAAACCGGTGTCTATTAGTAAACCAACCGGTGTTAAAGCCACTTGTGTTAAAAGTCTGAACTTTTTGACAACGGTTTAAAACCGGTGTCGTTTCCTTGAAAGACAATGGTTTTAAACCGGTGTCTATTAGTAAACCAACCGGTGTTAGAACCACAGGTGTTAAAAGTCTGAACTTTTTGACACCAGTTTAAAACCGGTGTCTTTTCCTTGAAAGACACCGATTTTAAATCGGTGCCTTAGAGAAAAAAATATCAGCTTTCTATGGCCCTGATGGTAAAAGTTTATGTATTTGACACCGATTTTAAACCGGTGTCTTTTGATGAATAGACACCGCATCAAAACCGGTGTCTTAATATTTTCAGAAGCGGTTTTAAAAGGGTTGTTTATTTACGCAAACACACCGGTCCAAAGCTGCAAAAAAACCATATAAATAAACAATTCATTATGAACTCCAATTCTAGCAACCATCATAAGTTCAATACCAATTAAACATGAAATTCATTAATACTAAAGTCACCTCCAATAGCCAAAATCAAACAAAAAGTACAAGTAGCGAAGTTTCATTTCGATAAAACAACTATAAATTCATAGTCCAATTCCATCAACCAACAAAAAGACTACATAATTCAACTAAAGGCAACAAAATCCAGATGATCAACATAGCTCGTGTCATTCAAGCTTTCAAAAATGCTCAAACTTCTCCTACTCAGCCTTTAACCTTTGTTTCTCGTCACGAAGCTTATTCTTCTCTGCCTACAAACATATAGACAAAGTTGAATGATTTAGCCATTAATGAACCAACCCTTCTCAGCAACTAATCATAGTGAATTATGCACACATCAAAAATATTAGGATTAAAGGGGTAACCTATGAGAAGAATAAATGTACAGTAACAGACATATGTGTGTTTGTGTTTTTATCCATTGCACAACTCATCACTGTTCCTGGAGCCCTGCCATAAGCATCTAAGTATCAAAAACTTACACATCTTTCAATTTCTCTCGTGCCTTTCTTCTTTTTTATGTTTCCTTTTTTCCTTAAACTTAAAATGTGTTTTAGCAAGAATCTATATTGATTGCTACACGCAAGCCATGGAATATGTCAACATTAATTTCAATTTTTACAACTTCAAGATTGTATATTATAAATTAAAATTAAGGGTTAATTATAAGAATTATATATCCTAATGTTTAGCATAGAAAAACAAACATTAGTTATTTTTTAAATTACAAATACTCCAACGATATTTGTTTATCTTTACAATTTGTGACCATCAGCTCTGTCATAGGAAAACAAGGATAGCTGACTAAAAGACAAAGACCACTTCTCATTTATGCTCAACCAAAAATACATGGGCTGAGCAATCTTATCATATGAGCTCATACATTTATTCAACACAATGAAAAAGTGAATAACATACCTGAGCCACATGTCCTTTGATGATAAAGTGGAAAAAGGTTACTCTATAGTGTAGTGGTTTCCCAGTTTTAGTGCTGACACCTTTTTCTCCTGAAGAATGAATGGACAACAATAGATGTGAGATTAAGATATACAAATATCCAAATAAAAAAGGATAAAGGCCAACAAGGTTAAAAGATTCAAGTGGATATTCCTCAAGAAAAATAATTAACATTGTATGGCAACAAGCTCACTAAGTTCTGGGTTTTAAGGAAAATGGCTTCAATACATTCTTCGACCTAACTCCAAGCTTTAAGAACCAATTGTGGAAAAAGGTTATAAGATTCAGGAACGAAAGATAAAACCACATACACAACAGCAATTAAAAAACAAAAGAAACATCACAGAGTGGTAGAGTTGAGGTATAATTGAAAACGAAAAAAAAGGACAAAGTTACCTGTACAAAGCGCACGGAACACATAACCAGGTAGAAATGAAATATGAATTTGCTCTCTTTTTTACGGAAAACAATTGCATTCATCAATACAGAGAGGTCAGTCTACTGATGCAGAAAATTAAGTGATACTGCATCCATAATAATTAAAATGATCTCGGGACGACTCCTCACACTGAGAAAGCAGAATGCTTGTTCGATGAACCTGATTCTTCTCGAACTTTGTCTTCGCCTCTGTATCCAAGAGGCTAAAAAGAATATCTCCTTGACTGGCTACCTACAGGAGAAGAAAAGATAAGAAAAAAAGAAGCTTGAAAGGAGCTCGGCTTGAGACAGTACGGTATACGACTGTACACCATTTTTCTTTGGCTGAGCGGCATGTATTTCCACGGTGCTCGTTTTTCCAATTATGAAGCGTGGCTAAACGATTTTGTAGAGTAACATTTCTGAAATAGTGCATAAGGGCGGTAAACGTGCCTGCGGAAATTTTGCGGAGCATATGGCATACTTCAACAAACTCAATAGATCATCCAAACCTTCTCTCTTCCTTTCTGCATCAATTAGAATAGGAATACCTCTGCTAGTTGCCTGCTCTGGAAAGTTAAGACAAGTGTGGTTTACTTTCAAGAGAGAATGAATGAAAATTAGCTTCAACAAGACCATCAATAAGGATAACATGAATAGGTCAAGTGACCATCACCTCCTGAGCCACAACTAAAACTGTATCATGCCTCCAACTCCTCCAATATTCCTTTACCTTGAGGATCATCAGCAACCTACTTAAAAATGTCATTAAATATATGAATATCCAATCCAAATTCAGATAAGCAACTACAGAAATTACTAGACCTTGGAAATCAGCCTAGGTTGATGGGAGGTACATAGAAGTAAGATAAAAAAGAGTACCAAAAAATGACGTCTGAAAAACTATTTAGGCCTGGTTATCCGTTACGCCTTGCAAGTAAAAGTGCTAGGCTTGAGCCTTGATGCTCACCAGTTTTCACTTTTTGCATGATACAATTCTAATATTATACAAATGCAGGCACAATGCAAGAAGATTTCAGCCCTTTCGACACTGGTTGATACAACGCGCAGCACAAGCATTGATTTGTTTTTACGAGTTCAAGAAATAACAAAGGGTGACCTATTCATCATTTTTTCATTTGGTTTTCAGCCTGAGAGAAAAAAATCCTTTACATTGCGTGCCACATCTTCCTCAAATACTGCCTCCAACAATATGTCAGATCCCTTTAAGTCATCTGAAACCAAACTCCCCACTAAGTTCTTCATAAAAGCATGAAATGAAAATAATTGCATTATTTCACCATTAAATTTAAGTACATGAATTCCTAGCTTTACAGAGACCAAGGGACTTATGTGCTTTTTAATATATACACAACACCATGGTAGTTTTACATGAATCTTAGGAACACTCACTTTTTTGATTGGGCAACAATTTCGCACTTTCAGCTGATATAGGAAGAACAACGAACTGACCAGAATCATCCTTTAGTTTATTAAGAACTTCATCCGTGGAATTTGCAGTTAAGGGGGACAACCAATCTTGCATATGCATTTGCTTGGGTATGTATATCGGACAGAGGATAACATTGCAAATATGTGCTGTTTGATACAGAGAGTTGAGAGAAACCTTATCATTCCTATTAAAAAAATTACTGAGCTGAATTTATCATATCTACAAACATAACATCTGAAACAAATAACATTCAAGTAAATTGTAAAATCAAGTATCACTAACATCATCTTGATGACAAAACTAAATAGCACTAGTACAAATCTCAGAAAACAATGTTAGAACTGCTGAACACCAACCAGTGGCTAGTTCACCCAAAATTATACGTCCTTAAGTTACGAGCAACAAAGGCACTAATAAGCAATCCAAATTCAGATAAGCAACTACAGAAATTACTAGACCTTGGAAATGAGTATTTGGAAGCAGCGACGGGTTTTGAAGATGAAAACTGAAAAGGCATTTTGTTCTTCATCGATCGGCTCGAATGTTTGATTTGTTGCATACGGTGCTACATTCTATGTGGCTTAGGAGGTTCAATGTTAGGGTTAATGGAGTGTGACGAGATGGATTTCACAGACGAGAGTGAAAGCTATACAGTAGGCATTGAGGAGAGAGAGGTGATGGGCGGTGGAGGGGAGAAGATTTTACACTAATTTCACTATTCTTCAACTAATAACCTAATTAGAAAATAAAGACACCGGTTCTACAACCAATGTCTAAATATCTGTGTTAAAAAATAAAGACACCGGTTCTATAACCGGTGTCGAAAAATCTGTGGCTAATCTAAAATAATTTATATATATAGACACGGTTTGAAATCCGATGCCAAAACCGGTGTCTATTTGGGAATTTGTTTTACAATAAACACCGTTCTAGGAAACCAGTGTTGTTTATCAAACGACAACACTAATTAGACACCGGTTTCTTACAAAACCGGTGTTAAAAAGGAAAAGACACCAGTAAAGTCATAAAACCAGTGTCTTATTGGTGGTGTCTATCAGCAGTTTTCTTGTAGTGAAAGCAAAGTTATTATCATGGAAGCAAATCTAACTCGCATTCCCATGTTTACTGTGGAAGAGTTTGATGATTGGAAAATTTGCATGCAGGCTCACCTATCAACCTTACACGATAAAATGTGGCTAGTGATAGAAGATGGGCAACTGCAAATGTTAAAAGTCAACACTGCTATAAGAAGACCACCTCCAGGTGAAGGAGAAGATGCTGCAGCAGATCCCATACCTGCTATGGTTGAAAAACCACGCTTTGAATGGACCAATGAAGATAGAAAAAGATACAATCTTGATAATGTTGCCAAGGACATCCTTTCTACAAAACCTTGGACAAGGCTATGAACTAAGTCAAATCATGCAAATGTAAAGAAATCGTATAAGCTAACCATGATTTGTGAAGGATCTGAACAGATTAAAGAAAATAAATTAACTGTAGCTGTTCAAAAATTTGAAAATTTTAAAATGCTTGCAGGTGAGAGTCTGGATCAACTGGATGCCAGATTCACAACAATCACAAATGAGCTTTCAGCTCTTAGGAAGGAGTAATGTCAAAAGGATATGTGCATGAAGATCTTAAGAACCCTTCCAATATCGAATGGGAAATGAAGGTCAAGGCCCCGAGACATTCCATGGACCTCTCCAAAACATCAAATCATGAGCTATTCTCGGACCTTAAAAGCTTATGAGTTTGAGCTAAGGAGAAAAGAGCAAGAGGAACAACTCGCAAGCGCAAGACACCGTTTTGTCCAAAACCGAAGGAAGAAAACTAAGCCAAATGAAACAATTGACCGGAAGAAATTGCTCTTATGGTGAAAAGATTTAACAAGTTCTTCAATAACAACTATAAAAAAAAAAACTATAAAAGAAACAAGGGTGAAACCTCCGTAAGACATTCAACACCTTCCAAAGCAAGGAGGATAGGCCACCCAAGAGAGTCGAACATCAAAGAGCGACTATGAGAGAGCCGACTTGCAGAGAGTAAAAAACATGTGTTGCAACTATGCAGAAAACCAAGACACTTTGATATTGACTGTTCTTATCCACCAGTCAACAAATATAGAAATCAAGAGGATAGAGGAGTCTTCAGAGAGAGATGACAAGAAAAGAAGAAAGCTATGTTCGCTGTTGAGACCGTTGAACTAGCCAAGTGCAAAGAACCCCGCACTTCGGATAGTAGTGAAGCGGTACTTACCAAGTGATCTTGAGGAAGTGGCTTTGATCTGCCTCATGGCCAAAGAACAAGATCAAGAAGATGAGGTACACTCTAACTCATCTCATTCTGATTCTAGTGATAGTGATAGTGACAGAAACACTTCCTCATCCACATATCTTTATGATTCAATTGGTAAAATGATGAAAGACTTTGAGAACATCAAAACCTAACACACATTTTTAAATGAGGAAAACAACCAGCTTAAATGCCAAAACTCACAGCTGACTAAGGAGCTGAGTACTCTAAGTCACATAGATGATGAGAATACAAAGCTGAAGGCTGAAAATGCCAATTTCCAAGCAGAGTTAACTGCTACTGAAAAGAGAAAAAAAGATCTCAAAAATGTGATTGATTCATTTACAAAGGCATCCAAATCACTAGATGAACTTATAATGATACAAAAAGAGTGTGGAGGGAAAAACAGGCATATGATTTAATTCCTTTATGCATGCTCAAGCTCCTATAGTGATTTTGGAGAAAGGATCCTCAAGTAATGAGGGAGTCCAAAAACCCAAAACACCACATGTTGCACCAACACCCACACCGAGAAAACAAAAACAATCATACTTTGTTGGGAAATTTATTGTTTAGATTTTGATGAATGCCATGTAAAACTTAGAATAGGAAGTTGGCACCCCATTTTTGTTGTAAACTCGCATTGTAATAAATAGGGTGGTCAAGTGAGTTAAGTCATATGCCTAAACATGCAAGAAGACAACCGGAGACTAGAAGGAAGACTCACCGCAAGACAAATGAGTATGACAAAGAAGAGAAGACGGAACTCGATCAAGGTACAACAGAGATGCAAAATGAGTAAAGTATCGGTCAAGTCAACGCAAGATAGCCAAGTCTCAAATTGAAGTGGCGTAAGAGTCATCCATGATTGGAAGGCGACTCTAAGTCACCTGGGAAAGCAAGGAAATGCAAATAAAGTTGAGATAATCAAAGAGATCCGTTGCCGTAAATCAAGAGAATTACTTAACCAAGTAATACCTCCATGCTACTTTTCTTGAAGTGCTCGATCCCAAAAGCGTGCAAAAAGAAATAAACCAATGGGTAGCATCGCACCATGTCGAACTCAAAAGTCAAGAACAATTCATATGAGGAAGTGGCAATTCCAAGGATCGCAACAAGACAAGCCAACGACCACAAATGTCTTTTGAGAATAAGCTATCTCTTCAACGGGCAAATTTTCAAAAGAACACTATAAAAGGTCGAGGAGTTTATTTGAGAGAATGTTGGTTACCTTGACATTTAAAAAACAAATACGAGCTAGAAAAGCAATATCTCAGTAACCAAAAATATTCTCAAATCATTCAAGTTCAATCCTCAAGCCTAAACTACGAAGGAAATCAATCCAACACTCACCGTGAAGGAAAGATGACTTCAATCGGTTGAAGAGGAAATTATTGAAGAATCAAGGGGTCTACATTCTACGGAGGATTGTAGGAAGGTTCAAGTCGAACCGGTCTCAAGTTTTTGGAGGGCTTCGTGATCAAATCCAAAGAGCTTGAGCAAGTGGGTCATAGTAGCAAAGCGGTGCCTGTGAAGAAGGTGAGTCGTCGAGAAGCCAACCGCGTGACCAAGTGTTGGGAAATTTATTGTTTAGATTTTGATGAATGCCATGTAAAACTTAGAATAGGAAGTTGGCACCCCATTTTTTGTTGTAAACCCGCATTGCAACAAATAGGGTGGGTCAAGCCGGAGTTAAGTCGGTATGCCCAAATATGCAAGAAGACAACCGGAGACTAGTAGGAAGACTCACATGAGACAAAATTTGAGTTTGGCAAAAGAAGAGAAGACGGAACTCGATCAAGGTGCGGTGAGATGCAATCGAGTAAAGCATCGATCAAGTCAACTCAAGATAGTCAAGTCTTTTTAGTTGAAGTGACGGAAGGAAGTCATTTAATGATTGGAAGTGACTCTAAGTCACCTGGGGAAAGCAAGGAAATGCACGGTCAAGTCGAGATAACGAAAGAGATCCGTTGCAGATAAATCAAGAGAATTACTTAAACAAGTAATATCTCCATACTACCTTTCTGAGTGCTCGATCAGAAGCGTGCAAGGAAATAAACCAATGGGAAGCACTACACCGTGTCGAGTGCTCGAAAAGTCAAGAATAATTCATACGAGGAAGTGGCAATTCAAAGGATCGCAATAAGATAAGCCAACGACCACAAGTGACTTTCAAAAATAAGCTATCTCTTCAACGGGCAAATTTTTGAAAGATCACTATAAAAGGCCGAGGAATCACTCGATAAAAAAAACCGTAACCACGAACTTTCAAGCTAACATTTGAATGTAACCAAAAATTACTCTCAAGTTATTCAAGTTCAATCCTCAAGTCTACATTACGAAGGAAATCAATCCAACACTCACCGTGAAGGAAAGATAACTTCAATCAGTTGAAGAGGAAATTATTGAAGAATCAAGGGGTCTACATTCCACGGAGGATTGTAGGAAGGTTCAAGGTCGAACCGTCTCAAGTTTTTGGAGGGCTTCGTGATCAAATCCAAAAAGCTTGAGCAAGTGGGGTCAGTAGTAGCAAGGCAAAGCTTGCCCGTGAAGAGGCCGAGTCGTCACGAGAAGCCAACTGCGTGACCAAGTGTTGGGAAATTTATTGTTTAGATTTTGATGAATGGCATGTAAAACTTAGAATAGGAAGTTGGCACCCTATTTTTTGTTGTAAACTGCATTGTAACAAATAGGGCTGGTCAAGTTAAGTCAGCTATGCCCAAACATGCAAGAAGACAAACCGAGACTAGTAGGAAGACTCATTGCGAGACAATGAGTTTGGCAAAAGAAGAGAAGACAGAACTCGCTTGAAGGTGCAAAAATTTGGATGCAATGAGTAAAGCATTAGTCAAGTCAACTCAACATAGTCAAGTCTCTAGTTGAAGTGACAAAGAGTCATTTAATGATTGGAACCTGACTCTAAGTCACCTGGGTAAAGCAAGGAAATGCAGTCAAGTCGAGATAATCGAAAGAGATCCGTTGCACATAAATCAAGAGAATTACTTAAACAAGTAATATCTCCATACTACCTTTCTTGAGTGCTCGATCCGAAGTGTGCAAAGGAAATAAATCAATGGGAAGCACTACACCGTGTCGATTGCTCGAAAAGTCAAGAATAATTCATACGAGGAAGTGGCAATTCCAAGGATCGCAACAAGACAAGCCAACGACCACAAGTGACTTTCAAAAATAAGCTATCTCTTCAATGGGCAAATTTTTGAAAGATCACTATAAAAGGCTGAGGAATCACTCTGAGAGAAAAAAAAGCAGAACCACGAACATTCAAGCTAACATTTGAATTGTAACCAAAAATTACTCTCAAGTTATTCAAGTTCAATCCTCAAGTCTACATTACGAGGAAATCAATCCAACACTCACTGTGAAGGAAAGATAACTTCAATCGGTTGAAGAGGAAATTATTGAAGAATCAAGGGGTCTACATTCCACGGAGGATTGTAGGAAGGTTCAAGTCGAACCAGTCTCAAGTTTTTGAGGGCTTCGTGATCAAATCCAAAGAGCTTGAGCAAGTGGGCTTTTGTAGTAGCAAAGGCGCAAACCACTGTGAAGAAGAGGCCGAGTCGCATTTATAGCCAATGCGTGACCAAGTGTTGGGAAATTTATTGTTTAGATTTTGATGAATGCCATGTAAAACTTAGAATAGGAAGTTGGCACCCCATTTTTTGTTGTAAATCGCATTGCAACAAATAGGGCTGGGTCAAGCCGAGTTAAGTCGGTATGCCCAAACATGCAAGAAGACAACCGGAGACTAGTAGGAAGACTCATTGCGAGACAATGAGTTTGGCAAAAGAAGAGAAGACGGAACTCATCAAGGTGCAAATCGAGATGCAATCGAGTAAAGATCGATCAAGTCAACTCAAGATAGTCAAGTCTTTAGTTGAAGTGACAAGAGTCATTTAATGATTGGAAGGCGACTCTAAGTCACCTGGGAAAGCAAGGAAATGCAATCAAGTCGAGATAACGAAAGAGATCCGTTGCACAGACAATCAAGAGAATTACTTAAACAAGTAATATCTCCATACTACCTTTCTCGTAGTGCTCGATCCACGAAGCGTGCAAGGGAAATAAACCAATGGGAAGCACTACACCGTGTCGATTATCAAAAAGTCAAGAATAATTCATACGAGGAAGTGGCAATTCCAAGGATCGCAATAAGATAAGCCAACGACCACAAGTGACTTTCAAAAATAAGCCTATCTCTCTTCAACGGGCAAATTTTTGAAAGATCACTATAAAAGGCCGAGGAATCACTCTGAGAGAAAAAAAACCAGAACCACGAACTTTCAAGCTAACATTTGAACTCTAACCAAAAATTACTCTCAAGTTATTCAAGTTCAATCCTCAAGTCTACATTACGAAGGAAATCAATCCAACACTCACTTGTGAAGGAAAGATAACTTCAATCGATTGAAGAGGAAATTATTGAAGAATCAAGGGGTCTACATTCCACTGGAGGATTGTAGGAAGCTTCAAGTCGAACCGCCTCAAGTTTTGGAGGGCTTCGTGATCAAATCCAAAGAGCTTGAGCAAGTGGGTACATGTAGCAAGCGCAAAATTTTGCCTGTGAAGAGGCCGAGTCGCACGAGAAGCCAATCGTGACCAAGTGTTGGGAAATTTATTGTTTAGATTTTGATGAATGCCATGTAAAACTTAGAATAGGAAGTTGGCACCCTATTTTTTTGTAAACGCATTGTAACAAATAGGGTCAAGGTCAGTTAAGTCGGTATGCCCAAACATGCAAGAAGACAACTGGAGACTAGTAGGAAGACTCATTTGCGAGACAAATTTGAGTTTGGCAAAAGAAGAGAAGACAGGAACTCGCTTGAAGGTGCAAAACGATGCAATCTGGTGAGTAAAGCATTAGTCAAGTCAACTCAACATAGTCAAGTCTCTAGTTGAAGTGACAGAAGAGTCATTTAATGATTGGAAGGCGACTCTAAGTCACCTGGGTAAAGCAAGGAAATGCAGTCAAGTCGAGATAATCGAAAGAGATCCGTTGCACGAAATCAAGAGAATTACTTAAACAAGTAATATCTCCATACTACCTTTCTCGAGTGCTCATCCGATCCGAGCGTGCAAGGGAAATAAACCAATGGGAAGCACTACACCGTGTCGATTGCTCAAAAGTCAAGAATAATTCATACGAGGAAGTGGCAATTCAAGGATCGCAACAAGACAAGCCAACGACCACAAGTGACTTTAAAAAATAAGCCTATCTCTTCAACGGGCAAATTTTCGAAAGATCACTATAAAAGGCTAAGGAATCACTCTGAGAGAAAAAAAACCAGAACCACGAACATTCAAGCTAACATTTGAATTGTAACCAAAAATTACTCTCAAGTTATTCAAGTTCAATCCTCAAGTCTACATTACGAAGGAAATCAATCCAACACTCACCTGTGAAGGAAAGATAACTTCAATCAATTGAAGAGGAAATTATTGAAGAATCAAGGGATCTACATTCCACGGAGGATTGTAGGAAGGTTCAAGGTCGAACCGATCTCAAGTTTTTGGAGGGCTTCGTGATCAAATCCAAAGAGCTTGAGCAAGTGGGTCAATAGTAGCAAGGCAAACGCCCTGTGAAGAGGCGATTCGTCATTTGGTAAGCCAACCAAGCGTGACCAAGTGTTGGGAAATTTATTGTTTAGATTTTGATGAATGCCATGTAAAACTTAGAATAGGAAGTTGGCACCCCATTTTTGTTGTAAATCGCATTGCAACAAATAGAAATGGGTCAAGTCAGTGAGTTAAGTCGCTTATGCCCAAACATGCAAGAAGACAACCGGAGACTAGTAGGAAGACTCCATCAGGAGACAAATGAGTTTGGCAAAAGAAGAGAAGACGGAACTCGATCAAGGTGAAGCGAGATGCAATCGAGTAAAGCATCACCAAGTCAACTCAAGATAGTCAAGTCTCTAGTTGAAGTGACAGAAAGAGTCATTTAATGATTGGAAGGCGACTAAGTCACCTGGGAAAGCAAGGAAATGCAATCAAGTCGAGATAATGTAAAGAGATCCGTTGCACATAAATCAAGAGAATTACTTAAACAAGTAATATCTCCATACTACCTTTCTTGGAGTGCTCGATCACGTGAAGCGTGCAAAGGAAATAAACCAATGGGAAGCACTACACCGTGTCGATTATCGAAAAGTCAAGAATAATTCATACGAGGAAGTGGCAATTCCAAGGATCGCAACAAGACAAGCCAACGACCACAAGTGACTTTCAAAAATAAGCTATCTCTTCAATGGGCAAATTTTTGAAAGATCACTATAAAAGGCCGAGAATCACTCGAGAGAAAAAAGCGAACCACGAACATTCAAGCTAACATTTGAATTGTAACCAAAAATTACTCTCAAGTTATTCAAGTTCAATCCTCAAGTCTACATTACGAAGGAAATCAATCCAACACTCACCTGTGAAGGAAAGATAACTTCAATCGGTTGAAGAGGAAATTATTGAAGAATCAAGGGGTCTACATTCCACGGAGGATTGTAGGAAGGTTCAAGTCGAACCGGTCTCAAGTTTTGGAGGGCTTGATCAAATCCAAAGAGCTTGAGCAAGTGGGTCAGTGTAAAGGCAAATTGCCTGTGAAGAAGGCCGAGTCGTCATTTGAGCCAAATCAATGCGTGACCAAGTGTTGGGAAATTTATTGTTTAGATTTTGATGAATGCCATGTAAAACTTAGAATAGGAAGTTGGCACCCCATTTTTGTTGTAAATCGCATTGCAACAAATAGGGCTGGTCAAGTGAGTTAAGTCGGCTATGCCCCAAACATGCAAGAAGACAAAATCGAGACTAGTAGGAAGACTCACCGCGCGGCCGAGTTTGGCAAAAAGAAGAGAAGACGAACTCGATCAAGGTGCAAAATGAGATGCAATCGAGTAAAGCATCACCAAGTCAACTCAAGATAGTCAAGTCTTTAGTTGAAGTGATGAAAGAGTCATTTAATGATTGGAAGTCGACTCTAAGTCACCTGGGAAAGCAAGGAAATGCAAATCAAGTCGAGATAATGAAAAGAGATCCGTTGCACGAAATCAAGAGAATTACTTAAACAAGTAATATCTCCATACTACCTTTCTCGAGTGCTCGATCCACGAAGCGTGCAAGGGAAATAAACGAATGGGGAAGCACTCGCACCGTGTCGATTGCTCAAAAGTCAAGAATAATTCATACGAGGAAGTGGCAATTCCAAGGATCGCAATAAGATAAGCCAACGACCACAAGTGACTTTCAAAAATAAGCTATCTCTTCAACGGGCAAATTTTTGAAAGATCACTATAAAAGGCCGAGGAATCACTCGAGAGAAAAAACTGCAACCACGAACTTTCAAGCTAACATTTGAATCAGAACCAAAAATTACTCTCAAGTTATTCAAGTTCAATCCTCAAGTCTACATTACGAAGAAATCAATCCAACACTCACCGTGAAGGAAAGATAACTTCAATCAGAGTTGAAGAGGAAATTATTGAAGTATCAAGGGGTCTACATTCCACGGAGGATTGTAGGAAGGTTCAAGGTCGAACCAATCTCAAGTTTTGGAGGGCTTCGTGATCAAATCCAAAGAGCTTGAGCAAGTGGGCTTTGTAGTAGCAAAGGCAATGCCTGTGAAGAGGCCGAGTCGTCGAGAAGCCAAATGCGTGACCAAGTGTTGGGAAATTTATTGTTTAGATTTTGATGAATGCCATGTAAAACTTAGAATATGAAGTTGGCACCCCATTTTTGTTGTAAATCGCATTGCAAATAGGGTGGGTCAAGCCGAGTTAAATCGACTATGCCCAAACATGCAAGAAGACAACTGGAGACTAGTAGGAAGACTCGTTGCGAGACAATTGAGTTTGGCAAAAGAAGAAAGACGGAACTCGATCAAGGTGCAAATTGAATCTGATGCAACAGTAAAGCATCACCAAGTCAACTCAAGATAGTCAAGTCTCTAGTTGAAGTGACGGAAGAGTCATTTAATGATTGGAAGTGACTCTAAGTCACCTGGGAAAGCAAGGAAATGCGGTCAGTCGAGATAATCGAAAGAGATCCGTTGCACGAAATCAAGAGAATTACTTAAACAAGTAATATCTCCATACTACCTTTCTCGAGTGCTCGACCGCGAAGCGTGCAACGGAAATAAACTAATGGGAAGCACTACACCGATGCTCTAAAAAGTCAAGAATAATTCATACGAGGAAGTGGCAATTCCAAGGATCGCAACTAGACAAGCCAACGACCACAAGTGACTTTAAAAATAAGCCTATCTCTTCAACGGGCAAATTTTTGAAAGATCACTATAAAAGGCCGAGGAATCACTCCGAGAGAAAAAACCAGAACCACGAACATTCAAGCTAACATTTGAATCAGAACTCAAAAATTACTCTCAAGGTATTCAAGTTCAATCCTCAAGTCTACATTACGAAGGAAATCAATCCAACACTCACTTTGTGAAGGAAAGATAACTTCAATCGGTTGAAGAGGAAATTATTGAAGAATCAAGGGGTCTACATTCCACGGAGGATTGTAGGAAGGTTCCAGGTCGAACCGGTCTCAAGTTTTTGGAGGGCTTCGTGATCAAATCCAAAGAGCTTGAGCAAGTGGGTCAGAGTAGTAAGGCAAATGCCTGTGAAGAGGCTGAGTCGTCACGAGAAGCCAACGTGCGTGACCAAGTGTTGGGAAATTTATTGTTTAGATTTTGATGAATGCCATATAAAACTTAGAATAGGAAGTTGGCACCCCATTTTTGTTGTAAATCGCATTGCAAATAAATGGGTCAAGCCGAGTTAAGTCGGTATATGCCCAAACATGCAAGAAGACAACCGGAGACTAGTAGGAAGACTCCGCGAGACAATTGAGTTTGGCAAAAGAAGAGAAGATGGGAACTCGATCAAGGTGCATCCGAGATGCACTTAGTAAAGCATCGCTTAAGTCAACTCAAGATAGTCAAGTCTCTAGTTGAAGTGACAAAGAGTCATTTAATGATTGGAAGGCGACTCTAAGTCACCTGGGGAAAGCAAGGAAATGCAATCAAGTCGAGATAATCGAAAGAGATCCGTTGCACAGAAATCAAGAGAATTACTAAAACAAGTAATATCTCCATACTACCTTTCTCGAGTGCTCGATCCGACAGAAGCGTGCAAGGAAATAAACCAATGGGAAGCACTACACCGTGTCGCTGCTCGGGAAAAGTCAAGAATAATTCATACGAGGAAGTGGCAATTCCAAGGACGCTCGCAACAAGACAAGCCAGCGACCACAAGTGACTTTAAAAAATAACCCTATCTCTTCAACGGGCAAATTTTTGAAAGATCACTATAAAAGGCTGAGAAATCACTCTGAGAGGAAAAAAAAAAACCGAACTACGAACATTCAAGCTAACATTTGAACTGTAACCAAAAATTACTCTCAAGTTATTCAAGTTCAATCCTCAAGTCTACATTACGAAGGAAATCAATACAACACTCACCTGTGAAGGAAAGACAACTTCAATCAGTTGAAGAGGAAACATTTGAAGAATCAAGGGGTCTACATTCCACGAAAGATTGCAGAAAGGTTCAAGGTCGAACCAGTCTCAAGTTTTTGGAGGGCTTCGTGATCAAATCCAAAGAGCTTGAGCAAGTGAGTTGTAGTAGCAAGGCCGCTGCCCTACATATTTACTATAACCATGAATATAAAGCTTCATTATCATCCCTTCATTTTAAAATTTTAAATTCTCTGAATAGGAATGATACTTTATCCGAAAATAGTGATACTTTTGAGTAATAAATATGATACTTTTAAGGTAAACATTGGTATTTTAATTTTTACATATTCAAAAAATAAGATTTTTTGATATACTCATTCTAGTTTAATAGCTAATGTTTTTTACATTGAAAAACTGATACTTATGTTGGAAATAGTGATACATTTGATATTAAATATGATACTTTTATGATGGACAATGGCATTTTAAAATTTTAAATTCTCTGAATAAAAAGTAATACTTTATCCGAAAATAGTGATACTTTTGAGTAAAAAATATGATAGTTTTAAGGTGAATATTATTCAAAAAATAAATTTTTTTGATATACTCATTCTAGTCTCATAGCTAATGTTTTTTACCATTGAAAAACTAATACTTGTGCTGGAAATAGTGATACTTTTGATGATAAATATGATACATTTGTGATACTTCAATCTAATGATTTTCTAATATGCGACTGTATTAAAAAAACATGATACTTTATCCCAAAAAATGGATATTTTTACTCATAAAAGTGGTACTTTTAACTCTGTCATATTTATTTTTCCTTTTTCACTGTACTGAATTCATACTTCGTGATTTATTTACAAAAACATGATACTTTATCTCAAAAAATAGATACTTTTACTCATAAAAGTGTTACTTTAGCTCTGTCTTATTTATTTTTCCTTCGTGATATAAAGTATCATGTTTTTACTATAGTCACAAATTAGAAATGAAGGAAAGAAGAAAAAATAAAAATAAATATGATATAGTTAAAATAAAAATTTTATAAGTAAAAGTATCCGTTTGTTGAGATAAAGTATCATATTTCTTAATACTGATTACAAACTAGGAACAAAAAAAGAGGAAAAATAAAAAATAAATATGATGTAGTTTAAGTAACACTTTTATAAGTATCCATTTATTGAGATAATGTATCAAGATTTTTTAATAGACTTGGGTTTGGTTCTTAACATTTATATTTATAGGCATTTTTAATTTTTTTTAATTACCAAGCGTATTTATGAAAGGATTTATATAAATTATTATACTAAAATTGCAAAATAAGTACTAGTGGTGTAGTGGTAGAACACCACCTTAAGTTTATTAAGGTCGCGTGTTCAATTCCGCGCTGGAGCAGATTTTTTTTTAAATAAGAGGTGCGGCCGTGGGTGGTCAGGGCATGGGGTGGGAACGTTGGGCAATCGGGTTGTGGTCGCGGTCGGTGGGATCCGTCTTACGGAATAGGATCCATAAGACGGTCCTACAGGAGACCTACTCAATCAAATTTATTTAAATTGACTTGTAAAGTGTTGGTCTGACCAAATTTTTTTATTTATTTTTGGAGAAATACGAAAAACACCCATCTTTTCAAAAAAAAAATACATTGGTTACGCTTTTCGGGTCATTTACGCTTTTATGGACATTTATACACTTTTATCCATTTGTAAACTATTTTTTGTTTATATGTTGTTTTATGTCGTTTTTTATTTGTTTTTTGTTGTTTCATGAGTTGATTATATATTGTTTCTATGTTATTTCGATATTTCAATGTAATTTTTACCTATTTTTATGTATCGTTTTGTTCTTCTGTTTTTCTATGTTATTTCTGGGTTATTTTATGTTATTATATTATTAATTTCTTGATTGTTTCCATGATATTTCAATGTATTAGATCCAAAATTTAATTTGTTGCTTCTATTCATGTGTTGTCTCTATATTGTTTCAATGTGTTTTGTTTTAGTATGTGTTATTTCTGTGTATGTTTTTTGGTTGTTTCTAAAATTTTGAGTATAAAATTGATCATTTAATAATGGCAGAAATTGTATTTCAAAGATTTTTTCAGCTAAAACATATTCAAAACAACTTTGAAATAACGTCAAAAGTCCGCGGACAAAAATTTTGGACTTTAAGTGAATTAGATAGAGGTTGTCAAGATAAAAACTCTTAAGACTAAGAACTCCACTAATATCAATCATTTAATCAGTCAATCATCAAAGATCAATCTATAAATCACTAAATCATCAAAGCATTTATAATGCAAGAATGTAATAACACATCTTTTTCATACTTACAATCATCAAAGATCAATCTATTAATCACTCAATCATCAAAGCATTTATAATGCAAGAATGTAATAACACATCTTTTTTGAAGAGGGTAAAGTGTAATTATACATATCATATTTCAAGAAAAAAATTTGTAATTTCAAAACCGTTAATTTTTTGGCTACTAGCTCAAACCTCTGGGGTAGTTTTTATAATTACCCCTTAGTAAAAAAATCGATGTACAACATAGACAAAATTTAATTCTAAATTGATGTACATTTTCATACTACAACTATGAAAATCCCTATCAATCCAATCCATGTATTTTAGACAAAAAAACTCATATAAGATGGTCGATGTCACGAATTTAATTTCATGAGAATGATCCTAAAATGACCAATATTAGCAAACTCATCATTTAAATGTGGTTCTAACTTGTTTAGTTGGTTAGATCAGTTTCTTGAATTTTAAATCCGTGAGTCCGTCTCACATGAAACTAGCTTACTCTATATGGAGTATAGCTGGTGAGAAATGCATGAGCCAACATATTGCCAAGGCTAACCTGAGCCATGGTGGTGAGGTGCAGCCCATCTGGTTGAAGTGGAAGCCCCATCGCATCAACTGTTATTATATCCTCCATCGCAAGTTGTGTTTCTCTCACACTTTGAAGCCATTCTGGGTCCCCTTGCCCTGATGCCAATGCGACCTTTTACATATTTAAACACACCAAATCGATTAATATAAAGTTTGATTTTTATGTCTGACATAATGTCACTAGCGACCTAGGGAAGCACCACAAATTAACATATATATATATATATATATATATATATGTCTGATTATTCAAAAAACAAAAAAACAGAAAAATGACTCGAATTTAAATTATTCATTAGTTAGCTCTTTATATTTGTAATTTGTCTATTATTTAAGTTAACTAAAGTATTTGGCCGATGATACATCGGTTCTCATAACAAAATCATAATTTGCGATAATTAGTTCAATAATATAGAGATTAACAAAATCCTAATTATTTCCTAAAAGCAATCTATTCCTACTGAAAGGTGGCAATACAAATTATATTAGTTATTTAGTATATTTAAATATGAGTGTCTCACAAAAATAGAAAAACACCACATTATTATGTAATATAATCCTATTAAAATAGAAAGAAAAAAAGTTAAGCTAGAAATAAATTATCACTCCATTAATTTAGGAGGTTTTTGTCACACTATTACAAATAAAATATAATTACAAGAATTCATAGTCTTATAAAGAAAAATATCGTGTTGTGTTTGAGTTATTTTCATAGTTCAATGAATCATATTACCATTATAAGCTAAATTAATGTATATGCAAAAAGATGTACCTGAATAAAAGGAACTTGAGGATGCCTCAACTCTTCATACAATCTACGAACAAACATTCGATATTCAGCTGGATACAAATCCCTACCTTGTTCCGTCTCTGTATCTTTCTCCCCTTGATACCACAAAATCGCGCGAATTTTCCCGCCATAACTAAGAGCTTCATTCGTCCTCTCAACTATCCTTCTTCTCAACCTACTATTCTGCCCTGACCATTCCCTTATACTCGTCCCTCCCACGGCACAAGGCACCAAAATTATCGTCCCAAAATTCGACACTTTTTTCAGTATCGCATTAGCAAACGCCATTCACGGACCGATTCCACATGTTTTATTCGCGTCAATTCCAGCATGGAGTGGCTCTTTTGCCTCCTCCAGCACGGAATTTTCGTCCGGTCGGAGAATTCTCCGATCGGACGAGCATTCGGGAGGGACGAAATTGTCCCATACTTGGTTTTGCACACCGCCTCTCCCAGCCATGTTGCTTTGCCCTGCTAGTATGAAGATGTTTATGTTTGTTTCGTCGTCGTCGAGGGTATTTTCGGGAAAAAGATGGTCTTTGATGATTTGGCCAGACTCGAGGTAGCCCCAAAGGAGAATCAAGAACATAAAGAGTAGAAAGAACTTGTGGTTGTACGAATGTTTCTTCATAATTATGACAAAGTTTGTGACCCAATCTAGTTTCTTGAAAATTAAATAGAGACTAGGGATTTTACTTTATATACATATAATTAAATTTCACTTCTATTAATATTGGGAGGCCTAATCAAATGCGTATCCTGAAGTTCTAAGGAATCTAATCCAAGCAAAATTCGTGAAACAATAAATTAACTAATTTTACTGATTTCAAAAAAAAAAAAGAATTTTATTTAATTTAATTTAGTTTTAACTAATTGCAGTGCTTACTAGAGTTGTACACAGGACTTGAATATTACCGGAACCTAACTGATATCCAAACCGAAAAATATCTGAACCGAAAATATCTATTGATTTTTTGACTTTTTCTCAATCCGAACCCCCGAAAAATTTTAAGTCGCGGTTACGAGATTTTTAAAATATGCGTCAAAACCATTCCGAACCGAAGATCCAAGACTAGAACCGATTTTCAAATTTTTTTAATACATACATATATATTATTTTATTTTATTTATATTTTGATAGTGTGACACCCACATTTAATACACCTAAAAAATTATTTGAGATAATTATTATATTAAGTTTTAAGACTTTATATCATTTAATTTAGTAATATTTAATTATTTATTAAGTTGGGATGATTTTTAGAATATATGACTTTACGATTTTTAGTCTTATAAAAATATTTAAGTCTAATAAAATTTTATTAGAATAAAGAGATATTAAAATAAAGAGAAATACAACAACATAATTGGAACCAAATGGAACAACTTCTTACAGATTTTTTATTAAAAAAAGAAAGAAAGTTTAACACGAAAAATGAATAGTTTAGGTCACGTCGACCCGCTTGAATTTTTGAATCGTCCACTTGTATAAAAAATGTTCTGAGTTCAAAATATTGAACTTGAACCACACCCCATAACTTTGGCTCATGTACATCAACAATATATTAAGCATCCAGGGGCGGACCAGAATTTGTAAATGAGGGGGGCCAACTACGGATAAGTGGAAGTGTGTACCCACACTTATTCGAATAATGATGGATGGTATCGGTAATTTTTCTTTTGGGTTTGGGAGCTCATATTACTTGCGGGTAATAGGTATAATTTCTTGTTTGGTTTGGGATGAGTACGGGTAGTACAAGGGTTTTTGAGATACCCTATCGCTAACTATGATTAAAAATAAATTATCAAATATTTATATATTGTCTTTGCATTAGAAATTACATCAATATTTATAGTTAAATATTTCAAAGTACATCACTAAATCCTAATCAAGATGTATATTCCATAATTTTAAATATTATGATATATATATATATATATATCAAGACCTAAATGATAGTTATTCAAACCTAAAGGTAATAGTCATGAGCTTGTGTAGTTTACAACAAATTTTTGATCAACAATTTGGATTGGAAAAAAATACTAAAATAGTAAAATACTACACACACATTTAACTAAATAATATATACACAGACATAAATAGTGAAAATTAATTTTTTGTTTGGGGGGGGCCCTAAATCATAGGGTGCATCCACCCCTGTAACCATCTAATACATGAAATATATATATATATATATATATATATATATATATATATATATATGAGTTGTATAATTATAAATAAATAAAATATTATTCGAATATTCTTTTGAATACTCGAATCAAATATAAGGTGCTATTACAACACATCTTTCTATGTAATTCTAGTTGGGATTGTATTTTTTTTATGAATTTTATAATTTGAGATTGTGTTACCCATTATAATTGTAGTATTTATATTAAGATTGCACTAAAAAAGGAATGGACAAATTGTTTTGGTGATTTTTACATTTATTTTTGTTTCCATCTTGTTTTCATTGTTCTTATGTTTCTGTGTTGTTTCCACGTAGTTTTTGATGTTTAATCAATCCTTACCTATTTTTAAGCTCTCTTTTTGCTCATATGATATTTTCTATATTATTTCTGGTTTGTTTCTATATTGTTTTTTGGTTGTTTCCATGTTTTTTATGTTTCCATGCATTGGATCAAAAATTGAATTGTGTTTTTTCACTTATATTTTTCTATATTATTTTCAATATATTTGGTTTTAATAGGTGCTTTGTTTTATGTGTATATTTCTTGTTTTTTTTAATAAGATTTGAGTATAAAATGGATTATGTAACAGGGCAAAATTTATTTTTCCACTGAAATTTGATTAGAAGAAACATGTTTGAAAAAACAAAGAAACAACAATGTAAAAAAGTCCATAAATTTTGGCAGGAGCGTAAATTTGTCCAAAAAAAGGACAAGCGTAATTTTGTCCAAAAATTACCAAGAAGCGTAAAGCCCTGTCTTTTTTCCAGAAAAATGGGCCTAAAGTGTCCAAAGCCCTTAACTTAATAGCATAGCTGATGAAGCCTACATCCTCAATTCGTAAGATATAAAAAAAGGCTTTCGACACAATTGCCCATCTTTCCGGAAACAAAATCACTTGTTTACATTCCCGTGTTTTTTTCTGACTTTTTTATGCTTCCGTACTTTTTTTTGGACATTTTTATGCTCCCGACAATTTTTTCCTTTTTTTACGTTGTTGTTTCATTACTGTTTTCGAACATGTTTCATACATATTTCATCTAATAAAAATTCGGTGAAAATACAATTTCTCTCCCATTAAATATCAAGTTTACAATCGAAATCTTAACAATCAAGAAATATACACATAAAACAACACATATTGAAAAACAATACATTAAAAATAATATAAAAACAACACATGAATAGAAAAACACAATTCAATTTTTTGTTCCAATGCATTGAAAACATATAAAACATGGAAAGAACTAAGAAACAACATAATAATATTGAAAGTTGTATAGAAACAACTCAGAAACAACAAAAACAATATAGAAAATACAACATCAACAAACATAGCTTAAAAACAGATTAAAAACTGCATTTAAATATCAAAAACTACATTGAAACAATAAAGAAACATCATAACAACATTAAAAACAGTATAAAAACAATCCAAAAATAACATGAACAATATAGGAAACACCACATCAATAAAAAGAGCTTAAAAATAGGTAAAATTGCATTGAGATATTGAAAACTACATGGAAACAACAAAGAAACATCATAATAGTATTAAAAACATTATAGGAAATAACCAAAAAACAACAAAAATAATATATAGAACAATATAAAAAAAGGAATGGACTATAATTTTTTTTTGGTGATTTTTACATTTATTTTTTATTTTTTCTTATTTTTTGTGTGTTTTACTTATGATTAATTTCCATTTAACGTCCCGAACCGTACTGTTAGAATCGAATCTCCATACCGAATCGCATTTTAATTTTCGGCGGTTCGCACTGATTTGTTCTCTGGTCGATTCTAGAGATTAAATTTTAAAATCTCGAACTTTCGGACGGTTTTGGAAATATATAAATTTCGAGACCGTCGTCTGCATGCACACTCTAGTGCTTACTTTGCTTAGAATATTTAAATACTTAGTTCAAATAAGAGGTTCAACGGTTCAAGTGGGCTAAAGACATTAACAATCAATTATCTAATAAGAATCATAAGCCCACGTGGCTTAACATAAGAGAAATTACTGGAAATACTGCAACTTTTGAAAAAATACTACCAAATATGCTTATATTACTTTTGTACCTATTTGTTTTTTCTTTTTTATGCTCCTCCATATTTTTTGAATATATTTACGTTTTTTTCGTTTTTTCTTGTTCCTGTATTGTTTTATATATTATATATGTTGTTTCGATGTTGTTTAAATTTATTTCTTTGTTGCTTCTTAGTTGTTTCTTTGTTGTTTCGATCTTTCAAAATATTTTTTACCTATTTTTTATGATACCTTTTGTTCGTGTATTATTTTGTACATTGTTTCTATTATTTCTCTGTTGTTATATAATATTTTTAATATTGTTCTAATAATTATTTTTATTGTTTCCATGAAGTTTTCAATGTGTAAATACAGTTTTTACCTACTTTTAAGCTCTTTTTATTCATGTGGTATTTTTAATATTTTTTACGTTGTTTCTGGGTTGTTTCCATACTGTTTTCATTGTTCTTATGTTTCTTTGTTGTTTCCACGTAGTTTTTGATGTTTAATCAATCCTTACCTATTTTTAAGCTCTTTTTGCTCATATTGTGTTTTCTATATTATTTCTGGTTTGTTTCTATATTATTTTTTGGTTGTTTCCATGTTTTTTATGTTTCCATGCATTGGATCAAAAATTGAATTGTGTTTTTTCACTTATATTTTTCTATATTATTTTCAATATATTTGGTTTTAATATGTGCTGTTTTATGTGTATATTTCTTGTTTTTTTAATAAGATTTGAGTATAAAATGGATTATGTAACAGGGGCAAAATTTATTTTTTCACTGAAATTTGATTAGAAGAAACATGTTTGAAACAACAAAGAAACAACAATGTAAAAAAGTCCATAAATTTTGGCAGGAGCGTAAATTTGTCCAAAAAAAGTACAAGCGTAATTTTGTCCAAAAATTACCAGGAAACGTAAAGGCCTGTCTTTTTTCCAGAAAAATGGGGCTAAAGTGTCCAAAGCCCTTAACTTAATAGCATAGGTGATGAAGCCTACATCCTCAATTCGTAAGATATAAAAAAAGGCTTTCGACACAATTGCCCATCTTTCCGGAAACAAAATCACTTGTTTACCTTCACGGGTTTTTTTCTGACTTTTTTATGCTTCCGCACTTTTTTTTGGACATTTTTATGCTCCCGATAATTTTTTCATTTTTTTACGTTGTTGTTTCATTACTGTTTTCGAACATGTTTCATACATATTTCATCTAATAAAAATTCAGTGAAAATACAATTTCTCTCCCATTAAATATCAAGTTTACAATCGAAATCTTAACAATCAAGAAATATACACATAAAACAACACATATTGAAAAAAAATACATTAAAAATAATATAGAAACAACACATGAATTGAAAAACACAATTCAATTTTTTGTTCCAATGCATTGAAAACATCTAAAACATGGAAACAACTAAGAAACAACATAATAATATTGAAAGTTGTATAGAAACAACTCAGAAACAACAGAAACAATATAGAAAATACCACATCAACAAACATAGCTTAAAAACAGGTTAAAAACTGCATTGAAAGATCAAAAACTACATTGAAACAATAAAGAAACATCATAACAATATTAAAAACAGTATAAAAACAACCC
Organism: Rehmannia glutinosa; assembly: GCA_016081115.2. Taxonomy (NCBI): domain Eukaryota; kingdom Viridiplantae; phylum Streptophyta; class Magnoliopsida; order Lamiales; family Orobanchaceae; genus Rehmannia; species Rehmannia glutinosa. The sequence goes on along the minus strand of JABTTQ020000552.1, from coordinate 376,739 downwards.
AAAAATAACATGAACAATATAAGAAACACCACATCAATAAAACGAGCTTAAAAATAGGTGCATTGAGATATTGAAAACTACATGAAAAAAGGAATGGACTATAATTATTTTTTGGTCTTTTTTACATTTATTTTTATTTTTTCTTATTTTTTGTGTGTTTTACTTATGATTAACCTCCATTTAACGTCCCGAACCGTCCTGTTACAACCGAATCGTACCGAATTTTCAGTACGGTTCGGCACGGAGATTTGTTCTCTACGGTTCGATTCTAGAGATTAAATTTTAAAATCTCCGAACTTTGAGACGGTTTTGAAAATTTATAAATTTCAGACCGTCCGGTACCGTGCACACTCCTAGTGCTTACTGCTTAGAATATTTAAATGCTTAGTTCAAATAAGAGGTTCAACAGTTCAAGTGGGCTAAAGACATTAACAATCAATTATCTCATAAGAATCATAAGCCCACGTGGCTTAACATAAGAGAAATTACTGGAAATACTGCAACTTTTGAAAAAATACTACAAAATATGCTCATATAACTTTTGTACCTATTTTTTTTTCTTTTTTATGCTCCTCCATATTTTTTGAATATATTTACGTTTTTTTCGTTTTTTCTTATTCCTGTATTGTTTTATATATTATATATGTTGTTTCGATGTTGTTTAAATTTATTTCTTTGTTGTTTCGATGTTTCAAAATAATTTTTACCTATATTTTATGATACCTTTTGTTCGTGTATTGTTTTGTACATTGTTTCTATTGTTTCTCTATTGTTCTATAAAATTTTTAATATTATTCTAATAATTATTTTTATTGTTTCCATGAAGTTTTCAATGTGTAAATACAATTTTTACCTACTTTTAAGCTTTTTTTATTCATGTGGTATTTTTAATATTTTTTACGTTGTTTCTAAGTTGTTTCTATCTGTTTTCATTGTTCTTATGTTTCTTTGTTGTTTCCACGTAGTTTTTGATGTTTAATCAATCCTTACCTATTTTTAAGCTCTTTTTGCTCATATGGTGTTTTCTATATTATTTCTGGTTTGTTTCTATATTGTTTTTTGGTTGTTTCCATGTTTTTTATGTTTCCATGCATTGGATCAAAAATTGAATTGTGTTTTTTCACTTATATTTTTCTATATTATTTTAAATATATTTGGTTTTAATAGGTGCTGTTTTATGTGTATATTTCTTGTTTTTTTTAATAAGATTTGAGTATAAAATGGATTATGTAACATGGGCAAAATTTATTTTTCCACTGAAATTTGATTAGAAGAAACATGTTTGAAACAACAAAGAAACAACAATGTAAAAAAGTCCATAAATTTTGGCAGGAGCGTAAATTTGTCCAAAAAAAGGACAAGCATAATTTTGTCCAAAAATTACCAGGAAGCGTAAAGGCCTGTTTTTTTCCAGAAAAATGGGGCTAAAGTGTCCAAAGCCCTTAACTTTATAACATAGGTGATGAAGCCTACATCCTCAATTCGTAAGATATAAAAAAAGGCTTTCGACACAATTGCCCATCTTTCCGGAAACAAAATCACTTGTTTACATTCCCGGGTTTTTTTCTGACTTTTTTATGCTTCCGCACTTTTTTTTGGACATTTTTATGCTCCCGACAATTTTTTCCATTTTTTACGTTGTTGTTTCATTACTGCTTTCGAACATGTTTCATACATATTTCATCTAATAAAAATTCGGTGAAAATACAATTTCTCTCCCATTAAATATCAAGTTTACAATCGAAATCTTAACAATCAAGAAATATACACATAAAATAACACATATTGAAAAAAAATACATTAAAAATAATATAGAAACAACACATGAATAGAAAAACACAATTCAATTTTTTGTTCTAATGCATTGAAAACATCTAAAACATGGAAACAACTAAGAAACAACATAACAATATTGAAAGTTGTATAAAAACAACTCAGAAACAACAGAAACAATATAGAAAATACCACATCAACAAACATAGCTTAAAAACAGGTTGAAAACTACATTGAAACAATAAAGAAACATCATAACTTTAAAAAAAGTATAAAAACAACCCAAAAATAACATGAACAATATAGAAAACACCACATCAATAAAAAGAGCTTAAAAATAGGTAAAAATTGCATTGGGATATTGAAAACTACATGGAAACAACAAAGAAACATCATAACAGTATTAAAAATATTATAGGAAACAACCCAAAAACAACAAAAATAATATATAAAACAATGCATTGAAATATCGAAACAACAAAGAAACAACCAAGAAACAAATATAAACAACATTGAAACAACAGATATAACTTATAAAGCAATACATGAACAAAAAAATTGAAAATAACTTAAAAATAACAAAAAAAAATATGTAGGGGCGTAAAAAGTCAAAATAAGAGTACAAAAGTGATGTGAACGTACAATATCTTTTTTTCCAAAAGGAGAGGTATTTCCGGCAATTTCTCATATAAATACCACTCCATTTTAGAACCATTGGGGTAAGCCTAGTGGCCATGGATATTACTCAAAGACGAGGCCCGTATATAAGTACCTACTATGACAAGGCCGATTTTTTAATTAAGAAAAAAAATACTATTCTATTTCAGCCATAAGGTACACACTTCATTTTCTAATGTTCAGCTAGTAATTGAAACACATTTGGTCCCATAAGAAAATAAACCAAACACTTCTGGTACCATCACTCCAAGAAAAATGATCTATCCTAATACAAATTTAATGACGCTAACAAAAAGCGTCATTATAAATAAGTATTTAAGGACGTTTTTTATAAATCGTTGTAAATTATAAAAATTAGTGACAGTTACTAGAAAACGTTAGCATTTTAGTCGATTTAATGATACATTTTTTTTAAAGTGTAATTATCTTAACAAAATTACGGATTTTTTTATAAGTGTCACGATAACTATTAGAATTTACTTACATTTTTTTATTTGTGTCCTTAAAATGACAACGTATAGTAAAAAGCGTCATAAAATTGATGACACTTTCTATTTTTCTTACATATTTTTTGTTTGTCGCCAAATTTTTAAAATTTAACTTACACTTTTATTATTTATGCCATTAAAATGACGACACTTATTAAAAATCGTCATAAAATTGATGATATTTCTTATTTTACTTACGCAATTTTTTAATTGTCGCCAAATTTTTTAAATTTAATTACACTTTTATTGTTTGTGTCACTAAAATAACGACACTTATTAAAAAGCATCACAAAGTAAAAAAATTGGAATATCTATCTGTAGACAAATTAAATTTGCACCAATCAAATGGTGACACGTGTAAAATTCATTGTTATATATTAATTTTATATATTTTCTATTTATATTTGGAGATTTAATCAAATTTAATTCTTAAATTAAATAGTTAATTAATTGGTATTTTAATATATATTTTGTTGGCCAATTAAAGATTGCCAAATTTCAAATTCTTATAAATCAGGATTTATCTTGATAAATTATTATTTAATAATTATCACAATTTGTGGTTAAAGAGATAATGTTAAATCTTGAAGGATCAATCAAATAGAAGTCTTCACCATATGAGTTATCCAAAGACCCCTCTCCAACAAGTTTAAATAGAGGTCATTCTCAACAAATTAAATCACAATTCAAATAGAAGAAATCCAAGTAGGAAAGCGGTGGAGGAAATTCTCTCAAGTCAAGAAGAACGAATTCAAGGAGATCCACGGTGTTTAGGCGAAATTCAAAGCGTTCATCGCAGAGCTCACTCAAATCACATCGTTTGATTCGGGAACAAACTTTCAATCCCTCGAGTTAACATTATTGAAGTCAAATCCATCTTGAGGAAGATTGAATAGTCAAACCCACCAAGAAGGTCTCAAGTTTAAAAGTCAAATATTGTTGAATATTCCACGTTTGATTCGAGATTAAGCTTCCAAGCCCTCGAATAACATTATTGAAACTCAAGTTCAAGTTTGGAGAAGATCAAACTGAAGATTTCATCCCCAAATTCTCAAATTTCGGATATTTTATTCTTGAAGAAAAGAATCAGATGAGAAATAGAGATTGCATTCTATATTTTTCATTTTTATTCATATATATTTAATTTGTACGCTTTTTCTTGTTTGTTATTTCACAAACAACAAATATTTGTGTTACAACTTTTTGGCATACCTAGTGGGACAATCTCTACCTCTCATCTCTATTCCTCAACAAGTCTTGAAGTATCGTGATGGTTACTAGCAAAACCACATCAATGAAAGTTGCTTCTTCAAACGCTTCAAGTGACACAAGTAAAAGTGTTGGTATCACTACATGATGTATGTCCAAGAAGCTGAGTGCATCGTTTCAAAAGACTCTAGTGCGAGCTAAAGAAAATCTAACTCATCTCGAAGATGATGGAGACTTAAGAGATAATGCTTCACCCTCCCCCTCTCCTCCCCCCAAAAACAAAATGTCACTTGAACTACGTTATGACTTGATCCATTTTCTTGGGTATGTAGGTAGCTTAGAATTTTCTAAGTTCAAAGTCATGAGTTTGTGATGAATTATAGTTATTTAAAAAAATAAAAAAAATAGAAAAAAAATAAAATAAAAATGAAAAAATAAGACTTCACAGAAAAAAAAGGTACTTAATAGATTGCAAGATAAAAAATGATCAATTTCTATTACATAATCTAGGAAAAAAAAAGTGCTCAAAAAAAGGGAAAAATAAAACTAATCAAAAGTATGCAAGCTCTTCAATTCTTCCTTGATAGCCTTCAGACGCGCCGTTGAAATCTTCAAATTTCCTGTACCTTATCATTCAAAGGAGAAGTATTCTGAATAGCGGTAATCTCTTCTTCAATCAGTTGAACTTCAGTAGGAGCAATGTGAAAAAGTTCTGGTCGCTTTAATGAGGTGGTCAAATTCTTCTTTCGTTTCCTCAAATTTTCAAGCTCCCTGTTAATGGACTCTAACTCTTCCTTAGTGGATGAAATCCGGGCAGACACTTTAGCTTCTTTAGTCTTGGCATCATGCAAATGGTCTTCGACTTGGCTCAATTGTCGTGCAAGAAGTTATTTTGATACAATCTCTGAAGATGACGACCTTCCTTCATCGTATGCAACAACTTTGGCAAAAATATCTTTCAATGATCCCTCAACATATTAAAACTCTTGATAGACTTGAGCACAATCATCACTTCACCATTAATAGAAGAAAGGGAGTCAATTGGAATATTGGATATCTTCTCACGGAGATCGCTCCATAACTTTTGAAGGTATTCTTATTGGTGGTTACGAATAAATTTCTCACCTTAAAATACTGAAAATACTGCACAAGGAGATGTCTTGGCTTCAATAAGACATCAATGGAGTTAGTGTAACCTTTTGAGGATTCATGGTTGACAAGTTGGGCCCCTTTGATTGATCTCTGGCTATCTTGTGATCCATGCTCGCACTCATTATTGAATAGTTGTTTCTCCAGCTGAAACATCACACCATCCAATTAGAAAAAGGATTACCAATCAAAACGAGATGACAGAAAGTAAAAAAAAGTTAAAAAAGGGGGGTGAAGAGAAAAAGAAAAAAGTTTCTGACCTCTTCAACAAAATTCTCCGTAAGTGGTTGATTCTCGCAACACCATTGGATGCTTGTTGCTCTAGAGATTTGGGAGTCTTTTTAAGTCTCTTTCAATGACGGTCCGCATCACCGCTGCTACTTTCTTCGAAATAATGAATGACTACTTTTCTCCTATTTGATTCGCAAGCTTCAATGTCTAAGGCATCACACCTCTTAGGAGAAGAAACAATATGCACAAGTGGAGAGCTTCGAATATTCCCACCAAGTGGACCATGTCTATGCCTTTTGCCCTTCGACAAAACTTTCTTTGGCTTCGAGTTAATCAAGTTCTCTATGTTTTCTTCAAAGTAGTTTCCATGAACTCTGACCCACCTTTGTTTGTATTCCTCTGAAGAAAACGTCTTTGCACTTGGATGCATGCAAGGAAGCGAAGTTTTAGAAAAGATCTTAGGCACGAGGTGCACAAACGCTAATGGTAAACTCCTTCTTCTAAAGAAGCTCCACGCACATCCTCTTTGAGAACTCCCAACACCATTTGATGATATCCAAATCGGCGATCAATCTATGGGACTGTAAGGCTCAATCACAAAATGCCCACCTTGTCGCAGGGAAAGATAACTTGAACGAATGGCAATTAAGTAGTCTTGCTCAAATCTTTGTGCATTGCCATTATCAACATAATGAAAATCCTTGTTTTTCTTGATCATAGTACACGTCCAAGAAATCAAATCTCCTTTGTGGATTAAATCAGTGAGCTTATTTGGGGTCATAGTATTTTGCGTGTCCCTCGCCCAAAAAGATCGCCATCTTGGGGCCATTTGTCCCTTGCCAAACTTGATTATGAGTATTGAATTAATGATCCAACCAACCATAGACAAAGTGGACGGGAAACGTTGAATACACTTCAGATGGCTTTGGAGAATTTGCAATATTGTTTAGACCTCTGAAGATACTCGCTAAAACAGGAACAACAAGGCCCACCATTTGCCCATATGCCATGAGACTTGCCATCTTTAAAGTGCCAGGGCGTATTGAGATAATCGTTTGGAAGAACAAATAAGCATAGCCAACAAGCTAAGTATGCTGCCAAGTACGTTTCCTCCATCGAGCTCTCCTTAACACCGAGTTTGGAAAATAAAGCCTTCACGGCAGGGGACCATTCACCATGGATGCCGATGTCACCAAGTGGATTATGAGTCAACTCGGGACGTCTAATTTGCTTCTCTTTACGTGGGGCCAAGAGTTGAATTATACTTTGTAGCCTTCTTGAACCAAAAATTGATCCAGTCGTCGATAGAAACTTGCGAGTAGTGATCCTCATGGGCGCTCCCTTGAAGTTGATGATAATTATGAAGTAAGCGGTTGCATGAATGAGGGAGGAATCTAAGTCTCACTTCGTCAACTCTGGTAAGCTCCTTGGCACTCGGAAAAACTTCGTCATACAGAAACCCACCATAGGCAAGCCACCAGAGAGTGTGTAAATTCCACGGTGATATAGATTGTTTTCCATGAGAAGTGAAGCGGTGTGTCGGTAGATGGACACCATGCCTTGCAAAATGCCTTGACGATATTGGAATTGCAATCGTACGTAAACAAAGAAGTATACACTGAGTCATATATATGGGCCGCTCGATGTTTGTTCTTGCATCGACTAAGGATGTCTTTGGACCACTCCCATAGCCTTTGACATAGTGGAATTCACCGGCAAACTGGATTGGATATCCCCATTTGGCTTCTCCTTCGATGATGCGCCATTCCAAAGTTGGTAGTAAAATTGGCTCATCCATTGTTAGGGTTGTTTCTAGAGCCCACATCTTGGATTTGGAGGCTTTCATTAGTGGAATCTCGGAGACCTTAGGTGAAATCGATTCGTCTACTTTGAATATTGCTTTGCGTATCGACCAACAGTGGATCATAAACAACCAAGATGGTACATCTTTCTATGTCGTGACTCTCATCATCAAGAATAATCAAGTGTTGCACGTCGGGCGAAGAAGAAATTTCGTTAAAGTACACCATGGTACAATCTATTAAACAAAAGAAAGAACAAGAGTTAGGAAAACGTGGTGATGAAAGATAAGAAATTTGGTATATTGGCATAACCAAATTACATTGTAATATGTAATTCAAAATACATGTCAAAGGCAGATTGTTATGTGATAATCAGAAATAGAAAGAAGTTTCAAAAACATGTTTAGTCCAAAGTATAAATGTGCATGCATATGCATGTATCAATATATGCTCTGGAATGTAGACAAACCATGATCCAAAGTTGATGGTAATATGCGATGGGAATCTTGCAACCTGTGATACAAGGAAACATAGTTAAAAAAAATCTCACAAACAAATCGTCGAGCATGCAGAAGGCGGATATTGCAAAACCAAGAAATTGAAGACTTGTTGCATATAAAGTTCACACAATTACCAAATCAAAGCAGCAACAAGTAGCAAGAAAAAATAAGAAAATATGACACGGAACTGAAGCAATTTGTCGTGAATCAAATCCCATCCAAGAAAACCCAATGTCTTATCGTTCAAAAATTCACAACCAATGCTACGATAAAGAACTTCGAGTACAGCTGCAAATACGAACCTTTTTCTTCTTATCGGATGTGAAAATAAGCCAGTCGGGTGTCTCTTTTATAGGTGTTGAAGCAAGCCATAGTTGGTTAGATTTAGGAGATTTCTCAACATCTGATTGGTTGAGAAGAAATAGATTCCAACTAGGAGCAAGTTTCCAGCTGAAAATTGGTGTAAATATGTGCTACGCAAAGAAGAAGATAATAAGAAGAAGTCTATTTCTGCTCTGATTTGGAATAAAAGTTTAACCAGAAAGAGAGTGCCCAATTATATTCAGTCTAGAAGATTAATTTGGATGAGTTCTAATATATGAATAACTCCTGGATGCAGGGATGGACCCAAGGGGGGGCTGGTGGCGGCAACCGCCCCCCCTCGTCTTGTGATTGAACCCCTATAATATATTATTTAATAAATTAATATAGTATATAAAAATGTAAGCCAACATATTTTGCCCCCCCCCCCAAATTTTCATGTAATTTTGTTATAAAAGCTTGTATGTTTTATTTTTATTTATATTAAATTTGATTTTGCGAGAGCCGGTCCAAGGTTTCAAGGGACCTAGAGCAATAAATAATATATATACAATCGTGGAGATAAGAGGAGGCCAACCCGGGCTCTGGCACCCTCTTTTTTTTAAAAAAAAGGTATTTTTTTAAAAAAATTAGTTAATATTTATGTGTATTTTTAGTTTTTTTATATCCCATTCCATTTCGTGTATCGGCCCACCCTTAATAATTCTAGATACGCCATTATATAATGGCGTATCTAGGATGATTATTACGCTGTGATGGTGTCTGAAAAATCAAAATGGCGATAAAAAATAAATAAATATTAACTAAAAAAATTTGAAAAATTTTACCTAGTAATTTTTTTTTTTTAAAAAAAGGAGGGGGCCTTGGTTGGCCCCTATCTCCGCCATTGATTGTATATATACATATATAAAAAAAAACTTGGGTCCTCGCGGGAGAGCTCTTGTTGGGCGGCACCATCTCAAATCAAGACCGCCGGATTTATCGCCCCAAGAACAATTTACGCGTCCGTCCCTCATCGGATGATTGTTTCAATTGAAAGAGTAACGAGCTTACCAGCACATTCGGTTTTGTGAACTTGGGCCTATCTACATGAACTATATTAATGTATTTGGGCCTTAGCTTATTAGAGAGAGAGAGAGAGAGAGAGAAGAAAAAAAATGGAGACAAAGACATACCTGCTGCAATTGCTTCCCATGAATCGGCGAAGGGAAGTGCTTATAAAATGTGCAGATGGGTCTTATGTTATTCAATGGTAAATTATTTCTTGGGACAATGACAGAAATACCCACCTATTTTAGGCCTGTTCCTCGCAAAAAATACTAAAATTATAACAAAATTACCTAACAATACTGTTTGCCGCATTCTAATTACCAACAAATACATTCAAACCCAGATTACCAAACAATATCTTTGCGTATAAAAACAACTACCAAAAAACCAAAAAAGCAGCACCGATTAGAGATCCGAAACGCAACAGTCATAACAAGCGCGCAAACACTTTTCGAAAGGACAAGAACAAGGAGAAGACATCTTTTCGAGCACAAAGGAAGAAGAATCGGACTGCACATTAGGAAAAGAGAATAAAAACATACAGAACAAAAAAATAACAAATAGAAGAAGAAAGCGGACATGACTTTTCATATTTGTTTTTCAATTATGTTTCTTTCATATTTCAAAAAGAACAACAAAGAAACAATAAAGAAATAATAAAGAAACAACAAAGAAACAACAATGAAACAAAAATAAACAATACATCTTATACGAAAAATTTGAAAAATAATAAAAACAACGGATCAACAAAGATAGAAATACAAATGAAAAACAACACCAAACACAAATGAAACAAATACGAAAACGAAAAAAACAAAAATCCATATAAACAATAAATAACAAAATAAATCCAAAGAATATAAAGGAAAAATACCATACATCAAAGAAGATCAACATCTCTAAAAACTTATTTTTCATCAACATCGACAAGTTTCATCTTTTTGGATGATTTTCCCTAAAAACTTATTTTTCATCAACATCGACAAGTTTCATCTTTCCGTTTTTAGAAGATGAAGAAACTAGGGCTTCAGGTTTTGAACAAGAAGTTACAGGAATCAAAGAGAAAACAAACCATTAATGGTGGAAAGAGAGAGGGGAAGTAACAGATTGGACAAAAAAGGAGGAAAGAGAGAGAAGAAGTGACAAATTGGACAAAGAAAGTGCTGGAGCATAAATGGGGGAAAAAATTAAAAAAGGAGAGTACAAAAAGTAAACAAAAAGGTAGAAATGTGAGATATTAGTAAAATCGGGATTTGTACCAAATGAATGGTATTTTGTGTAATTTCCCCTTATTTCTTTTTGGTGGGCTGAACAAATTGAATAAGTTCAAATGTGTATGGGCAGTCTTTGGTTGATATGCAAATATGAGTGTTTAAAACATGAGCTTCAACTTATAAGCCTATGGGCCGTAAATTTAAAAGATGTGGGCTACATATCAAGTGGTGCTTAAATGGGCCTATGAGAACCAATACAAAAGAGTAAGGGCCTATGACAAAAATATCCACATTTTTAAGTCAATCTCAAGGCCACTTTTTTACGCTTCCTAATACAATTTTACCTAAATTTACGCTTCGGTGAAATTTTACCTAAATTTACGCTCCCGCTCTTTTTTACACAACAATACGCTCCAGCAAAAATTCCCGGAAAATTTTACGCTTTGTTTCAACATTGTTTCAAACATGTTTCAAACATGTTTCTGTGTTTCAACATTATTTCAAACATATTTCTAACATGTTCCAAACATGTTTTTACGTGTTTTCAACATTGTTTCTAACATGTTTCTTTTAATAAAAATAGGTAAAAATTGTATTTAAACATCGAAAACTTGATTGAAACAACAAAAAATATCGAACAACATTAAAAAGGTATGGAAACAACCCGGAAACAACGTAAAAATTATTTAAAACACAACATGAATAAAAAGAGCTTAAAAATAGGTAAAAATTGTATTTACACATTGAATGCTACATGAAAACAACAAAAACATTATTAGAACAACATTAAAAATATTATAAAACAACACCGAAACAATAGAAACAATGTACAAAATAATATATGAATAAAAAACAGCTTAAAAAATAGGTTAAAGTTATTTTGAAACATCGAAACAACATAGAAACAACATAGAAACAATAAAAAAAAACAAATTTAAACAACCTCGAAACAACTTATATAACATATAAAACAATGCAGGAACAAAAAAAATGAAAAAAAATAAAAATAATCAAGAAATAGCAAGGAGCGTAAAAAAAAAATTTAGGTACAAAAGTAAAAAAATAGGCACAAGAGTAATAGGAGCTTATTGTGTGGTAATGGTACAAAAAACAGCGTATTCTGTGTAATTTCCCCAAAGAGTAAGATAATGTATTATTGGGTTCATGGTTTAAGCTCAAATTCACATAAATTTCTTCAAAGTCCACATAAGTAACTATCGCGACCTATTCACTCCAAGATATGTCGTTCATGAACAAGTCTCGAGGGGATATTTGTAGACAAATTAAATTTGCATCAATCAAATGGTGACAAATGTGAAATTCAATATTAAATATCAATTTTATATTTTCTATTTATATTTGGGGATTTAATCAAATTTAATTCCTAAATTAAATAGTCAATTAATTAATATTTTAATATATATTTTATTGGCCAATTAAAGATTGCCAAATGTCAAATTCTTATAAATCAAGAGTTATCTTGATAGAATATTATTTCTTTTGATAATTATCACAATTTGTGATTAAAGAGATAATGTTAAATCTTGAAGGACCAATCTAATTGAAGTTTTCACCATATGAGTTATCCAAAGACCCCTCTCCTACAATTATAAATAGGGGTAATTCTCAATGAATTAAATCACAATTCGAAGAGGAAATCCAAGTAAGAAGACGGAGGAGGAAATTCTCTCAAGTCACGAAGAACAAATTCAAGGAGATCCACGGTGTTCAAGGCAAAATTCAAGACGTTTGTCATGGAGTTCACTCAAATCACGACGTTTGAGTCGGGAACAAACTTTCAAGCCTCGAGTTAACGTTATTGAAGTCAAATCCATCTTGGAGGAAGATCGAATAGTCAAACCCACCAAGAAGGTCTCAAGTTTAAAAGTCAAATATTGTTAAATATTCCACGTTTGATCGAGATTAAGCTTTCAAACCCTCGAATAACATTATTGAAATTCAAGTTCAAGTTAGAGAAGATCAAACTGAAGATTTCATCTCCAAATTCTCAAATTTTGGATATTTTGTTCTTGAAAAAAAGAATCAAAGGAGAAATAGAGATTGCAACCTATATTTTTCATTTTGATTCATATAAATTTAATTTGTACGTTTTTTCTTGTTTGTTATTTCACAGACAACAAAAATTTGTGTTACACTATCCACATTGAAAGATTAAAGTGTAAAGATGACATTGAAAGTTAATAAGTAGAGACCATGTAGTGGATAATTGACTAGAGATATTAAATGGGCCGCGCTCATTGCCCGAACTCGTTTAACTAGAAGCCCGTTAGGGCTAGCCGAAGGTTAACCTGACTAGCCCGAAACCCGTCATTTTTTTTAAAAAATAAATATATATAATTCTAATACTATATATCTAGTTTTATTACCTATTACCTATTACTAGTAAATATATTTTTCAAAATCACATATCCCTCATCTTTTTTAGTCTTTAACTTTACCAACTAAGCTATGTTTCTCGATAAAATTCTTTATTTATTACCTAATTTAGCTTTCCAGTTTTTATTATAAATAAGAGAATATTACGAAGTTTGATTAGATTATTTAGGATATAAATTATATTTCTAAATGGTATACTAAATCAAATTTTTATAATTTTACCAATGCAATGTAATTATAAACTATGCATGATTTTCTTTTACAATGATTAGAATAGCTTTAAATGTTATATATGTTCAAGTTTAAAATTTTAGATTTAATATATAATCTTTGAAAGTTTTTGACTAAGGATATATAATCCTATTTTTCATTATTATAGTTTTATTTTTAAAATTTAGATCATAAAATATTTAATTTATAATTTTGTTAAAGAAATGTAATTAGAAACAATGCATAACCTTTTTTTATGATGAATACTTTAACTGAAAATGTTAAACGTAAATGTTATATATGTTCGGATTTAAAATTTCATATTTAAATTTTTTAATATTTTGACTTGTAGCTCGATAGTGGCCCGTTTAGCCCGAAGCTACTAGGGTTTGGGTTAGGTTCCAATATCACCAATCCATTTAATACCGGTCTGTTTAGCCCAAAGACCGTTTAGCTCGAAGCCCACTAGGGCTTACCCAAAACCGCTAGGACCAACCCGTTTAACATCTCTATAATTGACTAACAAAAAATATATATTCAAAATCAGTCAAAATCAAAATATTAAGTTTAATTTTGTAAAAATTAATAAACAATTGATCTTTAATAAATTTTACAAAATCTAGAAATGTAAAACTCGTCACAATTTTAATGACACAAATTTTCAAAGCGTCATGACTTTAAAGAGATTTAATAGCGTCCCTAAATTTAACAACGCTTTTAGCTTCAACAAAGCTTCATTTAAAATATATTAATTCTTTGATAATTGTGACAGAAAGTAGTGTTACCACATAATGACACATTTCATAAAAGCGTCAGGAAATGAATTTTACCTATGCATAGATCTTGTGTAACAGATATTTTGGTGACATCAAATTTAACACGCAACTCATGGCGCTTTAAAAAACGTAGGTAATGTACCTTGTGACGCTAATAAGCGTCACCAAGTGAAAACTTTAGCGTCACTATACACAATTGTTTTTTCCAGTGCATGATTTGCTCTTTTGGTCCCAAATGATTTTTTTTTTGGCGAATTTAGTCCCAAACAAATCAACAGTTGCAGCGCTAGTCCCAAAACTAACCGAAAATTTAACAAACGGTTAACTCTATCCTTACGGGAGCAAAAATATTTTTTCTAAGATTAATCAAATAAATGGAAAAATTGTTTGAAAAATCTGAAAAAATGTCTAACAAATATGAAAAATAGTTTAAAAAGAATTTGAAATTTTGTGAAGAGTTTTTAAAAATCCAAAAATTATTTGAAAATCTAAAAATCAAAATATATAAAATCTGACAATTTGTTTAAAAACTAAAATTTTTAAAGAAAACAATTTGAAAGTACTTTAAAATCCAAAAATTTAAAAAACAATATGAAAGTTGTCAAAAAAAATTTGAAATCTATTTAAAATATTTCAAATCTAAAAAAATCAAAACTATTTTTAAAATTTTGAAAATTGTTTTAGAAAATCTTGAAATTTGTCTAAAAGTTTCTAGATATTCAAACTTTTAAATAATTTTAAGATTTATAATCATTGTTCCGAGTTTTTTTAAAACAAATTTCAACATTTTCTTTAAGTATTAGATTTTTTTTTATTTCATATTTTAAGTTACTTTAAAATAATTTTTAGGTTTGTTAAAAAATCTATGTTTTTACTCTTTTTTGGATTTATAAAAAAATTCAGATTTTTTTGTAACAATTTTCAAAGGTCTTCAATATTTTTGAATTTTTTAATCCAATTTTCAGATTTTTAGACAAATTTCCATATTATTAAATAATTTTCCAGATTTTTTAATTTTATATTTGAATTACTTTTATATTTGAAATAACTTTAAGATTTTTAATAAAAATTTTAGTTTTTTAAACAAATTTTCATATTTATAAAAATTTTATTTGAAAATAGTTCTCAAGATTTTCAAAACATATTAAGTTGTCTAAACAAAATTTCAGTTTTTTTTTTGATGCAAAACATGTGCCTGTGTTACTTAATGAAAAACGGTAGAATAATTATTTTCTGAAATATTGAATTTAATTTAATTTGTAACTAATTACGGTGCTTACTGCTTAGACGATTTAAAGACTAAATTCATATAAGAGGTTCAAATGGGATAAAGTCTAAAGACATCAACTATCAATAATCTGAAAAGACTCATAAGCCAGCGTGGCTTAAATTAATAACATAGATGATGAAGCCGAAAAAAAATGCAATTTTGGTCCCATAACTTTGGACCGACTCTCGTTAAGTGTTTTTTTCGCAATTACACCCTATAACTACGAGACACTCTCAAATTAAGGACCAAAGTTGTTGGAAAATTTATTTGCCATCGGGAAATACTATGTGCAATCATGGGCGGATCTAGGGGGGGCCTGCCCCCTCGCGCACCTCAAATTTTTTCATCCCGTTATTTTAGTGGAATTTTTTTTTAAAAAAATTATATGTTTTTCGTAATAGAAAAATAGTTGGGCTAGAGGAAAAAAATTGGGCTAGGGGTAAATGGTGCGGTTGGCTACGCCCCTGTGTGCCATGCATGTGAGCAATTTAAAATGAGTTTTTAGCCATATCCTAATATATTTTCAAACATGGCAATGAAGATGAAAAAGATAAATATTCAACACCTGTAAGTCCAAGCGGCTACGATAATCTAGAGGGGGGGTGAATAGATTATCTCCATCTTTTCGATTTCGTCCTCTTTTTCCAACCGAATGCTCAAAGATAATAACAAAGTGCGGAATGTAAACAACACACGTCGATTTAAAGAGGTTCAACCCACCTAGGGGCCTAATCCTCTACCACCCCAAAGATATCCGGGATGGATTTCGAAAAGAGAAAAAGATTTTATTAATAATTACCAAAATTATTACAACAAAATCTTACACCAACACCTTGAAGAGCACCACACTATTCTTCAACACCACCTTTGAGATTACCACAATCTCACTTGAATATTACCACAATCTCCAAACGGCACTTTTGTGAAGATTACCACAATCTTCACCCTTGAAGAGCACCACACTCTTCAACACCTCAACAAGAAGATTACCACAATCTTCTTACACCTAACACCTAGTTCACCCAAGTGTGTTCTTATCACAAGAACACTCACAAGGATATCTTGTGTTTGAATGACAACCACAAATTCAAGATTACAACTCGATAATTGATAATACAATAGAGTGCAAGTGTAATCAAGAAAAGCCTAGACCTCAAGGATGTGAAAGTGAATAGCTAGGCAAATTACAACAAGAAATAAGACAATGTAAGAACAAGTGTATTTTGAGTGTATCTTGTTGTGTTGTAGATTTCTCTCTTATTGTGTTGCTTCAATTCTTCCTCTATTTATAGAAGATGTCTTGTACATGATAGGCTCCTCTTGGGGACATGGATTCTGTAAAAAATTGCAAGACAATTGAAGAAAAGAGCTGTTAGAAATCAATCCCACAAATTAAGGAAAAGATGTCTCACCGCACAACGGTTACATTTTTTGTCAAAAACTTAAGAAGCGACGGTCGTGCACAAATAGATGTTTGAAAATGAGAATACACATTTACACAGGCGACCGGTCGACGTCTACCTCGACCGGTTGACCTATGCCTCAACCGTCCCCCTCATGGGTTTGGAAGAAAGAAAACGCTCGCTTCAATTTTGCTCCCACGCACGGCCGCCCAGGATCGGCCGACGACACTGCACGGTTGCCCTATAGGGCGACCGCCGTTGCCCGACCATTTTCTCGCAAACATGAAGTTTTCTGTTTTCCTCAACTTCCAGTGCGGGTTGCCCTATACTGGCGACTGACGGTTGACCTCAAAACAAAAGTGTTGTCCAATTTTATATCGAAAATAAACTTCAAGAAATACTCAAAAAATAGTGAAAACATTTTAGACCGATCGGGAGTATTAGGACAACATTTAGAAACATTGTTTTGGTGTAAAAATACATTAACAAAAAAATCATTAAAAGTGTTGTCCAATTTTGTCGAAAATAAAACTTGAAGAAATACTCCGGAAAATATTAAAACTATTTTAAATCATTTAGGAGTATTTGGACAACCTTTAAAACCATTGTTTTGGTGTAAAATCAAAATCATCAAAATCATGATAAAACCATTTATCAAACAATCTCCCCCTTTTTGATGATTACAAACCAAAATAATTTTAACGAGGTCGATTTTGAAAACAAAATAATTTTACCGGTTAAAGAGAACTATCCGTTGTGAGTGACAACATTCCATGCAATAAAAACACAAGGATGGGAGTAGAGATATTCTAACACATATAGCAAATGCTGTTAGATAAATGTTTTTATCATGATTTTGATGATTTTGTTCAAATGAGTTTTTATACCAAAACAATGTCCCTAAATATTGTCCCAACACTTCCGATCGATCTAAAATGTTTTTACTATTTTTCTGAGTATTTCTTGAAGTTTATATTCGATTTAAAATTGGACAACACTTTTGTTTCAGTTCGACTCGGCCGCCCTATAGCCATAACCAACCCGCACTGAGTTGAGTTTTGAAACAGAAAAATGGGTCGTAAGAGAAAATGGGGAGGGTGACCGGTCGACGACTGTGGGCGACCGGTGAGGGCGACGACCGGCCGACCACACTGGGCAACCGATACACTGGAGTGCCTCTCAAATGCGTACTTCTCTGTTTTGATTTTCTATCAACCCCAACCGGTCAAGACCAAGGGCGACCGGTCGAACCCCTTCGACCGGTCCCCTGTGTAAAAATTCAAGAATTTCATTTCAATCTTATCTCTGTGCGACCGGTCGAACCCCCGCTTTTATCAAAGAAACTATCCGTTGCATTTTTAGACAGCTTTTTCCTATTTTGTGGGATTGATTTCTAACACTCTATTGATGATTTTAAATGGTTTCTTTTGCAGAAATCACTCCCCAGGAGGAGCCAATGTCCGGAAATCAAAGCCAAGACCTCTCCTATAAATAGAGGCTTCATTCAAACAACAATATACAACACTCCATACAAGCAAAGAGCAAACAAAGCAAACACTTTCATATATCTTGTTGTATTAGCCTTTAGCACTTTCACTTGCACAAATTTGAGGTCTAGGCTTTCAATTCTTGATTACACTTGTACTCATATTGTATCATCATTATTGAGTTGTAATCTTGATTTTGGTCATCATTCAACACAAGACATCCTTGTGAGTATTCTTGTGGTAAGAATACACTTGGGTGATCTAGGTGATAGGTGTTTGAAGGTTGTGGTAATCTTCAAAGGTGTTGTAAGAGGATTGTGGTAATCCTCAAGGTGGTGTAAGAGGGTTGTGGTAATCCTCAAGGTGTTGTATTAATTTTTGCAAATTAATAATATCTTTTTTCCTTTTGAAATCCATCCCTGGATATCTTTGGGGTGGTAGAGGATTAGGCCCTAGGTGGGTTGAACCTCTTTAAATCGACGAGTGTTGTTTAATTTCCGCATTTATATTCTCGTCTTTGTTTGATTATTCAAAAAGAGGGCAAAATCTGAAAAACCGAGATAATCTATTCACCCCCTCTAGATTATCGTAGCCACTTGACTAACAAGTGGTATCAAAGCCAAACTCTTTGGCTAGCTCTTCGAGTAAAGAGGAAAGATCCATGGCTACGAATGACGCTTATCTCACCACCGGCGCCTCCACCAACAAGCCACCATTGTTCGACGCCAACAACTACGCATTTTGGAAAGACCGTATGGAGTGCTTTCTACAAGTGCGGGTTTGACATATGGAATGTGGTTATTGAAGGAGTTGATCAACCAAAAAAAAAAATGGAGGATGGCACCTCGGCTCCTAAACCTTTCAAGGAGTTCGATGAAAATGATAAGAAGGCTTTCTCTCTAAACGGTAAGGCCTTAAATATTTTGCATTGCTCACTTACCGCCACCGAGTACAATCGCATACGAGGCATAAGGTCGGCACATGAGGTTTGGGAAAAATTGGAGACTATATATGAAGGGACAAAGAAGGTCAAGCAAGCTAGAAAGACCATGCTTGTTAAAGACTTTGAAAACTTTAACATGTATGATGGTGAAAGCATCTCCAAGATGGTGGAAAGGCTTGACAACATTGTCAATCCTCTTGTGGCCCTCGGTAAAGTCATCTACGAAGAAGACAAAGTGACTAAGGTATTGAATGCTCTTCCCGGCTCATGGTCCGAAAAAGGTGACGGCAATCACGGAAGCACAAAATCTTGAGACACTCAAGTTTGACGAGCTCATCGGGAACCTCCTCATCTATGAAGTCTATCTCAAGGAGAGGAAAAATACCAAACCAACCATCAATCAATCGGGTATGCAAAATATTCCTAAAGGTCTTGCTTCCTCTTCTAATAATGCATACTATGATAATGATGATGATGATGAGAGACGGCCGCACTTGTTCGAAAATTTGCAAAATTTGTGAATAAAAATAAAGCAAGAAAACCAAGAGATAATGCTTGCTTTAAGTCGGAAAACCCGGCACTTCATAGCCGATTGCCCAAAACTCAATGAGGAGGAACAAAAGAAAAAAAGCCTTTTCCGAAAAAGAAGGCTCTAAATGCGGATGTCAAAACTTGGGATGAGCTACTCGAGACATCCGACGAGGAAGGTGAAACCGAACATGGTCTTATGGCTATAGACGATGAAAATAATGAGGTACGCTCTAACTCCTCTACCTCCTCCTTAGTTGATGAATTGCAATGTGATTTTGATGAGTTGCAAAATGAATTTCAAAAATTGATTGTTAAATACAAGAGTTTAAAGAAGGAGCATAAAGAGCTTAAAATAGAAAAGGATAAATTATTTACATCTTATGAGACTCTTGATCATGTTCATGCTATTACCCTTACTCAAATTCAAACTCTTGAAACCGAGAAACAAATGCTCACTAATGATATTGATAATTTGAAAAAGGATGTGCATCGTTTTAATTTAAGCACGGATAAGGTTACTAAAATTTTAGATGCACAAAGAGGTGAGCATTCAAAACAAGGACTTGGTTACAAACCATTTCAAAAGTCTTTAAGAAAAATGACCAAGGTCCGAATTTTGTACGTGCTAAAAGTGCCCATAATATTATTTGCTTTTATTGTGGTAAAGTTGGTCACTATGTTAGCAATTGTAAATTGAAGAACAATTTTAGCTTTGTTTGGAGACCCAAAGGTCTCAAGGCTAACCCCCATGGACCCCAAAACTATAGGTACCTAAAAATGGTTCGCTTTGTAGGTAATAGGTGCTACAACAACCATGGAGAATTCGAAATGGCTCGTGGACAACGGATGTTCACGCCATATGACCGAAAGAGAGAACTTTTTACCAACATCAAGTTCCAAGAAGAGGGTATGGTCATGTTCGGCAATGGCAAAGGAAGAATTCTTGGAAATGGAGAAATTGGTAACTCTTCTTTCTCTCTTAATAATGTTCTTTTAGTAGAAGGGCTTAAATTTAATTTGATAAGTGTTAGCCAACTTTGTGATTCAAATTATAATGTTGTTTTCAATAAAGAAAAATGCCTTATTCGTAAAAATGATGAAATTATTTGTGAAGCAAATAGAAAAGGCAATCTTTACAAAATTTCTACTAGTGATTTGGTTAGTCAAAATGTTTCTTGTCTTGTCGCCAACAATGATTTAACGAGTTTATGGCATAGGCGACTTGGACATGTTGGATATAAAAGTTTGAAAAATATTTACAAAAACCAACATGTAAAAGGACTACCCAAATTGAATTTTGAAAATCTTGGCTTGTGTGACACTTGTCAAAAGAACAAATTAGTTAAGAGTAGTTTTAAGCCCAAAAATGAAATTTCCACAACCAAGCCTCTACAACTTCTTCACCTAGATTTGTATGGGGATATTGGTACGTCTAGTCTAAGTGGAAAACATTACACTTTTGTAATTGTTGATGATTTTTCTAGATACACTTGGGCTCTTTTTCTTGCAAATAAAAGCGATGCCGTTAATGAGTTTGTTAAGTTGTGTAGACGCATTGAGAATGAAAAGGAAGATACTATTAAAACTATTCGAAGTGATCGAGGCGAAGAATTTGACGGTGAGTTTAGAGTCTTTTGTGAAACCAAGGGATATACACACAATTTTTCGGCTCCAAGGACACCTCAACAAAATGGTGTAGCCGAAAGGAAGAATCGGACACTTCAAGAAATGAGTCGGTCCATGCTAAATGAATTTTCACTTCCAAAATATTTTTGGGCCGGCCGTAAGTACCGCTTGCTATGTCATTAATCGAGTTTATATTCGTCCTAAAATGAATAAAACTCCATATGAGATTTGGAAAGGAAGAACTCCAAATATTAGTTATTTCAAAATATTTGGATGTAAGTGCTTTATTTTGAATACTAAGGATCAATTGGACAAACTTGATCCTAAGGCCGATGAAGGAATATTTATGGGGTATTCAACCAAGAGCAAAGCATATCGGGTTTACAATAAGACTAGCATGGTTGTTGAAGAATCTATTCATGTCAAATTTAATGAAGCCTCGGGTGTTGAAAGAATACCCAATGACGATAGTGATGAAGAGGATATTGTTGAACCTATTGTTCAAAGTGATGCTCATAATGATAAACCTTCTATTTCAAATGATCAACCTTCAAGTTCAAATGTTCCTCAAGAAGATAGGGGTGATACTTCAATCTTCCCGTAGCATTGAAATTTAAGGAGATCACCCAAAAGATCTTATTATTGGTGATCCTCTTGATAAAGTAATGACTCAAGAAATTTTGCCGAGAAAGCTCTTATATCTCAAAAAGAGCCTAAAAATGCTAAGGAAGCTATTGAGGATGAAGATTGGTTTTTAGAAATGCAAGAGGAGTTGAATCAATTTGAAAGAAATGATGTATGGGAATTAGTACCTTGTCCTCCATCTCAAACAATTATTGGTACAAAATGGGTATTCCTAACAAACTTGATGATCAAGGCAACATTGTTCGTAATAAGGCAAGGTTAGTAGCTCAAGGGTATTGTCAAGAAGAAGGTATTGATTATGATGAAACATTTGCACCGTAGCACGTTTAGAAGCTATTCGCATTTTACTTGCCTATTCTTGTTTTAAAAATTTCAAGCTTTACCAAATGGATGTTAAATCCGCTTTCTTAAATGGTTTTATTCAAGAAGAAGTCTATGTAAAACAACCTCCGGGGTTTGAAAATTTTTCTAGGCCTAATGATGTTTTTAAACTTAAAAAGGCCTTGTATGGTTTGAAACAAGCACCTCGTGCATGGTATGATAGACTTAGCTCTTTTCTTTTGCAAAATGGTTTTACAAGTGGTAAAGTTGATACTACTCTCTTTGTTTTTGAAAAAGGGCAAGATTGTTTACTTGTGCAAATTTATGTTGATGATATTATCTTTGGTGCTACTAATGAATCTTTGTGCAAGAAATTTTCTAAGTTAATGCAAGGTGAATTTGAAATGAGCATGATGGGAGAGCTTAATTTCTTTCTTGGACTTCAAATCAAGCAATGCCAAGAAGGTATCTATATTTCACAATCAAAATATACAAAGGAACTTTTGAAAAAGTTCGGCATTGAAGAAGGAAGAACCGCCTCGACTCTATGGCAACCAATGTCAAAATTGACAAAGATGAAAAAGGCAAGTCGGTTGATGAATCCAAGTATCGAGGTATGATTGGTAGTTTACTTTATTTAACCGCTAGTAGACCGGACATTCTTCATGCCGTATGCCTATGCGCTCGTTTTCAAAGCAATCCCAAAGAATCTCATATGAGTGCCGTTAAAAGGATTTTTCGATATTTGAAAGGCACTATTCAATATGGTTTATTTTATCCAAAGAATGAAAATTTTTCTCTTAAAGGTTATAGTGATTCTGGACTATGCGAGAAATATTGATGATCGGAAAAGTACTTCCTGATCATGTCAATTTTTAGCGATTGCCTAGTTTCTTGGTTTTCAAAGAAACAAAATTGTGTTTCACTTTCAACGGCCGGCCGAATATATTTCCGCCGCTTTTTGTTGTACTCAACTTCTTTGGATGAAACAAACCTTAGCGGATTACAAATGTTCTTTTGAAAATGTTCCTATCTTTTGTGATAACATATCCTCTATAAATATTGCTCAAAACCCTACTTCATCACAACCGTACTAAACAGATTGAGATTCGACATCATTTTCTAAGGGATTGTGTCTCAAAACGAAAAATTGAGATATCTTTTGTGCCATCTCAAGATCAATTAGCGGACATCTTTACAAAACCGCTAACTTCCGAGACTTTTTGCGTCGATACGAGCTCGGTTAGGCATAATGCATATTGAATGAGGTCTACGTTTGCATTTTGCATGTTTTTAAAACTTAGGGCGAAAAAATCGGATTTTTGGTTGAAAATTCGGATTTTAAAAAATTGACAAAACAAATGGTCGAAGAGGTTGAGGGCAACCTGCGCCTCAACGCCGTCGGCCGGCCGCCTCAACCACGACCGATCGTCCTAGGCCAAATTTTGGTTTAAGTTCGCTCTGTCTTGATTTGTTATTTTCACTTCTTTTTTGCCATTTTTCGTCCCCTTTGCCAAATGCACACAATTTTCACTCAAAATTGATTTTCATGCATTCAATTCATATCTTGGACCTTATATAGCATGTTTATCATCATCATTGCTCATCTTTTCCGATCAAATGGTAAGAATTTTCCTTACTTTGCTCAATTGGGTTGAACCCTTGAGTTTATGGCTTTCTTGTATATTTCTTGATATTTTTGCTTATGATCTTGATGAGCTTAGTTATTATGTTGTATTGTATGATGTTTGATGTGAATTGGTGATGCAATTTTTTGGCTTGGATCATTTACAAGGGCTATATACAACTCTTTTTATTTTTCACGCCCACAATGTGTTCGATGAAATGTCACAATGAAAATTTCAACTTCTACATGATTCTCTCGCTTCCAAAAGTCTTCAATACTCATTGAGATCATGTTTTGGCAAATAAAACGAGCGTATGAACTCTTCATGATACATTTCTCCCATTTTCCTTGGTGTTTAAGCCTAAATTGCTCAATGGTTGATAAACCATTTCTTTGGCGCACTTTGATATACTTCTATGATGTTTTTATCATCCTAACATTTTTTTGATGATTCCAAAGGGGAGAAACAGAAATTGGCTCGTTAGCTCAAAGAAGCTAATAAAAGCTCATGATAGAAGCTATAAGCTATGGCTTATTAAGGCCATAAGTTGTGAAGAAAACTCACCAATGATTGTTTTATGAACTTGTTTGCATGGATAATAAGTATTTGTGACAGGGGAGCTTCTAAGCTCATGGAGTTGTTGTTTATTTTGTAAAAGCTTGTGCTTCTAGCATATGCAATATTTCTTATTAATGTGCTTGTTGATAGGGGAGCGTTTGTAAAATGTTTTTAAACGGATAGTTTACTCATAAACCGGAAAATTATTCTGCTTTTCAAATCGTCCTCTTGAAAATTATTTTGGTTTGTAATCATCAAAAAGGGGAGTTTGTTAGATAAATGTTTTTATCATGATTTTGATGATTTTGTTCAAATGAGTTTTTATACCAAAACAATGTCCCTAAATGTTGTCCCAACACTTCCGATCGATCTAAAATGTTTTTACTATTTTTCGAGTATTTCTTGAAGTTTATATTCAATTTAAAATTGGACAACACTTTTGTTTCAGTTTCGACCGTCGCTCTATAGGGCAACCCGCACTGAGTTGAATTTTGAAACAGAAAATGGGTCGTAAGAGAAAATGGGGAGAGGGCGACGGTCGACCGGTGGGCGGCCATGAGGAGGGGGCGACCACCAGGGGCGACGGTGCACTGGAGTGCCCTCTCAAATGCGGACTTCTCTGTTTGATTTTCTATCAACCCCAACCGGTCAAGACCAAGGGCCACCGGCACGAACCCCTTCGACCGGTCCCCTGTAAAAATTCGCAGAATTTCATTTCAATCTTATCTCTCGTGCGACGGCCGAACCCCTCGTTTATCGAAAACTATCCGTTGCATTTTCGCATGACTTTTCCCTATTTTATGGAATTGATTTCTAACAGCTCTATTGATGATTTTAAATGGTTTCTTTTGCAGCAAATCACTCCCCGAGGAGGAGCCAATGTCTGGAAATCAAAGCCAAGACCTCTCCTATAAATAGAGGCTTCATTCAAACAACAATATACAACACTCCATACAAGCAAAGAGCAAACAAAGCAAACACTTTCATATATCTTGTTGTATTAGCCTTTAGCACTTTCACTTGCACAAATTTGAGGTCTAGGCTTTCAATTCTTGATTACACTTGTACTCATATTGTATCATCATTATTGAGTTGTAATCTTGATTTTGGTCATCATTCAACACAAGACATCCTTGTGAGTATTCTTGTGGTAAGAATACACTTGGGTGATCTAGGTGATAGGTGTTTGAAGGTTGTGGTAATCTTCAAAGGTGTTGTAAGAGGATTGTGGTAATCCTCAAGGTGGTGTAAGAGGGTTGTGGTAATCCTCAAGGTGTTGTATTAATTTTTGGTAAATTAATAATATCTTTTTCCTTTTGAAATCCATCCCTGATATACTTGGGGTGGTAGAGGATTAGGCCCTAGGTGGGTTGAACCTCTTTAAATCGACGAGTGTTGTTTAATTTCCGCATTTACATTCTCGTCTTTGTTTGATTATTCGAAAAAGAGGGCAAAATCTGAAAAACTGAGATAATCTATTCACCCCCCTCTAGATTATCGTAGCCACTTGGACTAACAAATGCTCCCCCTATCAACATGCACAACAAGAGTTATATAGAAGCAACTTAAACATAAGCTCAAATATTAGCTTTTCGATATTGAGCTTAAGTATCAATAACTTAAAAGCTCCCCACAAAAAGAGACATCATTAGAAACATATATAAGTCCATACTACAACCAATGGACCAAGAGTCATACACAACTTATGGCTTTAGGAAGCCATAGCTTATAGCTTCTTTTCGTTTGAGCTTATCTTAGCTTCTTTGAGCTAAAGAGCTAAAGACTAAAGAGCTCATAACCTGTTTCTCCCCCTTTGGAATCATCAAAAAGAATGTTAGCACGATAAATACATCATATATTCATATTAAAGTGCACAACTAAACCGATGTACCGAGCTATTTGAACATTGAAGCTTATAAACCAAATAGGAGGGAATAGTCGAATCATACGACTTGAGGAAGCTTATGAAAACTCATTTGATAAGCAAAACATGATCTCTATAAATATATAAGACTTTTTAAATCGAGAGAATCATGTAGGTGATGAATTTTTCATTGAAACATTTTATCGAACACTTGGCGGGCGTCACAAATTGAAAAAGATATATATAGCCCTTGTAAATAAAATCAAGCCAAGTTTTTCATCACCAAATGCAATTTAATAAATATCATTCATAAAAAATCAATAATCTCATCACATACATATATAATTTGCAACAAGAAATAGACATTTACCAAGTTCTCAAGGGTTCAACCCAATTGAGCTAAAGAGAGTGAAATTCTTACCATTCGACGGTAAAGATGAGCAATGATGATGATAATCGAGCTAGACAATCCCCAAAGTATGTAATTCATACAACAAAACTTATTTAAAGTGTATTGTGTGTGAAAATTACAAAGGGGACGAAATAGAGGAGAAGAACGCCAAAATGGCTAAGTCGGAGAATGAACTAATTTTAACCAAGAAATCTCCCACGAGACCGGTCCGGGCGGGCGACCGGTCGAGCTAGTGGGCGACCGGTCGGCCCCTGCCCTGGCAGCCCACTGTTTTGGTTCTGTTTAGAAATCCGAAGTTTGATCCAAAAATCCGATTTTTTGCCCCTAAGTTTTAAAAACGTGCAAAATGCAAACGTAGACCTCATTCAATATACATTATGTCATAATCAAGCTCGAAATGAGGTAAAATGCTCGTGATTATCGATCAAAAAGTCCATGAGTTTTCCTTGAGACGGAATTAAACACATCTCAAGTTTTTGTTAAAAATCACAATCCCTTAAAAAATATATCGAATCTCAATATGTTTAGTTCGATTATGACGAACCAAATTTTGAATACGAATAACCGTATAATAGATACCGAACTTGTTATCCCAAAAAAAAAAATAAGAACGTTTTAAAGCTTTGGATACAACAAGTCATAAGAAGAAGTGCCTTTCAAATATTTGAAAATTTCTTTTAATGGCACTTTAATGAGATTCGTTGGGATAGTTTTTGAAGTCGAGCATATAGACATAAGGCATATGGAATGTCGAGTTTATAGGAATAATACAAGAAAACATACCTCGAATTTGTTTGTCAACCGACATGCCTTTCTCAACCTTTGTCAATCTTTAGCCATAGAGGTTGAGATAGTTCTTCTTTCTTCAATGCCTAACTCCTTCAAGAGTTCTTTTGAAATATAACCATCTTCTTGGCATTGAATAATTTGAAGTCCAAGCAATAAATTGAGCTCCCCATCATGCTCATCTCGAGTTCACCTAGTATCAACTTAGAAAAATATCTTGCACAAATATTCATTAGTAGCACCAAAAATATTCTCATAAATATGCACAAGTTTAAACAATCTTGCCCTATTTCACAAACAAAAAGAGTAGTATCAACTTTACCTTTTGTAGAATCATTTAGCAAATATAGCTAAGCTATCATACCATACACAGTCTTGTTTTAAACCATACAAGGCCTTAAAAACAATCATTTGGCCTAGAAAAATTTTAAACCCGGAGGTTGTTTTATATAGACTTCATCTAGAATAAAACCATTTAGAAATTTGGATTTAACATCCATTTGGTAAAGCTTGAAATTTTCTTAAAACAAGAATGGGCAAGTAAAATGCAAATAGCTACAAAATGTGCTATGAGTGCAAATGTTACATCAAAATCAATACCTTCTTCTTGAGAATACCTTCGAGCTACTAACCTTGCCTTAGTTCGACCAATGTTGCCTTGGTCATCGAGTTTGTTCCGGAATACCCTTTTTGTCTTCTTCATTACTATCATCATAGGGCATCCAATTTTAAATAAGGTGTTCATAATAGAGCATTTACTTCCAAATATTTGGAGTACTTCATTTTCTACACAACTCAACAAACTTATTAACGACATCTCTTATATAAGCAAGAAAAATAGCCCAAGTGTAATAACATGCCTCAATTATCAATCACAAAATATCTTGCAAAAGAGCATAGTAGAAAGAGACACTATATATATAGACCATGAAGCAAGAAACACATACTATGCATTTAGAAGACCATCAAAATTCTAATAAATCATGCAAGTTCAAATAAGCTTAACAAAGCTACAAAAGGTCTCTTTTGAATTTTGAAAATTCGATAGCATATAGTTTAGACCTCATTTAAAAGAAGTATTTGAACAAGAGTTGACAAAGCAAATATGTACAATCAAGTATCAAATAGTGCCTTTCAAAAAAAATTTAAAAATCCTCTTACTGGCACTTGTATGAAATACTATGAAAAACAAGCACATAGGCACATGGCAATACATATATCGAGTCTATAAGAGTAAGAATAACACAAGTAAACGTACCTCGATAATTTATGCCTTTCTTGACAAATAATGACGAAAATGGCCATTTGTGAAAATATGTAAATCCTACACAATTCTTAAAACAAATCTAGCACAAATCATAATGATAAAAGTGTAGGCTAAGAGATATCACAAGTAAGCTCATGCCATAAAAATCCATAAGAGATGATAACATACTATAGTCTTCAAAAACGCACAAGAGTTTTAAAAACATCATATAAGGTCTTCTTTTTTTAAAAAAATTTAAAAGCACAAATATATATTGAAGACCTTAATTAAAAAATAAATATTTGAAAACTCATTTTGCAATAAAGACACAAATAAAAGCATGCATAATAACAAAATAAAATGCATATTTAAATAGGGAGATACGGGTTACCAATTACGCCATTTCCATGGGTTGTGCCGTTCCCATTGTTGATGATATCTTCCCTTTGAGAAGTCACTTTGTTGATGATGACTTCTTTGATTACTCCATTTCCAAGGTTTGTTGCCTTCCCATTGTTGAAAGTCTCTTCTTCTTTGAAAATCATCTTGTTGATGATGTCTTTGCCATTTCCAAGGATTGTGTTCTTCCCATTTTTGATTGTACCCTCTTCTTGAAATTGGCTTTGTTGAGAATAGTTTCTCCTTCTTTGATCGAATGAAACGGTCATTTGATGCCTTCTTGGCGTATGAATTTTCTTCGATCATTATTTATTTGGGTACCTAATATGACATTGTTTTGTGGTACCCTCATGTGTTTGGGTCCTTTGGGATTAGTCTTGAGACTTTTAGGTCTCCAACAATAATTAGAGCTATTTCTAGCCCGACAAGTATTTACCGTATGACCCTTTTTACCGCAATAAAAGCATGTAATAATTCTAGGATCATAATGACCAACGTGCTTAGAGACTTGATTCTTTTTCATGTGATTGACACCCTTAGGCTTATGATCAAGTTCTAGTTTCGAATTATTACAACAATCAACAATATTGGTCATTCTATCGGCACTCAAGTTGGATTTAGATAAATCATTTTTCAAGCAATTTATATCCTCAACAAGAGTACTATTTTCTTTCTCAAGGTTTCTAACCTTGTCAAGAGTGGTGGTGTGAGCACATGATAGTGATTCATAGGAAGTAAATAAAATATCCTTATCATTTTTTAAAACAATGAATTCCTTTTTCAAATTTTTGTATTTAACAAGTAAGTTTTGGAATTCATATTGTAGCTCATCATAATCATTTTGCAAATCACTATATTCATTTTGCAATTCATTGTCATAAGAAGTAGAGGGTTTAGAACTTACCTCGTTTTCTTCTTCGATGCCCATGAGGCATTGTTCAACTTGTTCATCATGGGAGGTTGTAGAAGGCTTATCCCATGTTGTTGGATTTGATGTTGTATCCATTTGTGAAGTAGATGCTTTTGAGTTGCTCCTTTCATTTGCATATACTTCATAGATGGCTTCTAATTTTGCCATACTTCATGTGCCGATCGAATACCTACAACATGATCAAATTCCAAAGTGGTAAGTGAACAATGTAAAATATTAAGAGCTTTACCATTTAAGGAGATGATTTTCTTCTCTTCATCATTGAGCTTTTGAAGCCTTTTGAGGTGTGTGGTGTATCTTTCATCGGAATGGATTCTCCATTAATGACGGTGTTCCAAATGTCGAACCCGCAACTTTGTAAATAGCATTCCATTCTTTCTTTCCAAAATATAAAATTTTTGGAATCAAACCGAGGTGGCTTGGTGGTGGAGGTGCTGGAAAGATGAGATTCGTTAAGTAGCCGACGATCGTTTCTCTTCACTCGCGATGTGAAACGAGCTTGCCAAAGAGTTTGGCTCGATACCACTTGTAAGTCCAAGCGGCTCGATATAATCTAGAGAGGGGTGAATAGATTATCTCCATCTTTTCGATTTCGCCCTCTTTTTCCAACCGAATGCTCAAAGATAATAACAAGGGTGCAGAATGTAAACAACACACGTCGATTTAAAGAGGTTCAACCCACCTAGGGCCTAATCCTCTACCACCCCAGTATATCCGGGATGGATTTCGAAAAGAGAAAAAGATTTTATTAATAATTACCAAAATTATTACAACAAAATCTTACACCAACACCTTGAAGAGCACCACACTATTCTTCAACACCACCTTTGAGATTACCACAATCTCACTAGAAGATTACCACAATCTCCAAACGGCACCTTTGTGAAGATTACCACAATCTTCACCCTTGAAGAGCACCACACTCTTCAACACCTCAACAAGAAGATTACCACAATCTTCTTACACCTAACACCTAGTTCACCCAAGTGTGTTCTTACCACAAGAACACTCACAAGGATATCTTGTGTTTCAATGACAACCACAAATTCAAGATTACAACTCGATAATTGATAATACAATAGAGTGCAAGTGTAATCAAGAAAAGCCTAGACCTCAAGGATGTGAAAGTGAATTGCTAGGCAAATTACAACAAGAAATAAGACAATGTAAGAACAAGTGTATTCTTGAGTGTATCTTGTTGTGTTGTAGATTTCTCTCTTATTGCGTTGCTTCAATTCTTCATCTATTTATAGAAGATGTCTTGTACATGATAGGCTCCTCTTGGGGACATGGATTCTGTAAAAAATTGCAAGACAATTGAAGAAAAGAGTTGTTAGAAATCAATCCCACAAATTAAGGAAAAGATGTCTGCACGCACAACGGTTACATTTTTGTTGTCAAACTTAAGGCGACCGTCACGCGCACAAATAGATGTTTGAAAATGAGAATACACATTTACACAGGGCGATCGGTCGACGTCTACCTCGACCGGTCGACCTATGCCTCAACTGGTCCCCCTCATGGGTTTGGAAGAAAGAAAACGTTATGTTTCAATTTTGCTCCCAGTGCACGGCGCCGCCTGTGGGTTGATCGGTCGGCGACACGGTTGCCTATAGGGCGACCGGTTGCCCGACCACCATTTTCTCGCAAACATGAAGTTTTCTTTTTCCTCAACTTCCAGTGCGGGTTGCCCTATACGGCGACGGTTGACCTCAAAACAAAAGTGTTGTCCAATTTTATATCGAAAATAAACTTCAAGAAATACTCCGAAAAATAGTGAAAACATTTTAGACCGATCGGGAGTATTAGGACAACATTTAGAAACATTGTTTTGGTGTAAAAATACATTAACAGAAAATCATTAAAAGTGTTGTCCAATTTTGTCGAAAATAAAACTTGAAGAAATACTCCGGAAAATATTAAAACTATTTTAAATCATTTAGGAGTATTTGGACAACCTTTAAAACCATTGTTTTGGTGTAAAATCAAAATCATCAAAATCATGATAAAACCATTTATCAAACAACACCCACATGGACATCTCAATGGAATGAACACGAGTATCACTTAGGATTATAATGGAGAGAAAAATCGCCAAATTGCACCACATTACACTGTTCATAATAACTTGACTAAAAACGTGACTTAAATATCAAATACAAATTCCCTAAAAAACAATATCAAATAGAAATCGAAATTGTTGGTGAGTTGATGTTTTAGAATTAAAAAAATCGTTCAAAACTGCACGGTTCTTTTATATTTAAGGGTACATAAAAAATGTCGTCATCCTTTATATGACTAGTAGGTAATCAATGCATCAAATTAGTGCTCCCGATCTTATTCACCACACACAATCGACTTTTGTCCCGGCGGTGATTCACGATAACGCCATGTTGGCCTTTGAAACGTTTCACTTCATGAACCATAATTTGGCTAAAAAGCGAGGGGCGTTTGCTTTTAAATTGGATATGTAGAAAACATATGATAGGGTCGAATGGTGCTTTTTAAAAGAAGTTATGCTTAAGCTTGGTTTAGAGTCATCCTTCGTTTTGCTCATTATGAAATGTGTGACTTCTGTATCTTTTTCTCTTCTTTTAATGGCAAGCCTAGTGATGTATTCTTACCTTTCCGTGAGCTTCGACAAGGAGACCCACTTTCTCCGTATCTTTTTCTTTTCTGTGCAGATGTTTTTTCAACTTTGATCAGAAGGCAGAATTTACTGGGGGGTTACACGGCATCAAAGTGACCCGCCATGCTCCGGGAATTTCGCACCTATTCTTTGCAGATGATAGTATAATTTTTGGGAGGCGAATGGTAGAGAAATAAAAAAAACAAAAGAAATAATTGCCATTTATGAAGGCGTATCGGGCCAACGAATCAATCTGGAGAAGTCGGATATTTTTTTTTAATAAGGGACTAACCCAGGAGAAACGTATTGCTATGGCTAATCAAATGGGGGTGCCTCTGGTAGACAAACATTTGACCTATCTCGAAATTCCGGCAGTGGTGGGTCGTTCAAAGAAGGAGATTTTCACGTGTATTGTTGATAGGGTCCGAAGAAGTTAAAAAAATTGGAAAAGTAGATATCTGTCAGCGGCTGGGAAAATTGTGCTCATTAAATCTGTTGCTCATGCCATATCTTCGTATATTATGAGCTGTTTTTCTTTTCCCCAAAGTACATGCTTGACAATCAACTCTCTCATTCGTAACTTTTGGTGGGGTCAATGTAAGGAAGAGAGGAGAATTCATTGGAAAGCTTGGAGTACCTTGTGTCGTTCTAAAAAGGAGGGTGTCTTGGGCTTTAGGGACACTCATTATTTCAATATGGCTATGTTGGCAAAGCAGGGGTGGCGCCTGGTTAGAAACAAGAGCTCCCTTATATCCAAATTATTCCAAACCAAATATTTTCCACAAAGCACTTTTTTAGAATCTACAATTTGCCATAATCCATCCTATATATGGAGAAGCATTATAGAAAGCAAAAGAGTTCTTTGTAGAGGTATGAGGTGGAACATTGGGGATGGAACGCGTGTTAATGCATGGCTAGACCCGTGGATAGCAGAAAATCCTAATTTTAAGCCCATTACGTGCCCCAGGCAGCTTTTGCAAATTTAAAGGTCAGCAATCTGATAGAGAACAACAGTAGGAGGTGGAATGAGAACCTTATTTTTGACATATTTGAGTCGGATGATGCAAAGGCTATCATTTCGATTCCCTTGACCGTGAGCCGTATGAAATATAAATTGGTGTGGAACTACTCTAAAGATGGGCGATATACAGTTAAGTCGGGGTATAGGTTGGCGAGGATGGAAATGGATAATCGAGACATTGTTTCCTCATCTTCGGGGTCGATTTCTGATTTCTGGAAGTGGTTAGGGAGTCTTAACATACCGCCAAAAATTGAGGTCTTCACTTGGAAATGTGCTCATGGAGTTATCCCTACCAGAGGTGCCTTATGGAAGAAAGGATCTATGTTAGACCCTTTGTGCCCACAGTGTGGAGAGGAGGAGGAGACTTTGGAACACGTGCTTCGGGATTGCGAGTGGGCGACACACTTTTGGCTGACTTCTCCTCTGAGATTAAATACACG
Source organism: Rehmannia glutinosa (assembly GCA_016081115.2). Lineage (NCBI taxonomy): Eukaryota > Viridiplantae > Streptophyta > Magnoliopsida > Lamiales > Orobanchaceae > Rehmannia > Rehmannia glutinosa. The sequence goes on along the minus strand of JABTTQ020000552.1, from coordinate 342,801 downwards.
TACTCAGGGGAATAGGATCACAATGTTAGACTGGATGCAATTTGTTCGGACTCGAGGTGATGCGGTGGGACATCCATTATTCATTACACTTCTTTGGGCTCTCGGGAGGCTAGGAATAAATTTGTTTTCCAAGGTAAGAGGATTGATCATCAATGGCTACATTAAATGGCAATTTCAAGGTTTGTGAGCACTCTGCTACATCAAATAGGATAGGTGCGCTCCAAAGTGCAGAAATGAGACATGGTGTCCGCCAATGGAGGGGCTTATAAAAATGAATACGAACACTTTGATAAGGGAAGGCCAGGGCGGGAATCGGAGTAGCTTTGAAATCATAAAGGGAAGTGATTAAATCATTCGCAAAGCTTATCTCCCTGTGGAATCAATCGAGATAGCGAGCACTCGCGTCGCAAGGAGTGGAGGTCGCTCGCGGATGAATGTTTGATGTTTAATTGTGGAGACGGATAACATCACACTATATTATAAATTACGTTGCGTATTTGAAAGATCTCTCTTATCTTGGTAATATTGTTGAAGACATTTTTACGCTTTTTCACATTTCGATTCTTACCCGTAGTTTCATTAAGTAAATGCGAGCAATTATGTGGCCCATAGCTTAGCGCGTTTTGCTTTTAATCTTCCTTGTAATGAGCCATAATTGGAGATCTCCTAATCAATTGGTACACATTGCTTTGGTTTGGAGATGATCTCCTAATATATTGCTTGATTTTCCCCTAAAATAAAAAAAAATCAATGCATCAAATTAAATCTTATTTAGTGAATTGATAAATTTATATTTGCAGTTTGCATTCTAAACAAAATGCATTTTACATTCTTTCTTTAATATTACTAAAATGTATTATGTTTTTCTATGGTCAATAAAATGTATTATGTTTTGCATTCAAAACAAATAAACAACATTAAAATATATTATATTATTAATATAAAATTAAATTAAAAAAGAATGCAAGGTGCATTCAATTTGTAAAATGCATCTTTCTCAAAACAAAGGGCTTTACTTTTTATATATTTTAAAAATCCTAAAATTATATTGTTTTATCAGTCATATGATATTTTCCTTTATTAAAATTGCGACACCGTACGTCTACCATCACCCAAAATCGCATATTTGATTTACAAGATTTTACTTTATAAAACAACGACTTCAAAATAATTTATAATGAAACGACATATAGCCAATCAGTTTGACTTAGTTCAGAAAACCACAAAACTGCACCGTCATCGCGAAGATTGATTCCACCTTCAAGGGCGGAGCACGAGTAAATTTGGAGTGGGCCGATACACGAAAATGGAGTCCCCCTCCCTCCGCCCTTGTTCATGTCAGCTTGATAAAGTGTGTTCAAACTGTTGTTGACTATTTAAATTTTAGCCTTGAGATATATTGAAACCAAAAAAACAAAATAATTAGGGGGCGAACATATCTGAATATGACATGGTTGCTGCACCTGAAATAAAAACATTGTCTACTCCAGATTATTATTGTGATACTTTCATGTCTTGGACATTCCCACCAAAGTAGAACGTCATATATTAGGTTTGCTAAACTTTTTGTTTTAATATTTTGAAAGACATCATTATTTTGAATCGTGAAAATCTGATTATTTTATTTGATTTTCCTTCATTTAAATTTTTAATGTGTGTATTTCGTATCTTCTGATTTCATGTGTTATATATATATATATATATGTATGTATAGGGGGAAGATCCAATGAGACCACATTTTATGGTGAGACAGCGTGGACTAATCTCGACCCTCCCTCATTTACATCAAAGGCTAGGAATAATTTGGGATAATAATATATTAACCATTTAATTAAATCCCAGAAATGGTAAAATTATCAAAACAAATATGTGGGGACCGTTCAAATATATGGAATCAGTTATTGGGATAGAGAGAATCATGTGGGGAGAGAAAAAAATCGCGAGAAAATCGTGCTGGAGAGAGAAAATCAGGCATGTGCTCTCCCATGCAGTATGTTGTACATTTAACATATATTTGATGTATACTTAACACTATATTAATGTATGTTAAACATAATTTTACTGCATATTAAAATGGTCAAACAAAAACATGTGGGGACCGTGAATTAAGGAATTAGTTACATACACACACACACAGAGAGAGAGAGAGAGAGAGAGAGAGAGAGAGAGAGAGAGAGAGAGAGAGAGAGAGAGAGAGAGAGAGAATCACGCTCATTAACATGTGGAAACCGTGGATTAAGTAAATCAGTTATAGAGAAAGAGAAAATCACGCTCATTAATGTATTGTATATTTAACATATATTTACTGTATATTTAACACTATTCTGCTGTATATTTATGTTGGGAAATTTATTGTTAGATTTTGATGAATGCCATGTAAAACTTAGAATAGGAAGTTGGCACCCCATTTTGTTGTAAAATCGCATTGTAATAAATAGAAATGGTCAAGCCGAGTTAAGTCGGCTATGCCCAAACATGCAAGAAGACAACTGGAGACTAGAAGGAAGACTCATTGCAAGACAATGAGTATGGCAAAGAAGAGAAGACAAGAACTCGACTAAAGGAGCAACTAAGATGCGGTGAGAGGAGTATCGGTCAAGTCAACTCAAGATAAGCCAAGTCTCAAGTTGAAGTGACGGAAGAGTCATCCAATGATTGGAAGCGACTCTAAGTCACCTGGGAAAGCAAGGAAATGCGGTCAAGTCGAGATAAGCTGAAAAGATCCGTTGCCTGAAAATCAATAGAATTACTTAAACAAGTAATATCTCCATACTACCTTTCTCGAAGTGCTCGATCCCCGAGAAGCGTGCAAAAGGAATAAACCATGGGAAGCACTACACCGTGTCGAACTACGAAAAGTCAAGAACAATTCATACGAGGAAATGGCAATTCCAAGGATCGCAACAAGACAAGCCAACGACCACAAGTGACATTCTAAAATAAGCCTATCTCTTCAACGGGCGATTTTTGAAAGCTCACTATAAAAGGCGAGGAATAACTCGAGAAAAGGTTCACGAAGGTTACCTTGACCATCCGAGAATTGAATACAAGCAAGAAAGAAACATTTTGTAACCTGAAATATTCTCAAGTTATTAAACGCTCAATCCTCAAGCCTACATTACGAAGAACATCAATCCAACACTCACTGTGAAGGAAAGATAAATTCAATCGGTTGAAGAGGAAATTCTTGAAGAATAAAGGGGTCTACATTCCACGAAGGATTGTAGGAAGGTTCAAGGTCGAACCAAGTCTTGAGCTTTTGGAGGGCTTCGTGATCAAATCCAAAGAGCTTGAGCAAGTGGGTTGTAGTAGCAAAGCGGTATGCCCCTGTGAAGAAGCTGAGTCGTGCAGAAGCCGGTGAGTGATCAAGGCGTCTCAGGTCGAGTCCCAAAGGATCAAGTCACCAGTGTGATCAAGACTTGTATCGGGACATTACCACTTTGTATCTTGATCAATACCTAGTGGATTCCTCCGGGAGTTGGAGAAGAGAGGAGTAGAAGAATTACCCCATCTTGAACCTCTATAAAAATTTATCGTGTCATTTACATTTCAAAGACTCTAATTCTGCATCATATTTGTTTAATTAACGACACATATTTGCTATCCATTAGATAATTTCTAAGTACTAAATCAAGCTTTAAATCTCTACTAAACCAAACTTAAGGGTGTTAAGTCTTCCAATAAATCAAACCACAGTTGAGCTAATTCAATCTTAACAAATTGAGTTATTCTATCAACAGCTCGATCAGTGCATTGAGTGACTAACTCTCTTGATTAACAAATTGGCGATCCACCTAGACACGGTTGTGTAGTATCAACTCGAACTTTTAAAGGACTAAATCGAAAATTTGGTAAGGTTTATTCAACCCCCTTCTAAACCTTACACTCACACCCTTTGGGACCTACAAGTGGTATCAGAGCGGTTGGTTCATTGAGCCTTCCGCACTGGTTACTGAACTAGATCTCCAAACTTTTCAAAGTCTGTTTTAGTGCTTAAGTTCTCAAAACTCCTTTTATCATTAAAAGTTATTATCATGGAAGCAAATTTGACACGCATCCCTATGTTCACTATTGAAGAATTTGATGATTGGAAAATTCGTATGCGAGCTCATCTATCGGATTACATGATGAGATGTGGATAGTGATAGAGGATGGGCCACTTTGCAAATCTTAAAAGTGAACACAACTTTAAGAAGAGTCTGCGATTGAAGGTGAAGAGGATGTTGCCCCTAGACCAACTATGGTTGAAAAACCAAGAATCGAATGGACAAATGATGACAAAAAAGATACAACCTGGACAATGTAACCAAGGACATCCTTTACAAAACCTTGGATAAAGCCATGTTCAATAATGTCAAATCATGCAAAACGGCTAAAGAAATGCAGGACAAGCTAACATTGATTTGTGAAGGCTCGGAGCAAATCAAGGAAAATAAATTATCGATGGGTCGTACAAAAATTTGAGAATTTCAAAATGATCACGGGGAGAAAACCTGGATCAACTGGATGCTCGGTTCACGAAAATCACCAACGAGCTATACGCACTTGGAAAGGAATATACACGAAAGAAATGTGTATGAAGATCTAAAAAATCTCCCAACTGAATGGGAAATGAAGGTCATGTAGCACTTTGAGACATTCCATGGACCTATCGAAGACCTCCAACCATGAACTATTCTCGGATCTCAAAGCCTACGAATTTGAGTGAGAAGAAAAGATCGAGGAAGAGACAGTTGTACCCAAAACAACTGCTCTAATTGTTAAGGATGGAAAGAGAGCCGAGGTCAAAGAAGTCATTGATCCGGAAGAAATAGCCCCGATGGTTAAAAGGTTCAACAAGTTCTTCAATAAGAACTACAAGAGAGGCAAGGGCGAATCTTCCGAGAAGACACTCGGCTCCTCCAAGTCAAGGAAGATAGGCCAACCAAGAGAAACAGATCATCAAAAAGTGAATATCAAAGGTGACAATCCAAGAATGGAAAGAGTGATCAAAAGGTTGAATATCTATCTTTGGAACTGTAGGCAACCAGTCACTATGCCATTGATTGTCCATATCCTGTAGTCAACAAATACGAGGAATGAAGAAGAAAGAAAGGTCTTGAGAGAAAGAAGACAAGAAAAGAAAAAGGCAATGTTGGTCGAGAGATGACGAGAACGAAAGTCAAGAGAGACAATGATTGAGAGAGCGATGAAGCTAACTACTCAAGTGACTCGAAGAAGAAGCTCGATCTGTTTGATGGCCAAGGAACAAGATCAACTCGACCAAGAAGATGAGGTACACTCTAACTCATCAAACTCGTTCGATGATAGTGATTTGTGATACACACACTTCATCACCCACTCCGATCTTTATGATTCATTAGGCAAAATGATGAAAGATTTTGAACACATTAAATCCTCACACACACTACTAAATGAGGAAAACAGTCTACTCAAGAGCCAAAACTCACAAAATGACTAAGGAGCCGAGTACTCTAAGTCAAATAGGCGATGAGAATAAAAGTTTAAAAATTTGAAAATGCCAAGCTAATAGCGAAAAATAGCTGCCATAGAAAAGAGGAGAATGACCTCAAAAATGTGATTTCCTCATTCACTAAGGCATCTAAATCATTGGATGATCTTATTATGAGTCAAAGAGAATGTGGAGACAAGACAGGGCTTAGGATTTAATTCCTCTTGTGCTATGTCAAACTCAAAAGTAATTTTGGAAAAAGGATCTTCAAGCAATGAAGAGTCAAAAAAATCCAAAACTCCAAATGGTGCACACACATTCACTCCAAAGCACAATTACAAGCAAAAGCGGCCTTGGTTATAAAGGAAAAGGAAAACAGAGAGTTGAGTGCGGCTTATTTGAAAGGACAAGTGAGAAGATATTGATCGAGTTCCTCAAAACTCCAAACGCAAAAATACTCGTAAAGAAGAAAGCAGAGCTACCAAAAACCCCGGAAAAAATCTATAAAAGAAATACATATGATGGGAATGGTAGAAAATATCCAAGCCAAGCTGATTGGAATGATGTGAACTATCGATAGACTTATGGAATATAAGCCCAAATGGCAAAGGCCTAGAACTCGGAAAGGCCATTCGAAAAGTATAAGAGCTTTCATCGGCACACATATGCACCTAGGAACTACACTCGGAGACACCACAATTACCCAAAGAAGGCGATTGCTAAAACACATACACAGTATACATACAAAAGAGACAAAATTTGTATGAACCTAGAATCCCCAAGCAATTTGCCAAGATTAATTATGATTATGGCATAGATAGATGGCAACCCCTTAAAGTCAAATCATTTGGCTATAAGTTGGTTGGATCATCTTACAATTCTAACCCCTCGGGACCCGGACAAGTATGGGTACCTAAAACTTAATTTCCTTGATTACGAGTTCAAGAGCAGTGAGTGCCAAGGAACCTGGTACATGGATAGTGGCTGTTCCAGACATATGATAGGAAACAAGAAAAATCTGTCAAAATTCAAGGAAGTTAAAGGAGCAAAAGTCATATTTGGAGGAAATGAAGCTCCAGGTGAAATTAGAGGCATTGGATCCATCAAGAGGAATGGATTAGAAATCACAGATGTTGCATATGTTGAAGGACTCAACTTCAACTTGCTAAGCATCAGTCAACTCTGTGACAAGGGTTATAATGTTGGATTTAACATGGGTATATGCCAAATTAAGGATGCTGAATCGAATGAAGTTGTGTTGCAAGGATGCAGACAAAAGAACATGTATGTAGTAGATTGGTCAACCGCTACACCCAGCACTGTCTATTAGCAAAAGCACAATGAATCAAGTTGGTGTGGCACAAAAAGTGAGTCACCTAAATTTCAAAACGATTAACAAGCTTGCGAAGTAATCTTGTGGAAGGACTTCCGGACTCGATATACAAGAAGGAGAGTATATGTGACGCATGTCGAAGGAAAACAAATCAAATCATCATTCAAAGAAAAGACATGCCATCTTCAACAAGAATATTACATCTGCTACACATGGATCTATTTGGCCCAAAGTGGAACCAAATAGCATAAGTTGAAAGAAATACACCTTGGTGGTAGTAGATGACTACTCAAGATATACATGGACTATATTCATGTGTAAGAAGAAAAACTCTCTGAAACTACCCACGGTGATGAAGAAAATTCAAAATGAAAAGAGCGAAACCATTATCAAAATAAGATCGGACGAGGAACTGAGTTTGTCAATGGGATAATAACTTCGATATTGTATTGAAAATGGCATTGGTCATGAATTATCTCTGCGGCAAGGACTCCACAACATAATGGAGTTGCGAAAGAAGGAATAGAACTCTCAAAGAAGCGGCAAGGACCATGTTAGGTCAAGCGGGGTAACCAAAAAGATTTTGGTGGAAGCAATCAACACACTTGCTACACTCAAAACAGATGTATGATAAACAGACGGTGACAAAGACTCCTATGAGATTTGGACGGGGAGAAAACCAAATGTTGCATATTTTAGAATATTTGGATGTAAATGTTTCATCCATAACAATGGCAAAGACAATCTAAAGGCTTTCGATGCTAAAGGCGATGAAGGTATCTTCTAGGGATACTCAAATGAAAGCAAAGCCTACAGTACTCAACAAAAGGACTATGGTTGCGGAGGAATCCATTCATGTGGTATTCGATGAGCGAAATGTAAATGGAGAAGACATTGAAGAGTCGGTGATAAGTGAATCATCCAACCATCTGAGAAAAAGTCATTATCTTTGAAGGCGGAATTATAAACTCAAATGAAGATGAGATAGTTGAGTCTCAAAAACAATTTGGAAAATTTGCGGCTAAGTGATTACGAGAGAGGCGATCAAAGCAACACACAAATTTCTAGACGATCAATCCAGCTAACTTACTTCAACCTCGATGTTAGATGGTGAAAGACCATCCACGAGAACTTGTCATTGGAGATATAAGAGAAGGTGTCAAAACAAGATCGAGAACTCAACAAGAAGCTATGTTCACATGCTTTATCTAACAAATAGAGCCTAAAGATGTGTTACAAGCATTGGATGACACACATTGGATTCAAACCATGCAAGAAGAGTTGAATCGAGTTTGAAAGAAATAAAGTATGAGAATTAGTTCAAAGACCCACCCATCAAAATGTTATTGGTACTAAATGGGTGTTGAAATAAGATGAACGAGGAGGGTTACTATAAACAAAGCAAGACTAGTAGCCAAAGGATATTGCCAAGAAGAAGGAATAGATTTTGATGAAACATTTGCTCTGTAGCAAGATTGGAAGCTATAAGAATGTTTCTTGCCTATCGACTCACAAGAATTTCATTGTATATCGGATGGATGTAAAAAGTGCATTCCTAAATGGTTTATTGGAAGAAGAAGTGTATGTTGAACAACCTCCGGATTTGAAGCGAGAAGACTCTTGGAGATAAGGTATACAAACTCAAGAAAGCTCTGTATGGATTGAAACAGGCACCCGAGCATGGTATGATACTTTGTCACAATTCTAATCGAGAATGGATTCACAAAAGGAAAAGTAGATAGAACACTTTTTAGAATTCAAGACAAGAAGAGTATCTTTGCTTGTTCAAATATATGTGGATGACATCATTTTTGGATCCACAAACAAAGAGCTATGTGAAAAATTTTCAAACCTCATGCAAAGCAAATTTGAAATGAGCATGATGGGAGAGCGACATTCTTCCTTGGACTCCAAGTAAAACAAGCGAAGGATGGAACCTTCATAAGTCAAACAAAATACACGGAGATTTAATGAAGAAATTTGGTATGGAGGAGAAGTCTTACGTGAAAATACCAATGAATACATCGATCAAAATGGACATGGATGCGGATGGCAAGCACGTAGATCAAACAAGATATAGAGCACTTATTGGATCATTGCTCTATCTCACAAAGCAAGCGAGCCGGACATCACCTTTCTTTGTAGGTGTATGTGCGAGATTTCAATCTGCTCCAAAAGAGAGTCATATGACAGCGGACTAAGAGAATCTTGAGATACTTGAAAGGAAGCCAAGAAGTTGGCTTATGGTATCCAAAGGAAGGTGGATTCAAGCTAATTGGCGATTCGGACTCTACGACTATCTTTGGATGCGAGTTGACAGGAAAAGCACCTCGAGCACATGTGAAATGCTTGGAAATAGGCTGATTTCTGGTTTAGCAAGAAGCAAAATTCAATAGCCACCTCTACAAATGACGAGAATACATAGCTACGGGCATTTGTTTGCCCAAATCCTATGGATGAGGCGGTGAGAGACTATGAAGTTGAAGAAAAGGAAATTCCAATCATGTGTGATAACACAAGTGCAATTGCAATCACTCGAGAATCTGTGTTGCACTCAAGAACAAAACATATCGATGTCGAGATATCACTTCATAAGAGATCATGTTGAAAAGAAGGACATCATATTGGAATATATCTCAAGCGATAAACATTAGGTGACATATTCACAAAACCATTATGTGAGTCAAGATTTGAAGAAGCTGAAGCATGAGTTAGGGTTAATCGGTGGTGACACTCGGAAGACTCAAAGAAAAGAAATGGAACACAAAAAGAGAAAAAGGACGATTTCTCAAAATCGGCTAAATGAATCATCCATGTCGAAAAAAGACAGTATACCGAATTAGGCTTGACGGTTGAGTCATGAGAGAAGCGTGACGAAAGAGTTAAATCGGCTAAGGGATAAGTTGAGTCATTTATGAGCAAAGTGATAAAAACGCATCGTTTTTACTAAGCGGGAATGTTTTTAAGAATGACGTCGACATAATGATGATGTGTACTGGACAAAAAGCGCATACCAAGCTTATGATTGGATATAAATCTTTGCCGCATTAAATTCGAGACATTAAATGCTAATCGGCGTGCAAAATCTAAGCCGTTGATTTCGATCACATTTCAAAAACCACCCGACGTCCTTTCGTAAAAACCATACTTAACTCATTTTCGTCTGTTTTCTCTCACATATTTCCAAAACGGTTCATTTCTATCTCGAAGCAAAGGAAAACTCTCTCAAAACCCTATCGATATTCAAATCAATTTCTAAGTTTCTTTTCGGTGAAATCTGAAAAATGGCATCAACCTATGATTTTGTCAAGCTAGGAAAGCAAATCCACACGGGTCGACCATGGATTTCGAGGCATGGTCAAGCAGGGGTCCGATGACGCCCTCATAAAGAAAATCGCTGAAAAGCTCGAAACGTCCGGTGAAACCATTTACGGCGATGGAGTTTTCGATGACCTATGTGGAAGAGGTCGCACGATTCTACGTGAACGCCGAGATTCACGATGAAGGGATAAAGTCATCTGTTCACGGAAAAAGCTCACCATCTCTGCGCAAGGATTTGGTGAACACTGCTCACTACCTGGCGGAAGGAGCATCGAAAATCAACGAAGGCGATGTAGACCTGGCTTTGCACGGAGGAGAAGTAGCCAAATCCGACTATCTTTGATAAAATAGTCTACACAACAAACAAGAGGTCTAAAGGAGGATTACCACAAGCTATTGGACATAGTTGCCAAATGCCTAGACATCAAATTTGGCGACTTGGATCAAACCTCTCTGGCGCACGAGAGAGAGCCTACGCCAAGAGAGCGACACGAGTGAGGGGAATCAAACACCACGAAGATACAAACTGTTTCCTCTCCACCAAAGAAGAAAAGTGCCCCTGCGGCCGCTAAGAGAAAGCTATTTGCCCTGCTACTAAGAAAAGATCTAACTCTCCTCGCAAGCAAAGAAAAACAAACTGCTCCTGCCCTGCCCGCAGCCGAGTCACTGCCCCAGCCGTGTCTCCCGCCCGGCAGACGGTCGAGCGGGTCGAGAAGGACTCTCAACTACCTTCTCCGATCGTCAAAAAGAGGAGAACGATAAGCCAAGACGACCCGGCTCCTCGAAGAAAACACCGGCCACCGGCCCCATTGCCCCAAGACTCGAAGAAACTCTCTCAACCAAAAATCCCTCTGAGTGCGAACTAAGAGACGAAGAAGAATCATCAAGCACTCAGAGCTTGAGAAACCGGCTGAGTCGGCCACTCAGTATGGAGATCTGGGGAGAATTATTTGGAGAAGTAGAGTCTCCGGATATTATAGATGAAACATCTAAGTCTGTGAAGCGATCGGCAAAAAAGGCAAATTGAAGACACGATTGTAGTTCGCATGCAATTTGAGACACAAGAAGAAGCGATAGAGATGATAGTGATGTGATGATCCTATCCCCACCTTACCCGGACATCCAAATCGTCTGCGAGAGTGGAGAAAGTGGAAATTAAGTCGATCAAGGGAGCAGTTCCAACGGCTGAATTTATAGAAGAGGAAGAGGAACTGGCGAACTGAACTTCCTTGGGTGACCTCTGTGATCTCGGCCTAGATGAAGAAAATCGCAAAGATATCTTGCAGATCTTCAAGATAAGGAGAAGGAGAGACAGGCGAGAGGAAAGGCGAGGCACGTGAGAAGGCGATGTCGCCTATCACCGCACCCGTAAACACACACATCATCTCCTTGATGTCTTATCGAGGCGATGATGAGGATCGGACCTGCTTTGCCCGCCCAGAAGAGTTGCAAATGCGCAAGCAATGCATGAATCGAGAATTCTTCATGAGAAGAGCATGATGGAGGGACCAGGAGAGTCCTCCAAAACACAAAAATGGAAATTGATCCAATGGGAGTAGTGCGACAAATCGCCACCGTTGTTCTTTGCCACCACTTCCCCGGCTCACTCGGAAGAAGGATTTAAGGGAAATGGCGATGAAATCGGGTTAGTGGGGACCCCGGTCGAGCCAACCCCTAATGAAGGTGTCTTACCACCTTTAACTGAACACTTAGTAGAAATAGCGGGAGTTTGGAGATGAGTGACCCCATTCCAAGTCACTCGGTGGTGCGCCCCGGTGAGGGAAACTCCCTCCACTGCGGCAAGGTCGGAGGATCTTTGCGAGATGAATCCACAGCAATTTAGGAGGCGAAGTGGAGAAGGTACAAACACAAAATACACAAAGACAAGTTGCCATCAACGAAGCTCGAGGCGATTGAGACTGTCTCACCTGAGTGCCAAGCGCTCGAAGGCTAATGACGCTGATGCGGTTGAGGCACGAGACGGAACAGCCACAGGAGTTAACACTGCACTGGCGATGAAAGTGAAATCCATGGGGTTGAGACTCCAATGGATGCCACCACGAAAGACCCTAAGAGGCAGTGACACTTTGTCGAAAGGGAGGTCCAGGCCTCGCTGCGATTGAGGCTGCGAGGGAGGTAATGAAGGCCAACGGGAGGTTGAGACTTCCCGGGGTAAAGAGGTTGAAGTAGAGAACATCCCTCCCTCCTGCTATCATTGATCCATCCCGAAAAGGAGATAAGCGCGCTTCATGATTCCCAGGATAATCCCGATGTAACTTTTCAGGATCGGAAGGCGAAGAAGAAGAAGCGAGTCATCCCCGTGACATATCAAAAGACTCAAAGGTGAGGATGTTCCAAGCACGAGCAAGTCGATCTCAAGACTACTCGTCAAACTTTCAATTTTGATGGTGAGCCACCAATGGAAATCTCATCATCGTCCGATGACGCTTACGATAAGGCCGAGGACCGATCCACTCCATTGGAAAAACCAAATGAGACCGAAGCGAAGGCTGTTGAGACAGTGAGGCTCGGCAAAGTGGGTCTACTTCACAAAAGACCCAGTGAAAGCAGAGTCCATCTGCGCGAGCTCCCAAGCTGCGATGGTTCGACTCAAAAAGGAACTTCACGCGCACCTTTCATCATTGAACAAATCCCGGTTGGCGTGATGATTCCTTTGTAGAATCATTTCCCTTCTCTCTGAGGTACCCGACCTCCTTGACGAGTTAGAGAACAATCTCGCGCGCTTCCATAGACCAGTTCTGTTCTTCCATCCGACACCATCGTTCAACTGACTATGACTTTGACGCTGCATGGCCGTCAGTTTGCGCGGAAGAAACAAGCGAAGTTCGGGAGGTGTTCAAAGCATTATTTGCTGAAATTGAACGGATGGAGAGGCACCGAGCCTCTATGGACATGAGATCTGGATAACGAGAGATGCCAACTACTGCGACTTGAGAGGCATAACGATCGAGAATCGAGGGAATGGTGGCAAAGCAAAGACAAACAATGCGTGTGGAACAAGCTAGATATTTGAACATTGTTCAACAAGGCTGCTGATGCGGAGAGCCGAGAATCTTTGATGCAAAAACGAAATTGAGAGAACACATTGAGCACATGCATGAAGCTCACACTGCTGTTGAGATAAAGGCATTGCGTGAGCAAAATAAGAGTGATCTCCGCGTATGGAAGAAAACATGGATAGAAAATTCAGCCTTCTCATGGCTGAGATGAAGCTAATTTCAGCAGTCAGTCAACGCTACTCGCTCGCTCGAATTTCGTCTTTGCCGCATACTACGCAGCGGACTCGGCGAAACTCGGCTATCGTGAGCTCGACTTCTGCTTGCCGATATGTTTCGGGGGTTCCTCTCTCCTTTGATGATGCCAAAAAGGGGAAGAGGAATACTTTAAAGCGCTAAAGAGATCTGAAGGCTGAAAAAAGGAAGCATTTGTGAAGGAAAAGACAACTGAGGAAGTTACAAGGAAAAAGAAAGGAAAGTCTGTTGAGGGGAAGAATCGAGAGATGTGACCTTAATGATTGCACAAACCCCCAACAAGGTCTTGTCACGGTGATATTATCGGCAACAAACTCCAGTGACTCTGCCACTCCAACACTCTGCTATATCTATGGGCTGAAAAGAGAAAAGACAATTGAAGCGAGGGATGGAGGAAGTGGAAGGAAGAATGGATGCCCGAGTTATGAATATTTTGAAACAACATGGAGGCATTCCGGTGAGCGAGAGACACTTATGCCATCTCGGATGCGGGGCCCGAGCCAAGATCGAGTTGATGAATTTAAAACGCTTCGCATCCCGAAGGATACTTTGCAAACATGTCCATGGCTCAAGCTTGGGACTTGTCTTGGGAAAAGGGTCTCACGCTATGTGTGAAGAAGGCGACAGCGAGACTACCGGCGATCGCTCTGCTGGTCACTCCGCTAATCACTCACCGGTGGAAGGAAGAAGACCCCATCTGAATACACGCCCGAGAGGAAGAGGAAGAAGCGATGGTGGAGGAAGAGGTTTGAGACCTGGGCCTCGCCCAAAAACATTGAGTACATAGATCCGGGGCAAGAAAGGAGGGATCTCTTTGGGGGCTGGTCTTGACCAAGTAGCCAATCTGCAAGTGGCTAAAAGCAATCTTGAGTATGCGAAAGAATAGAAGAAGAAAATAAGAGACAAACTCAGCTATGGGAGGAAAGACAAGAGAGATTAAGAAGAGATGAAGCTGCCGGAAGGCTTATGAAAAGAAGAAGAAGAAGAATGCTAAAGATGAGAAAAAGAGAAGAAGACCGAGAAGATGACAGAATCAAGAAGATGAAAGAAAGGAGGCGTGAAGGAGATGAAGTGTTCTTTGCCCACCCCTTCATGTATTTTACTATGTAAATACATACTATGTAAGTCTTCGCAATAAAGTCAGAAACTCTCTATCTTTTTGTGTAGGCAAATGTTTGCTCGATACACCTTGTAAACATTGTGCAAAAGAACAAGAATGTTATGATCAATAAAAGGATTGATTCTACGCATACATTCTATGTGAATGCACTATCGGTATGTATCTTTGCTATTTACATTTTGAATGTTTTAAGTTTTGGCATCATCAAAAAGGGGAAATTGTTGGGAAATTTATTGTTTAGATTTTGATGAATGCCATGTAAAACTTAGAATAGGAAGTTGGCACCCCATTTTTGTTGTAAACGCATTGTAATAAATAGGGCTTCAAGTCAAGTGAGTTAAATCGGCTATGCCCAAACATGCAAGAAGACAATGGAGACTAGAAGGAAGACTCATTGCAAGGCAGTTGAGTATGGCAAAGAAGAAAGACAAGAACTCGACTGAATGAGCAACTAAGATGCACGGTGAGAGGAGTATCGTCAAGTCAACTCAAGATAAGCCAAGTCTCAAGTTGAAGTGACGGAAGAGTCATCCAATGATTGGAAGGCGACTCTAAGTCACCTGGGGAAAGCAAGGAAATGCGATCAAGTCGAGATAAGCTGAAAAAGATCCGTTGCCGTAAATCAAGAGAATTACTTAAACAAGTAGTATCTCCATGCTACCTTTCTCGAAGTGATCGATCCCGAAGCGTGCAAAAGGAATAAACCAATGGGAAGCACTACACCGTGTCGAACTCGAAAATCAAGAACAATTCATACGAGGAAATGGCAATTCCAAGGATCGCAACAAGACAAGCCAACGACCACAAGTGACTTTCAAAAATAAGCCTATCTCTTCAACGGGCGATTTTTGAAAGCTCACTATAAAAGGCCGAGGAATAACTCGAGAAAAGGTTACGAAGGTTACCTTGACCATCCGAGAATTGAATACAAGCAAGAAAGAAACATTTTGTAACCTGAAATATTCTCAAGTTATTAAACGCTCAATCCTCAAGCCTATATTACGAAGAACATCAATCCAACACTCACTGTGAAGGAAAGATAACTTCAATCGAGTTGAAGAGGAAATTCTTGAAGAATAAAGGGGTCTACATTCCACGAAGGATTGTAGAAAGGTTCAAGGTCGAACCAAGTCTTGAGCTTTTGGAGGGCTTCGTGATCAAATCCAAAGAGCTTGAGCAAGTGGGCTGTAGTAGCAAAGCGGTGCCTGTGAAGAAGATGAGTCGTCGAGAAGCCACCGAGTGATCAAGGCGTCTCGGTGAGTCCCAAAGGATCAAGTCACCATGTGATCAAGACTTGTATCGGACTGTTACCACTTTGTATCTTGATCAATACCTAGTGGATTCCTCCGGGAGTTGGAGAAGAGAGGAGTAGAAGAATTACCCCATCTTGAACCTCTATAAAAATTTATCGTGTCATTTACATTTCAAAGCACTCTAATTCTGCATCATATTTGTTTAATTAACTGACATATTTGCTATCCATTAGATAATTTCTAAGTACTAAATCAAGCTTTAAATCTCTACTAAACCAAACTTAAGGGTGTTAAGTCTTCCAATGAAATCAAACCACAGTTGAGCTAATTCAATCTTAACAATTGAGTTATTATATCAACAACTCGATCAGTCATTTGAGTGACTAACTCTACTGATTAACCAAATTGGCGATCCACCTAGGACCCAGTGTGTAGTATCAACTCGAACTTTTAAAAGGACTAAATCGAAAATTTGGTAAGGTTTATTCAACCCCCCCCCCCTTCTAAACCTTACACTCACACCCCTTGGGGCCTACAATTTAACATATTTGTACTGTATATTAAAATTGTCAAACAAAAATATAAGTATACAACAAAACACATATAAGTATACAGCAAAACACATATAAGTATACAACAAAAAAGATAAGTATACAGCAACATAAAAACATACATAAAAATTAACTACTTATACAGCAAAGCACATATAAGTATACATCGAAAAACATCTAAGTATACAGTAATCCTCGATACCTCCTCGTAGGCCCTTGTTTTCTCCACGTCAGCATCGTCTTCTTCACCAATCCTCTTATCATGTCCTTTATTCTGAAACCCCAACAATATGTTACACCTCGAGAACCATCATCCTTATCATCATTAGAATCATCATGCTCCTCATCTTCTTATTAAAAAAAGCAAAAACCCTTAATCCCAAAATCAGTCAACTTCCCCATTACAGTGCTCAAACCACCGCCGGCAAACCACTAGCTCACCGCCACCACCATTTTCGCACCTCCTGTTCAAACCTCCACCACCAGCGCATGGATGGATTTGTGGGGGATTTGGAGGGAGATACCATTTGGGGGTGAAAACTATTAATAACAAAATAACCAACATGCCCTTATTTGATTTAAAATAAAAAAAAGCCACTAAATAAGCCAAATCTCAACCATTAAAATTTAAAATATGTGGACAGGATTATTCCACAATGTCTCACTCTAATTATGTGGTCTTATTTGATCAAATCCCTATATGTATATATATATATAAAGAAATAAATATATAAATATGATTTTGTGTTCTTTTTTTTTAATGCAGAACGTGAACCACAACGATCATGTAAACTCTTTTAGAATTTAAGTACCAAGTGGAAGAATGTGGGTCACGTGTATTGCGCAAAACTTTAAAGATGTTTTGAGAAACAAATGTGGCCTTAGCGCGCTTTCGCCCTCGCGGTTGCTTGCTAAGTCAGTCTCTCTCGAAAGTATTTGTGTGTGAAGAATTATGGAAAGATGGCATCATCGCAAAGTAAAACGCACAAGATATTTGGAAAATAACTCTTGTGTTATTCACTCAAACTTTCTTATAATATTTGATGGTTTACAAATGAACTCATGCCCCTATTTATACAACTCCACCTCCTTAATGGACGGTGGTGATTCATTTGATCCTAAGTTTGGGAGTAAGTCTCTAAAATTCTCCTTGGAATATTCCTGGAATATTCTACAAGATATTTACAATGGAGTGATCTAGAATTATCTTACATTTCTCACCATAACTCTTACAAGCTTCTAGAGAAATCTATGTAAGTATTTTGCCACCTTGTGGGCTTGGAGTTGGGCTAACCTCTTAAATTCAGCTCTCCCTGCTCGTAATTTGGAGGAGATTAAGTTCATTTTTCATTTGGTTACAGTAGGTGGTTTCAACGGAACCATCTTTGTCGAAAATGTATGCATTGAAGAGGAAGAATGGGCAGTCGAGTTTGTTAAGGCAAAAGAGTTTGCAATACATTTTCTTTGAGGTGAGTTTTTTAATGTTTTAAGCTTCTTCGATTTTTATTAATTTATAAATCTGCTTAAACTGAGGAATAATTTGAGTTTTTTCAGCTGGTCGGAGATACGAAGGTTGAATTTGGACAGATGGAGTTGGTTGGGAATCTGTGATGGACCCTTTTGAGGTTACTATTAGTTGTGTTGATTGACCTAATCTATTGAATTTTTTTGGTATGTTAGATCTTATCTACTTTATTTTGCTGACAACATTAATATGTATTTAGAACTATTGCAAGTGGTTATCTTTTTACGTCAGATCAGGTGATCCTTTCCACTTTTTGGGGTTCTGTTGCATAGACGCTTCCACCCTTTGCGGTTGCTTGCTAAGTCAGTCTCTCTCGAAAGTATTTGTGTGTGAAAATTGTGGAAAGATGGCATCATGGCAAAGTAAAACACACAAGATAGTTAGGAAAGAACTTTTGTATTATTCACTCAAAATTGCTTACAATGTTTGATAGTTTACAAATGAATTCATGCCCCTATTTATACTACTCCACCTCCTTAATGGACGGTGGTGATTCATTTGATCCTATATTTGGGAGTAAGTCTCTAAACTTCTCCATGAAATATTCTTAGAATATTCTACAAGATATTTACAATGGAATGATCTAGAATTATCTTACAATTCTCACCTAAACTCTTACAAAGCTTCTAGAGAAATCTATGTACAAATGAGTTTAAGTATTTATGCCACCTTGTGGGCTTGGAGTTGGGCTAACCTCTTAGCACATGTGTAGAGAAATTTCAGTACAAAAAGGTAGCCCGTTACATCCATCTATCCCTTCTCGTAATTTGGAGGAGATTAAGTTCATTTTTCATTTGGTTACAGTACGTGGTTTCAACGGAACCATATTTGTGGAAAATGTATGCATGGAAGAGGAAGAATGGGCAGTCGAGTTTGTTAAGGCAAAAGAGTTTGCAATACATTTTCTTTGAGGTGAGTTTTTTAATGTTTTAAGCTTCTTCGGTTTTTATTAATTTATAAATCTGCTTAAACTGAGGAATAATTTGAGTTTTGTCAGCTGGCTGGATAATACGAAGGTTGAATTTGGATGAATGGAGTTGGTTGGGAATCTGTGATGTACCCTTTTGAGGTTGATGTTAGTTATGTTGATTGACCTAAGCTATTGGATTTTTTTGGTATGTTAGATCTTATCTACTTTATTTTGCTGACAACATTAATATATATTTAGAACTGTTGCAAATGGTTATCTTTTTATGTCGGATCAGGTGATCCTTTCCACTTTTTGGGGTACGCACTTTACTTATTGATAGGAATGACAATGGGGCGAGTCAAAACCCGACCCCGCATTAAATCCTCCTCGAACCCAGTCAAATAGGTCCCAGGGCAGGTTGAAGGCCCGTTTTAGAAAAACTTGTCGGGTCCGGGACGGGATACGAGTCCTTATGTACCCACCCCGGACCCACACCGTATATTTTACTTAAATAAATTTATTTAATTTTTAGGGTTGTCTCTGCCGCATCTACCATGTGCAACAAGACAGACCAGAACAAAGAGTGAAGCTGGGTGGTTTTTTTATGGTTCAAGAGTCTGAGTCAATTTATTATTCTAAATTGTTCAGTTATGCTTATGTATTTCATATTGCAGATAGTGATGAAATTCAAATTTTTATTGGCTGTGAATTATAATGGGGCCTCCAAATGATAATTGAGTAATATTATATTAAACTTATAAAAGACATTTTGGACAAAATTATTGAAACATGGGTCAGAAGAAGTACCCAAATGTCGACTGGCAGTTTATTTTTCTCTTGGCGGGTCGGTGGGTTGAACTCGTCGGGTCACGGGTCCAAAGCGAACTGGGGCGGGGCGAGTCTCAATGAGGGGCAAAGTGGGTCCTGGGTCCAAACTTTTCTTCGCGGGACGGGTCCTGAGTTTGGCCAAACCAGTCCCAGACCTGTCCCGTTGCTATCCCTACTTGTTGATGGTCAAGTAATATCATAACGTGTGTTTTTTTCAAAAAAAAACTATCATAACGTGTATGAGATCGAACCCGGATCATTCTCTCTTACAACACATGTCTCAACCACTAGAGCACAAGGTTGATCCCAACATGTGTTTCTTAGTTAAATTTGCTGAAATAGATTGATCCTGATATGGGATGTGTAATTATCAGTGAAGTCAAATCATTTGGTATTAGTGGATAAGGTTTTGTGAAAGTTCACGGTGTTTTTCTTTATTTGATTGCCTTGGTTTTTATACAACTAAAAATGGGTTTCCTATGTGTAGTATTTCATATAAGATTTGTTATGAGGCATTCAAAACTTCTTTTGTAAAATCCCCATTTTAAAGAATGTGACAATGAAAGTATCCCATGTTGGATCATTAATCCAATATTGGGCTTATATGTAAAATAACTATGTATTGTGGACTGTCAAGTAAGGATAAACCCATTTTATAAGTGATCAAAAAAGGTTTAAGGAATCGGGCTTTAATGTATCTAATAGGGTGTGCGCCTTTAATGTGTAGATACTTAATGGGTTATTCCTATTTTAATGATGGACTAAAATATGATACCCACTATAAGAAAGTTATATAAGGGTTATGGTCCCTAGGTGATACGTCTACGATATTCTATTCTCCTATCCCATCGTCATGAAAGAAACCTACGGAAAACGGAGAAATTAAAAGGTTCTCTGAAAAGCTTCGAGACGTGTAGATCCCAAAAATCAATTGCTATGGATTCCGGTACGCTTCCACAATCTAGTTTTGATTCTTGATAATTTGATATGAACGCTCCTGGATTAAAGTGATTGTTTTCACTAAAATTTATTCCAATAAGTGGTAATCGAATATATTTTGATTATTATATCCGAAAATTATTGAATTTGATGGATTCAGTTTTCAGTTTCAAAACTTTGATAATTCGGTTTATGGATTCAGATTGAAAAGTGTAGAAGTTTTCGAAATCTAAGAATTATGCTTGTCTTATGGTTTGGTTCGGTTGTTGACTGAAGATTGATTAATTTTCATAAATCATGTTGGATTCAGTTGGATGTCCATTATAGTAAATTTTTTGAATGAATATTATTTCAAGATCTTCAGTTTTGGATGTCAGTGTATGTGTTTCAACTCTAGATTTGGGATTTGTTAATTGATGGATTTCAGAATTGAGAACAAAAAATAGGATTGAAGGTATTTCTTTTGGTTCATTAAAAAAAATAATCAGAATGTTGAAATGATGCCTTTTGGGTCGTTGGAGAAGAAGGCTTTTTTGCCCAAATTTAGGAATATGAGAGCTTTTTTGCAAATTTTCTCAAAATTTGAATTTTGTTGTACAATAGTTTCTTGCTGCTTTCCTATAATTAATGTATTATTGGGATTTTTTGCTAATAAGTTTTCTATTTTGGGGTCAATTCTAGTTTAAGAAAAATTAGTATTTTATTTATACAAGGGTTTTTAATTATGGGGTTCAATTAAAGTTTGTTTATTTTTTAAAATTGGCCTCAAATAATAAGTAAAACCCTAAATTAAGTTTAGTCTTGGAATTTAAATTTTAAATTCGAATAATGGTATGAATTTATGTATTTTGAGATGAATTAATTGAAGCAACATGTCACCAAAGTGACCTCTCTTGTGGAAATTAATTTGTTTTGAAATATAAAAGGTTGTGCGTGTGTAACTTATGTGAATATTAACTGGCCCAAAGGAAGGTGGATATTTATCAGAATTGCATGTGCGCCTGTGGTAATAAACCCGTGATAATTGTTCGGTTTACATATGAACACTAAATCGGCCCAAAGGAAGATTTATAGATATGTTCTTATTATCAAGTTTGATTACTGCACCAAGATATCAATTACAAGTTAATATTTTGTCCAAAGATGAAATATTAATGGAGTGCTGATATCTTGATATGGGAATTACCAATATTTGAATTTATCATTATAATTCTAAGTTTACTTTATGTGAGCATAATTAGTGTTTTTTTTTTTTTTTGTATTCAGCTTATGTCTACTCCTGCTAATATTACTGCCAGCATCAACTCAATTCCTATGCTAAATAGCACTAACTTCAAGTCATGGCAAGAGAACCTTCTGATAGTTCTTGGAGCCATGGACCTCGACCTTGCGATAAGGATCGATTCTCCACCCCCTCTTATGGATAAAAGTACTTGGATGAAAAGAGGGATATGGAAAGGTGGGAGAAATCGAATCGCATGTGTATGATGATCATGAAGAAAGCCATTCCTAAGTATTCGGGGACACTATGTCCGAGAAAATCACTACAACTAAGGAATTCCTTATGCGATCGAGAAAAGATTTGTCAAGAAACGAAAAGATCGAAATTGGTACGTTGTTGATAAATCTTATTTCAATGAGGTATGGAGGGAAAGACAATTAATATCAGAGAATACATTATGGAGATATCTCATACTGTCTCAAAGTTAAGAGCACTTAAGCTAGAACTCTCTGAGGACTTGCTAGTGCATTTGGTTTTAATATCTCTTCCGGGATAATTTAACCAGTTTAAGGTGAGCTATAATCGCGAAAAGAGACATGGTCTCTGAATGAACTCATCTCACATTGTGTCCAGGAAGAGGAAAAGTTGAAACAAGATAAGACAGAAAGTGCTAATATTGCCTCAACTTCCAAGCATAAGGGCAAGGGATTGAAAAGAAACAAGGATAAGGAAGCTGGAAAGACGGCACCACAAAAGAAACAACAAAAGGCACCTAGTGCAACAGAAGGTATTAGCACTGATGTTGGTACTACTACGGGTTGTTACTTCTGTGTACCAACTATCACGCTTGGCGTGCTAATAAAGGTATGCTACTTAATTTGGTTTGTTCTGAGGTTAATTTAACTTCGGTTCCTAGACACACTTGGTGGATATATTCTGGTGCAACAACTCACATCAGTGTGTCTATGCATGGTTGCCTCCATTGCCGAAAACTAAATGATGGTGAAAGATACATCTATGTGGGCGATGTCAGGACAATTGAAGTTGAAGCAATAGGAAAATTTAGAGTATTATTAAAGACTGGATTGTATTAGGATCTTGATGAGACATTTGTAGTGCCGTCTTTTCACCGGAATTTGATTTTTGTTTCTGTTTTGGACAAATTTGGTTATTCTTGTTCATTTGGAAATGGGATATTTAGTTTGTTACATGATTCAAAATTGTTTGGGTCTTGTTCTTTATCTGGTTATGATAATCTTTATGTGATGGATACCATTGCTTCATTTAATGAATCCATGCATCTATATACACGAGGTGTAAAAAGAACATGAACCAATGAGAATTCAGCTATGTTATGGCACAAGAGATTGGGTCATATCTCCAAAAGGAGAATCAAAAGACTTGTGTCAGACGAGATTCTCGATACCTTAGACTTTACAGACTTTGACATTTTTATTAATTGTATTAAGGGAAAACAAACCAATAATAGAAGATTTGTAGCCAACAGGACTTCAGATGTCTTAGAAAACTTACACATACGAACATTTGTGGGCCATTCCCTATGGTTGCTTGGAATGGCCAACAATATTTTATAACGTTCATAGACGATTTTTCTAGATATTGTTACATATTTCTCATCCATGAAAAATCACAATCATTGGATGTGTTCAAATCTTATAAGGCTGAAGTTGAGAATCAACTCAACAAGAGGATTAAAAGCGTCCGATCTGATCGTGGTGGCGAGTACTACGACAGATATGATGGTTTAGGTGAATAACATACAGGACCATTTTCTAAATTCCTAGAGGAATGCGGTATTGTCCCACAGTACACTATGCCGGGTTTGCCCACTATGAATGGTGTTGCTGAAAGACGAAATAAAATGCTTAAGGATATGGTGAGGAGTATGATTAGTCATTCTACCTTGCCAGAATCACTCTGGGGAGAAGTACTTAAGACTGCAGCATATATCCTAAATAGGGTTCTAACTAAAGCAACTAATAAAACCCCTTATGAACTTTGGACGGGCAAGAAGCCTAGTCTAAAACACTTGCACGTCTGCGGATGTACAGTTGAGGCAAGGCCTTACAAGCCTAATGAAAAAATGAGCATTAAGGACAGTTAGTTGTTATTTTGTTGGATACTTTGAAAAGTCCATAGGGTACAAATTTTTTGATCCCACAACTAAGACTATTTTTGAGTCGGGAAATACCCGGTTCTTTGAGGATGTTGAGTTTGCGGGGGGATATAGAATAAAATACTTTATCTTTGAAGAGGAATACATTGATATTCCCACAGGTGTTGTTGGCATTGATCAGATCATTCCTGACCTTGTTTAAGACATAAATGAAGATAATGTCGGAGAACCTCATGTTCCAGAAATTATTCCAGATGAACAAACTCTACAACCTCAAGAACCCGTGCCATTAAGAAGATCCACTAGGGAAAGAAGAAGTGCAATGTATGACAATTACATTGTATTTCTCCAAGAAAATGAGGTTGACATTGGAATGATGGAAGATGATCCAATCAACTTCCATCAAGCCATGGAAAGTTCCAACTCTCAAAAGTGGATAGATGCCATGAATGAAGAGATAAAGTCCATGAGGGATAATGACGTATGGGAGCTTGTCTCATTGCCAGAAGGTGTGAAACCCATTGGTTGCAAATGGATATTTAAAACCAAGGGATTCAAGAGGTAATGTGGAAAGGCACAAAGCTCGTCTTGTGTCAAAGGGCTTTACACAGAAAGAAAGCATCGATTATACAGAGACTTTCTCTCCAGTTTCTTCGAAAGACTCTTTTAGGATTATAATGGCATTGGTGGCACACTTTGACCTTGAGTTACATCAGATGGATGTAGAGACATCGTTTCTCAATGGTGACATTGATGAGACAATTTAAATGGTCCAACTAGAAAAATTTGTGTCGGAGGACTCAAAGGATATGGTTTGCAAACTAAAGAAATCCATCTATTGGCTCAAGCAAGCATCTAGACAATGGTATTTCAAATTTCATCAAGTGATCATCTCATTTGGTTTTGAGATAAATTTGGTCAATGATTGTGTATACCATAAGTTCCATGGGAGTAAGTATATATTTCTGGTTTTGTATGTCGATGACATTTAGCTTGCCAGCAATGATATAGGCTTATTGCACGACACCAAGAGATTTTTAGCCAAACATTTTGACATGAAAGATCTTAGTGATGCCTCTTTTGTATTAGAGTACAAATACACTGGGATCGCTCTCGAGGTACATTGGGATTATCATAAAAGAGCTATATCGAAAAGGTTCTTAAAAGATATGGCATGCAGGATTGTAAACCAGGAGATACCCCTGCGGCTAAGGGAGACAAATTCAGTCTCAAACAGTGCCGTAATAATGATTTTGAGGAAAATGAAATGCAGAAGATTCCTTACGCATCAACAGTAGGGAGTCTGATGTATGCTCAAGTATGTATGTGTCGAGATATTGCGTATATAGTAAGGATGTTGGGCGGATCTTTGAGCAAGCCAGGAATAGACCATTAATTAAAAGCGGCTAAACGGGTCTTGAGGTACTTGCAAAGAACAAAAGGTTTCATGCTCACATACCGGAGGTCGAATCACTTGAGATCGTTGGATATCTTGACTCCGATTTTCTTTGGATGCCAAGATAGTATGAAATCTACGTCAAAGCTATATTTTTCTGCTATTGAGGTCTTTGTCTCTTGGAGGAGTGCTAAACAAACCATTATAGCCTCTTCTACTGTGGGCAATGAATTTTTAGCATGTTATGAGGCATCCAACCATGGAGTATGGCTTGAACTTTGTCATGAGGTTGCGCATAGTGGATGACATTGAAAGGCCACTCAACTTATATTGTGACAATAAGTCGGCAGTGTTATATTCCAATAGCAACAGGAGCTCGACGAAATCAAAGCATATTGACATAAGTTTCTAGTTGTTAAAGAAAGAGTTCAAAGTGGACATGTATCTTTGAACATATCGAGACAAACTCCACGATTGAGGATCCGCTTATTAAGAAAGTGCCACCCAAAATATTTCATGGGCTTCTTTGCTCGTATGGGTGTCATGTCATTTGAGGATATTCATTCTAGTGGGAGTTTGTAATTATAATGTTCTTTTGATGTAGACACATTTTCAGTTATTCCAGTATATGTATATGTCGAAGTTATTTTGCGAAACTAAGGTTATTTGGTTTATTCACACTTTGATTTTTGGTATATGGTTGATCTCACTAAGTTAAGGTGGAAAGTTGGAAATATACATGTTACGATCACATTACATGAAATTTCCATCTACGCATCCACATCAGGATCCATGTCATTTAATTGTATTGGCATACGTGACCATTGATGGGTCGAGTTACGATAAATGTAACGAATGCCGCTTTGATCCTATGTTGGTACGATTAATGGACCGGATTGGTTACATATATATTTGGTTATGACCGCAAAAGTTGAACTCATATGGTTATTTTTACAATACATAGTTATAAAGTTGTACATATAGCCCAAGTGGGAGATTGTTGGATCATTAATCCAATATTAGGCTTATATGTAAAATAACTATGTATTGTGGACTGTCAAGTAAGGATAAGCCCATTTTATAAGTGATCAAATAAGGTTTAAGGAATTGGGCTTTAGTGTATCTAATAGGATGTGGGCCTTTAATGTGTAGATACTTAATGGATTATTCCTATTTTAATGATGGGCTAAAATATGATACCCACTATAACACAGTTATATATGGGTATGGTCCCTAGGTCATACGTTTACGATATTCTATTCTGCTTTCCCATCGCCAGAAAGAAACATACGGAGAAATTAAAGGGTTCTCTGAAAAGCTTCGAGACATGTAGATCTAGAAGGCCAGATCCCAAAAATCAATTGCTATGGATTCAAGTACGCTTCCTCAATTTAGTTTTGATTCTTGATAATTCGATATGAACACTCATGGATTAAAGTGATTATTTTCACTAAAATTTATTCCAACATCCCCTCCCATTTTTGAAAAATGTGACCATGAAAGTATCCTTTCACTATATTAAAGATTTAGAGAAATAATTCAAATTTTATTAATATTGATAAATAAGAAGTTTTAGAAGTGTATAACTCTTAATTTAAAAGAAATGCTGAATAGTTATAAAATTTAACTTCAAAATAAAATTTATTTGCTCTATTGCAACTAAATGGACCATGTATCCGTATGTAACTATAACTTGTAGTGACAATAGAGAAAATAATTGGACCACATGTTTGCAGCATGGTGTAATTATTATGACTCTGGACTTCTCATTTTCCTTTAAAAAAACAACAAACAAACATTGAAGTCATTATTGGTCCTAATTGTCCAATAATGTATACATTTGAAGGTGTACTAACATAATTACTTCTTAGCAGGTCAATATTATCTACATTAATTTCTAATATAAATATTGTCGGAGACAATGAACTAAACTTGGTTCTTGCACTTTGCTTAAAAGTTTTAGGGATAATTACAAAAACTACTCCAAGATTTAACCTAATTACAAAATACTCCACGTATCTTTTAAAATTACAAATAACCCCTTAAGTGTTACAACCACTTTCTTGAAGTTTGTATTTATCTAACAAATACCCCTTTTGGTGGTGCAGTTTGTAAAATAGAAACAAGTATCAATGGAGTATTTGTAATTTTGAAAGATAATTGAATTATTTTTTCTTTTTGTAATTAGGTTAAATTTCATGGCTAGAAAATCCAAACTCATTATAAGCATCTTTCTCCAAAAAGAAAATAAAAAAAATTAAAAAATGGACATTCAAATTGGCACTCCTCTAAGTTAATATATATTTGTCACTTGATTCCATTCTCCATTTCTATGTTTATATATATATATATATATATATATATATCTTGTATAGCTTGTTTATGGAGAAAAAATTGACATTCTGAGTTTGATTATGAGATAGTAGTTGTGGCTCAAAAAAATGACAGCCATACCTTTTTGTATTGTGTGAAATCTCATAATTTCTTGATGATTAAGAATGTAGACACACCTACTAATAGAAGGGCTGGTGATTGGCGAACCTCCCCCAACCACCATTCTCCTTCAAAGGAAAGAACAAATTACAAAATTTGAGGTGTTTTTTTTCAAGAATTTTAACATAAAGGTTCAATTCCACTCATCCACATATATGCAGATTAGAATTTCAAAATAGTTATGATTAATTAAAAAATTACTCTTCAAATTTCGTCTAATTCAAAAAACAAAAAAGTTACCTTTCAAAATAAAAACTTCCTTTGACATTAACTTGTTTCTATTTTACAAATAAGATATTTTTGGGAGGTATTTGTAAAACAAACACAAACCTCAAAGTTCATATTTGTAATTTTAAAAGATAACAGAGATTTTTGTAATTAGGTAATTGTCGTAATTTATCCAAACAGTAATATAGTGTGATAATGAACATTTTTTATTTTTCATTGTGAAAACTCTATATTCATCAATAATTAACAACATATGAGCCTATGATGCTCAAATATCTCTACCTAAAGAATCTAAGAAAGAAGTCCATAAAAAAGTTGTGGAACCTCTTGGGTGCACTGCTCCGAGCAGAGAGAGGGGCCATAATCTGGAGAAACGCAGCGGCCATCATACGGCCCAGCTCCAATTGTGCTGCTGTGCTAAGATGCAACCCATCTGGCTGTAACTGTAGTCCCTTAGCATCAACACATCTCACATTTGGAACATCAATTTCCATCTGAGATTTTCTTATTACGTTAACATAAGCCCCTTGTCCTGATGCCAACGCCACCTACACCACAAACAACCAAAACAACCAATAACACCAGATCCAATGCAAAAATCGGGCTGGCCTAGAGCCCGATGATTTAATAAGTGTGATGATGATAGTTGATGCTGAATGATATATTTATGATACCTGGATGACAGGTAGCACAGGTGACAACAAATCGGATCGAATCAAACAGTAAATTGTTGCCTTTGGCTTTTCAAAATTCTCAGGGATTTATTTAATTTGGAAATTCCTAGTTCCAACATATTTTGAAAAACTCTGCTTAACTGATCCAAGAATACTTTGCAAAAATCACAATCCAACATATTTAGAAACTCTGCTTAAGTGGTCCACGTATTTTATTTCATATTTAATTTTACCAACACAAGTCGATGTGTTATTAATTTCATTTTTTCTTAGCATTTTAAATCAGAAGAACTACTAATAACACTATCTATCGAGTAAGGATAAGTTGTAGGACCTACAAGATCTTAAATTTTTACAGATCTAAAACAAAAAAACAAAATAAACCTACACTAATCTAATAGATATGTAGAATCAGAAAATCGCAACAAAGTGCCAAACAAAACATGTGTGAATTGGTCTCGCTTCTGTCACTAATCATTGGATTATGAATCATCTAAATCTCGTGAACAAATGGGACAAAATTATTTATTATACATGTAACGAATTCCTGAAATCAACAACTAATAAATTACTAGGAGACTGTTTTCTTATTTTGGAACAGAAATTCCTCCTAAGAGTGGAATTCATATTCAGACAGCGGAAAAGCTTAGACCAAAAGCAGCTCCTCTTCGCAGAAATGAAGAAACAATAAATAACACCAATTATATGGGGATAGCCTGATTTTTTTAATATCTCAACAATTGGTCAGATATATAGAGGGAAGATCTTGTACAAACCATATACTATACATAAAACGAAACAAGATTAGGATATAAATGGATAGAATTTTATAATGACCTCTAAAATAGTGATAAGAATAAAAAACTGTAGAAATTGGTTTGGAAAAGTTGGGTTTAACCCAATTTTTACCAAATTTTTATGTGAGTTTACTTTTTGATAATGAGATGGTCTCGTGTCAGATTGTCTGACGGATCTAATCCGTCAGACAGAGCCCCATAAATTGACCCGATTCAACCCAACAAAAGGAAAAAAAATTCTTCTACCATGATTCCTACGCTATTTCGGAGGTTGAGGACGCCTCCTACCAGCAATACGGACACGCCGCCGTGAGAGCAATCTGGACATTTTGAATGTTGTGCCTTTTAAGTCTTGGACATTGTCCATCCTTTGCTCTCACGGCAGCGTCACGAACAAGAACCATTTCAATCTGAGATTCAATTCCAACGGATTTGAAGGCCAACTTTTCAATATGTGAACACGTATTGTGTTTGAACTCCCCTCTTATGAGCTCGAGTAATGATTTCATAATACATGGCAAATGCATTATTTTTTTCTTGTAGCATTCGGTTGATGAGTGATTAATAATTAAGACGATGAATCCTTGAAAAGTGTTTTCGGATTTGTTGTATGATAAGGGAAACTAGGTACATGGAGTGGAAAATGCTTATTAGGTGTTTGATAAAATGCCCAGGTTGAATGTTGTTTCTTGGGCTTTTTAGGGGAAAAAACTAATACATTTTAGAGAAATTATTAATACTTTCAGAGGAATTCTAATATATTTTAGAGGGGGCTACTAATATTTTATAGCGTGAATACTAAAAATCTTTTAGGGGGGAAACTATTTTTCAGAGAAATTACAAATACATTTTATAGCGTGACTAATACTTTTGATGGAAAAGTGATACATTTTATGGGGACTATTAAACAATTTTCAAGTGAACTACGTACTAATACTTTTCAAATTAATTACTAATACTTTTCAGATGAAATTCTAATACTTTTCATTGCTCTGGTAATAATAGATCATTGTCCAATATTACAATACTAATTCTTTCAAGTGAACTACGTACTAATACTTTTCAGAGACATTACTAATACTTTTAAGAAGAACTGCTACTACCGGTTTCTGCAGATGAAACAAAAGGATACTGTTATTATTACAAAAATGCCACCGTGTCGATTTTGGGATCCGCCTAATAGATTTTGGCCCGTTAGACCATCTAACAGGAGTTTTTTGTCATTGATAATGGAAAATAAATGATACAAATGTTGTCCCCACTATAGATAAGTTCAACATTTTGAATTTCTCATTATTAGAAATTAATGCATAAAATTAGCAATATTCCACGTTGGAATGGTGTCTTTAGGAGCGGACGGGATCCTCTGTTTTAAAAGAGTGTTTCATTTGCTATCCCACTGTATAAATGATTGACACGTATAAAAAAGTTATCATATCCGACATCATGTTTTTAAGATATTAGATTACAAACTTCTCCCAAAATTTATTTTCATTTGTGTGCTACTGTATGAAAATTTTTAACTGCAAAACTCTTAACCAGTTAAGTCTTGCTAATTTGTTCAATTGCAAAATCTGAAACCATCTATGTTATGCCTGGTTGAACTAAAATATTCTTGCAAGCATAGTTATTAAAGCCTCACTTGGGCCACGACTAGGGCACGCCTAGGCCCATGGGCCATGATTTTTCGCCTCATTGTTGCCTTTCCGAGAGGCGACTGCTAATTGTGATCCAGAGATGGCGGATCCTAGGGGTTGTTGCACCCCCCCCTCCCAAAAAAAAAGTTGAGGAAAAACTCTTGCAATTATATTCAAAAATAGGCTTTCCTCCAAGTCTCAATTCCTAGGTCCGCCACTTTCTGTCGATATTATTGACTACTTGACTTTTGCATTTGTTGCTTAATATTTGATATTGGTGTTTGAGATAGTTTATCATTGTTTTATATGATTTATTATTTTTTGTAGTTGATTTTTCAAAAGAATATAAGTATATAACATGTTTTTAAACTTAACGCAAAAGTGGTACCACAGGAGTTTTCGCATTACAATTTTAGTCCCTATGTTGTGCAATAATCCCATAGGATTTATTTTGTTTTAAAAACAGTCCCAAAATCCTAAACTTTACATATTTGGTCCCATAATTCTCAATTCTTGCACTTTTGATCCCAAATTTCTCATTTCTACAATATACTAATTTTGCCTAACATTGTTGACCAAAAATGTTATTAGAACCTAGGTTTATTAAGAATTTTAGTTAAATTTATTATATTTCGGTAATTAACCTTTGGTGAGCAAAATTTTCTCCAAGAACATGGACCTGGACAATTGTCCAAGATATATACATTTCAGGAGATATCGCCAAATTTTGGCGATATATGCACATGAACACCAGAATAAGATGACATATTGCAGCAATCAATATGTTAAAAAGAAACTCGCAGGAGCTGAAAGGGAAACCTTGAGACGATGCGAAAAACAAATAGAGTATTATCTTAATTTCCTTATGGTACATCAAATATTAATTGTGGATCTGATAAATCATCAAGAAGAAGTTCATCAAAATCAAAATCCTAATACCTGATGGAATACCAGAATGAAGCGAGATACTTTCAGACACATCTAAGTTCTCACAAGATCTTGAGAACTCCATAAGACGGTGCAAAATTATGGCAACTGTCATAATCATCTAACAACATAAGTTCATCAGATCCAAAAACAGATGGAGATGGTGGTAAAATACCAGAAGAAGACTCTTGAAATCCTTCATGATATTCAGAAATGAGTCAAGAATCTGAAGGATAGACAGAGTTCATCCGGAGGAAAGAAGCGTATAAATTTCTGAATGGTACCCTATTTACACCAAACTGGGAAACCAACCGAAGTTGTGAGACGCATGACAGAAGATGAAAAGCTCATCACTATCATCAAAGAAAAATACATCACGAACTAAAGGTGATGGATATGAAAAAGATTATTCTTAAAGATCTACATGACCTTGACCTTCGCGGGATTATTAGGAATTGTGGATTTAATGATGAACACATGTGATGGATCTACAACTTTAGTTACTCATGACCAAAATCCACGACCACCACCGCCAGCTAATTCCAATGTAGCAAAAAGTTCCGGTTCACACTATGGAGAAGAATCAACCTGTAATTATACATTTTGTTATATAATTAGCACATTTGCATGTGTATTAAGTGTATTTTTGTTAGTTTCCCTTGTTGGGCGTGATATTGCGTATTCTTTGATATTTTTGTAGGAAATAACGCTAAATTGGAAGGATAGCAGTAGCATGACTCGAAATGGAAAGTCAAGAGCCAAGGACGAATAAAGATGGGAAGAAAACAAGGAAATATGACGCACATGACCAGACCATGTGAAGGGGCACGACCATGTGCCTGTGCACCTAGAGAATTACTGGTCGCATTTCACACGAGTGGGTCGTGCGCTTGTGGGTGCAAACAATGTTTACTGAGTCTAGGAGCATTTCACACAACCTTTAGGTAATGCGTGCGTGCGACGGGTCATGAATTGCGATGTTTGGCGGATTTTATTTTCTTATCACGCGAGGACTCAAAAGAAGATCCAAAAAGACAACTATTAAAGGGAGACTTAAATCTACACATTAGAGGAAGAAAAAGATGGCTATAAAGAGCTTCAGGAGAACAACTTTATCAACCCCGAAGGCATGAAGATTCGAGATTTTAAAGATCGATTCATCCACTCGCGGGGGTTTCATCGTCATGGTCTAGAGCTTTTTGTTTCAATTTTCATCTATGTTTAACTTTTTATTTAGAAATTTGTCTATGGATTTGAGGACAATCATGTTAGGCTAACTCTTTTGATTCTAGGACGTGATCATTACTATAGATTCATGTTAATTCTGATTTGATTGTTTCATAGTAATCATTTCTCTTAATCTATTTATGAATTCATGTGCTCATTCCTTGTGGATTATTTGACCAATAATTTGTATGTTTAATAGTTAGACCATGATTCGGAAGATCATTTCTAACAGTAGATAATGGATTTACAACGTAAACGGGAGTAGAGTCGGGAGGCTTACGATATATGTGGGTTTTTTAATTTAATTCTCTATACTTTTGGGAGTTGATATTGATTGTTGAGTAGGTATTAAATATTAATATATGGGTTGTTTGCTTTGCTAGAGGAAATAAACTATGTTAGGAATATAAAAACACAGATATGGGAAAATTGGTTATAGTAAAACGCGACTTGGAAGTAATATTGATGAAGCATGTCGAGATCATTGTCCGATGATTGCTTTTATTAATTGATTAATTCTCGTGAAGTTTGGCAATTTATAGTTAATTTGATATTTCATTTTAGTGATATAAATAGTAATTAAAAAACCATTTTCTTTTTACGACCGTCCCAATAAAATTGAATTACAATATTTACCGCACTTTATGTGCTTTAAGCCAATCTCTGATGAATACGACATTGCTTGCCACTGTCTATTAACTACGCCGTACACTTTTAGTTTAGCTTAAAGGATTTTAACAATCATCAACTGCCACACATGTCCACCAGGTCTAATGGTTAACAATGTGAAGTCTAATTGGTTGTGCGGAAAGTATACATCCAAGTTTAAGATTGATCCAAAGAGGAATATAAAGACAATGAGAGCAGATATGGTGGAAGATCTTAGATGAAACATCACCATTACCAGACCTACATGACAAAGAAGTTGGCCTTAAAAATGATTGAGGGGGATGCTAAAGAGAAGTATGCACTTTTGTGGGATTATGCTGAGGAAGTGAAAAGATCCAATCCAGGTTCACTATCATTATAGGAGTTAATCATGATGATGTTGGCCATAAATTTTACATAATTTATATTTGCTTTGAGACATTGAAAATGGGTTTTAAAAATGGTTGCAGGCCCATAATTGGAGTTGATGGGTGTCATCTGAAAGGACCTCATGGAGGGGTGTTGTTAACTGCAGTTGGTCTTGGCCCCAATAACAATATATTCCCACTTGCTTATGTTGTGGTTAACAAAGAAAATGGGGATACCTAGGGCTGGTTTTTAAACATTTTCAAGATGGATTGAAAATGACAGTCAATGGACTTTATCTCTGATAAACAAAAGGAATTAGTGCAAGCATTCCAAAAAAAAATTCCAAATGCTAATCACAGATTTTGTGCAAGGCATATGCACCAAAATTTCAAAAATGATGGGTTCAGGGGTTAAGCTTTCAAGATGTTTTGAAACAGCTAAGGCACCACATTAATGAGTTTAATAGGGCCATGGATAAACTGAAGGGATTAGATGAGAAGGCTTGGGAGTGGTTTAGTGACAAACCTCCTAAACAATGGAGCAGGGTCAATTTCAATCCATAGCCAAAGTGAGACATGTTACTGAACAATCTTTCTGAAACCATTAATAACAACATATTAGAAGTAAGAGAACCAAGTTGAGGAGACACCAATCCACAGTGAAATGCAGCTAATGTGGAGTGAAGGATCATAACAAGAGGTATTGTCCTTGGAATAATGCACCAGAAATTCCAACACAATGAGAAGATTGTAGTTAACTAACACAAGAGACCTGTTCCCAAGGGCCATCAAAATTACAGGTAAAGTTTATTAAAATTTACATAATTTTTCATGTTTGTGCTGCCAACATGCTATTATAACACTGTTTTTAAATCTTCAATTAGGTGAGAATGAAGTCATTAGTGGATCCATCCATACATGCTTCCAATAATGCCAAGAATACCTTCAAGCCTCCAATATGTCAAAGGGAAGCACCATCCATGTGTGAGCAATTCCAACATCAAGAAGGGATTTTGACACAAAAAAAGCAAAGGAAAGAAATATGTCAAACTGTCAGACCTTGGAGCAGCATTATCTACACATAAAGATGCTAAATGAAAGGGAAAATTTTAAGCACCAAATCAAGTTGCACTTTTTTTTTTTTTTGTTGGTATTTTGGTACTTCTTGAATTGAATTCAAACTGATTAAACTTTGAATCAGTGTTGTTTTGAAACATTGGTGATAGTTGTTTTGGAACTTTTAGTATGATTGATGTGGCTTTTGTTCTTATATGAATTTAGTTTGTAGTTAATAACGTTGTTATGCATTATTCGAGTTTGTAGTATAACTGATTTGGAACTTTTAGTATGATTAGTATGGCGTTTGTTCTTATATTAATTTTTGTTTGTAGTTAATATCATTGTTATGTATTCCAGTTTGTAGTAGGACTGATGTGGATTTTAGTATGACTGATATGGCTTTTTATCTTATATGAATTTTAGTTTGTAGTTAATATCATCTAGTTATGTATTTTAGTAGACATTTATACAAAACCAATCTAATTATACAAACTATATAAAATAGCATACAAAGAAGTGAAATTTCCAGGTTACAATAACATACAAACCAAACTATAGACCAATTCCATAATCATTGTTGCCAACTTAGTGGGGGAGTTTCCAGGTTACAATAACATACAAACTAGATAAAATAAGAATAAAACTCCATTTGCCCCCATGTATGTTCCTTGGGTATTACTTTATCCCCATATACTCTCAATTAATATCACTTTACCCCTTTATAACTTTAGAATATTATTTTATACTCACATACTAAAAAATATGAGCATTTTTTCCTTACCTATTAATTTAATAAAATAACAATATTATTTTAAATTATTTAATATTAATAAACTTGTACTTATTTTATGAATTAACTTTCATAAATTGATTAATTAATAGGTTAACATGAAATTCATTATATTTTACATTTAGTTTCGAATTATTTAACTTTCATATAGTTCCTATTAAATTATTGTATAGCATAATATTTTATATTAGCTAATAATACCTTTGTACTTTTAATTTCTTATTCATCACAAACTTAAAATTATATAATATAAATGTAACACATTTTATTAAAGATGCAAAATATTATGAATACATTTTAATTGAATGATCATAATTTAATAAAAACTATATTTAACAGAAAAAATAGTTATTTTAATAGTTAATTATTTGATACTAAAATGAATATTCTTAAATTTAACATAATTAGTATTAACGATGGCTATATAATTATCTATATATACATATTTTTAAAATTATATTATTATAATTTATTAATGATGTGAAACGTAATACTAATAATTTACTTATTTAATAGAAATTAAATTAAAATTTAATAAATAGCAAATAACATTTTTGTAAAAAATATATATGAATTTAATATCATTAACTGAATTGAAAAAACAATACTAGAAACAATTAAGTCATTTAATAAAGGAATAAGGGAATAAAACTATATTTAGATAGTATAAGGGGATAAAGTACTACAAATTGAGAGTACAACGGGGTAAAGTGATACAATTAAAAATACAAGGGGTAAAATAATATCCAATAGGAGTATAGGGTGTAAAGTGAGATTTACCAATAAAATAACATAAACTAAGGCATTCTAAAACTAAGGAAAAAGACCAATCAAACTACTGACCAACCAAACTACACCCAATTATACTAAAAACTAAGGACTAAGACTAACCAAACTACAGACATTATACAAATCCCTCCACCGACAGCGAGTTCATTATTTTAGCAACCAAAGAACAATGAAAACACTCCAAGACAACATCAACATATATTTGAGGCACTTGTTTCGGTTGCCAGCTTGTTTAGTTCATTTTCAAGATTGTCATTTTTTTCTTTTCAATCTCAGGATTAAGTTCGTGGTAGGATTGATCGCCAGAGAATTTACCCACTCAAAATAACTATAGCCCCCTCCTCCCTGCATAAGAAAATGATTATTATTGTTATCAAGAAACAAAAATAAAGAGGAAGGAAAAACAAAAACAAACAACCCATGAAAATCAAAAAAAAAAACTAATCTTCCAATCCACACATCCATGAAATCTTCTGCCTAAATTGTCACTAGTCCAAGATATTCGAATTTGTGCACTTTTTCCAAAATGACAGTAAAGATAACCTGGAAATAAAGATGGAGACATATTGATATTTTTCTTCAACTTGAAATTCGTTCTTCTTAGTTGCAGCCGACACAATCCAGATATTGTGAGGAAAGAGGGAAGATAAGTCATAAAAGGACGAAAATGAGATGATTTTTCCTCCATT
Source organism: Rehmannia glutinosa (assembly GCA_016081115.2). NCBI lineage: Eukaryota > Viridiplantae > Streptophyta > Magnoliopsida > Lamiales > Orobanchaceae > Rehmannia > Rehmannia glutinosa. Next base: position 305,216 of record JABTTQ020000552.1, on the reverse strand, counting down.
TTGTCACATAAACATATGTTTCCCTCCAAAAAAAAAAAAACAACTTAGGATTGACATTTAGCAAAAAAAAAAAATTTAATAAAAATTAATGCTAAATAAATAAAAAAGCCACAAAGGATTGCCGGTCAAAATTACCTACAGCAGCAGGTCAATGGACTAAATGTCTGAATTTTTTCCAGTTAGTGGACTAATTTCAAATAATCCTAAAAAAGTGGACTAAATGTCTAAAGTATTCCACTTAGTGGACTAAAAAATTATTTTTGCCACAAGGAAATTATATATGGAAGTTTGTAGTAAATTGTGAATCATTTTTTAAATAAAATAGAAATATATAAAAAGAAAGGAAAATTTCCTGATCACAAGCTAGCCAGGTAGCAAAGGAGACATAATGTTAAACTTCAGAAAAAAGCAACAACACAAATAACTTAAAGATGCAATTTATATGAAAGGCATATATTTCTAGAGGATTTTCGAATGGCATTGTCATTTGTTTTTTAGCACGTGCTCGAGTATCGTCTTGATGGTCTGATGTAGCCTTTGGATTATCAGCCCAGGATTCTCAAGCCGTAATTGCCATTGTTGCCATAGCTTCTGAGGAATCACATGAGTGAATGACAAGCGAAGTAGTCGAGGAGCCATTGAGCTTGGTCTTTAAAGCTTCCAGTTTGTCTACATTAACTTGGAAATCAAAGTTAAGAGGATAGCTTGATGTTGGAGATGTTGACTCATGAGCTTAACGCAAAACCGTTTCATCACTCTCTTTTTGATTCGAACTTGATTCAACAACATTGAAATAAACTACAAAAGCTAGCGGATTATCTTGCATCGTTGGTACATTGTGATAAGTTGTAATAGTTTCAGCATACTCCTCTAAAATGAGACCCGGACTGCAATCTTTTTCTTATAGAGTATCAAATGGATTGCGAGTAGAGATGTTTTGTTGAAGTCTTGAAGGGCTAGTATTTTTACCATTACTAGCTGATTTTTTTTACGGCGACATATCCGTCATTGTCCAACTGAACTACTGGCGGTTGGACCAGAGCAAAAGATTTTCCAGTAGGAGGTTGGTCCTCAGTACTAATGTGGTCTTCCTCGGCATAGTCCGCCCACTGTTTACTGGCAGTAGCTCGAGAGGGTGAACTAATATGCAAGCAGAGACCGTTTTTTTCCACCGAGTTCCACGGCCTTACCCTTATCCTTAGATGAATGAATAGGTCTATAAACCTTACGAACACATGATCTACCCCTCTTGCATGAAGGGTGACAACCATGAGACTCCTTAGGAACATAAGGTAAAATACGATGACATACATCAGTATTATGACCCATAATGTAATGATTTGAGGAAAATGCTGGTAATTTCTCATTAACTCCAAAAAACAAACGTACAATGGCCCACACGTTCAACGATAATATACTCCTATAAAAACTTGGCAAGATCAATATCCACAAGAACCCACACAAAATGACCAAGAGAACCATTCAACGATTTCTTATCTATCTAAATAGGAGTCCCGATGGCCTTGGAAATTCCCATAATAATGCTAGGATGCCAATACTCAACACTAAGTTCAAAAATACGAACCCAAACGCTAACTGTAGATGTATTAATTTTGTAATAGTTGAAGTCAGATGTCCATGGAGACAAACGAATGGTACCAGGGTTAATTTTCTAAGAAGAACGCACCACATCACGTGCTTTATCCGAAGCATTCGAGAATTTAACACAGTCCTTCCCTAATGAAATTAATTTCCAATATTGAAGTATTACCATAACTCAGTAAGACGTTTTTGTAATGGAATTAAAGGCCAGACTTTGATCCCTTAGCAAGCAACACATGACCCAAAATAAAAACTCCATGACTCTTTGCTGATACGAATTATCATCTACAGAAACCGAGAAGTATTCTAAAGAGCATTAGGTGTAGAGACCGATGAGAATGTCGTTGTGTCGAAGAAGTTACCGGAGTGGGGGTAGCAACAACATGGGTCTGAAAGGTTAATAAATCAAGGGGTCTTGGGTTTCTAGGCACATTATTGGATGATTCTTGAGAATCTGAGTCGTGGGAACATAGGTATGATCCAAACATGGCGTCTGCAAATGTTCTTGATGAAGGCTTGCATCTTTCTGAAAATTCGTAGGATTTAAAGAAACAACAGACCAAAAAGGGCCTCTAAGAATGACGATAAAGAGAAAATAGAACAATAAAGATTTAAATTACCAGAGATTAAAAATTTAAACCTAACTCTCCATCCCTTATTTTACCTAATTTATAAAATTGATCAAAACCCTTTTGAATTGTGATGATCGAGTATCACAGAGAAGGAAATAGAATGGACTGCAAAATTGAGTGAGCACCTTTAGATGTAGGAGTAAGAAATATTTTTTTAATATGGGCTTGGTGAGGTCCAAATCGAGTGTGGGCACCTTGGGTTGTGAGGTAGGAGTAAGCATTTTTTTTAATATGGGTTGGGTGTAGTCCTGCCAAATTGAGTGTGGTCCATATACCGCAGTGGGTCTATAGTTGTTAAGCCACTGTTCAAAGAATTGAATCCAAAGTCGGAAAAAAAGATTAAATTTCCGTTAGGCTCCAATTACAAAACTAACAAAACAATTTTGCCCATATATATTAAAATGTGCATGAAAATTCATTTTAGGATGAAGTAACTTCTTTTGAGGACGAGGTTGGGGTATTTGAATCCTAACTAACTAGAAAGAGTTGTCAACTAAATTTTTTCAATGGTCAAATCATGTCAATTTCTAAGAGAATTATGTAAAAGGTAATAGCATCATATTATTTAATTTAATCTCTTTTTTTCTCTTGTTAATCATTTGAAATTAGTATGTTGGGTGAATTATCATCTGGCTTTGCTGGGCCCATCACATGTGATGATAGTCGAGTAGAGCTGGATAGACATGTACACGTGGCAATTCAATACCTGCTGACATGGACCAACCACAATGTCAGCACCGAGAAGAATGTAAGGCCGACCAGAGCCCAGTCAGGAAGATATTTCAAGACAAATTCCATCCTAGAAAGTCAACAACGACCGAGCAGAAACCCCAATGGTAGACAACCCTACCACCTGGAAAGATTACAGCAAGATAACTCATAAAATATTATTTAACACATGTCAACCATGCAACTCATGCACAATAAGAGAATGACAAGTGCCCCCCTCAAGTTGTAGCTATAATGATTGCTAGGCCACTAAATATAATAAAATCAATAGAACACATTTATGAGGAAAAAGATAACAGAAAATCATTATATAAATATATTGTACTCGAAACTCTGCCAGTACAATGACCGACCAGTAGTCCTACTCGACTATGTAATAAAAAAACATTTTATTCTATATATTTTATTTTCCAGCTAGTATTTAGGTATTTTATTTCTTGTTGTGCAAAATTAAGCATCAATGAATTGGCGCTAGAAGGAGGGCATGTTGGTCCGGTTGCATGCAAAAAAGTTTCAGCTAAGTATTTCCAATCTGTGTTAATTAATCTTCACCATGAGTCAAGAAATAACAATCATGAAAACATTCAAAATAATCAATAGTGACTCCGAGTGCAATGCTATAATTGGGCGGCCAATATTGTATCACCTTAAGGCAGCTATGTCCATCTATCACTTTTGTCTCAAGTTTCCTACTCAAGAAGGGGAAGGAATTCACAAGGGGAATCAAAGAGAATATTGTAAATGTCTACTCAAGATCTACCATACCGATATCAACACCATTGAAGAAGGAGAACCAAGCAATCGAAGTTCCACGCCCAAGCAGGATAAGCAACCGGAAAATGTCCACGAAGATTGTGTCGAGCCAAGACTGAGCAGACAACCTGGGAAAGAGCCACTGGAGGATCCAGAGGAAGATATGCTAATCTACAAGAAAGAAGGTCAGAGCAGGAAGAGAAAACATGCCGAGCCGACTGAGCAAATTGACATAGTAGATGTTTGTAAGCATCAGCCCGACCACCAACTCAGGAACCACTCAGATCCGTGCCCATTGCATTCTTGGAGAATAATTTGGATGTGTTCGCCTAGTCACATTCTGATATGCTAGGAATTGATCCGAAACATGCTTGTCACTGATTAAACATCAACCTCACTTACAGGCCGGTGGTCCAGAAAAGAACGAAGTTAGGTCCTAACAGACAACAAGCATTGGAAACAGAGGTTAGCAAGCTCTTTGACAACAAATTCATTCGAGAAGCGTTGTATCCGAGATGGGTGGTCAACCTAGTCCTGGTCAACAAAAGTAATGGCTAATGGCAGTTGTGCATCGATTACACTGACCTAAACAAAGCATGCCCGAAAGACAGCTACCCCTTGCCTCATATTGACTACATGGTGGATGCCACCTCGGGGCACGAGCTCATGAGCTTCATGAACACATACTCTGGTTACAATCAAATCAGGATGCACCCAGACGATGAGGAGAATACTTCTTTCTACTCATCTCGGGGCTTGTACTGTGATAAGATGATGCCATTCGGGCTCAAGAACATTGGGCCGACCTATCAGAGGTTAGTCAATAGGATGTTCGAAAAACTGATAGGCCACACCATAGAAGTTTATGACATGCTTGTGAAATCCTTTGATGTATCCGACCATGTTTCAGATTTGAATAAAATATTTATTGTTTTGCGTGAGTACAAGATGATGTTAAACCCAAAAAAATGTACCTTTAGGGTAGGATCAGGAAAATTCTTGGGACATATGATCAGCATAAAGGGAATAGAAGCAAACCCAGATAAAATAAAAGCCATAATTAATCTCAAACCACCAAATTCAGTCAAAAAAGTACAAAGTTTAACTGGACGCCGACTAGCCACCCTAAGTCGTTTTGTATCTCGGTATACGGACAAATGTAAACCCTTCTTTGAAATTATTCAGAAAAATAAGAACATCGAATGGACTGGGAAGATACAAGCAACTTTTGATTCACTGAAACAATATCTATCCACCACCCCGGTCCTCAAAAATCGAGCCGAGGTGAAGTTTTGTATCTATACTTAGCCGTGTCAGAATATGCAGTCAGTTCAGTCTTGATCCGACTATACAATTTCATTTAACACCAGTCTACTATGTCAGTCAAGCCTTACATGATGCCGAGATGAGGTACCCCCGATGGAAAAATTAGCTTATGCACTTGTGATCTCATCTCGAAAATTGAGGCCATATTTTCTAGAGCATCATATCACAGTCCTCGTGAATTATCCCTTGAAAAGAGTTCTACCTCGACTAGACACCTCAGGGAGAATGTTCAAATGGGCAGTTGAGCTCGGCCAATTTTAAATATCATATGAACCCCGAACAACCATTAAAGGGCAAGCTCCAGCAGATTTTGGTTGTAGCCGAGTCCACACCATCAATTTAACTTGATGTTAATGAAGAACAGACTTGGTGACTTTATGACGACGGATCTTCAACCGCAGACCGAGTAGGGGGCGAGATTGTACCTATCAATCCTGATGATGAATGTTACTACTCGACCGTGTGCTTTCAATTTCGTGTGACAAATAATGAAGCCGAGTATGAAGCTTTGTTGGCAGGGTTAGAAATGGCGACCTCCATGGGTCTTAAAAGGTTAATTAATCACAGTGATTAGCAGCTCATCATAAACCAGATCAATAGGGATTATGAAGCCAAGGAACCCAAGTTTTCTTAATACTTGGAACTAGCCAAGAATAAGTTGTCTCGGGTCACATCAAAGGTCATTCATATTCTGAGAAGTAAGAACGTACAAGCAGATGCCCTAGATCGATTTGCGTCCAGCGCAGGCACCAACCTGATAGATAATGTGATAGTTACCCATCTATATTCTCCAAGCTTAAATGAAGAAAAGATCAATGTTAATGAGAGTGCTGAGCCAACCTAGATGACTCCAATTATACAGTACCTTGAATACGATATCCAACCCGAGAACAAAAGTGAAGCAAGAATATTGAGAACACAAGCTGCTCGGTTCAAGATGGTGGATTGAATTCTATACAAGCATGGCTACTCGGTCCCATTGCTATAATGTTTGTCATAGAGTGAAGCTGGAACGCCCCTAGGAAAGTTCATGAAAGCATTTGTGGAAACCATGCTGGGTGTCAATCGCTTGCCTACAAGTTGATTCGACAAGGTTATTATTGGCCTTCGCTCAAATAAGATGCCATCTCACTGGTCAAAAAGTGTGAAAAATGTCAAAGATTTGCACCCTAGGTCAGGTATCATCCCCATCAGCTCACCTCAGTCTTTAGTCCATGGCCATTTTCTAAGTCGGGGATTGACCTGATCAGACCTCTCCCCACAGGCAAACAGGCCATGACGTATGCCATAGTGGCAGTCAACTACTTTATTAAATGGGCTTAGGCGGAGCCTTTAGCAAAGATAACCAAGCAGAAGATCATTGATTTTGTCTGGAAGTCAATTGTTTGTCGATTTGGGATATCACACTCGATAGTGACCGACAACGGGAAACAGTTCGATAATAGAAAACTTTGAACTTTTTGTGAAAATTTACACATCAAGAATCATTTGTCTACTCCATATCATCCACAATCTAATGGTTAGGTCGAAGCAATGAACAAAATCCTAAATTATACTCTGAAGACCCGACTAGAAGAATCAAGAGAAACTTGGCCTGAGGAGCTTCCCGGTGTGCTCTGGGCCTACAGGACAACACACCAATAAGCCATAGAAAACACTCCCTTTGTCCTAGTCTATGGGACCGAAGCGGTTATCCCGGTTGAGATTGGTGCCCCAACCTACCGAGTTGCTAAATTTACTGAAGATACGAATGAAATCGCCATGCAAGTCGAGCTGGATTTGTTAGACAAAAAAAGACGCAGTGCCGAAATGAAAAATGCAGTGTACAAGCAGAGAAGTAAATGATATTAAAATTTTAAAGTGAGGGAAAGCAAATTTCAAGTCAGCGCTCTAGTCTTGAAGAAGGTCACTGGAGGTGATCTTGGTCCACTAAGGTCGGCCCGGGAAGGTCCATACAAAATTAGTAAAGTTTTGCAAAATGGGGCGTATGGGCTCGAATACTTAAATGGAGAAAAGTTCAATCATCCCAGTCGTGACGCCCCGAACCCGCTAGGCTCAGGAACGACACTAAAACTTACTTTTCATATAATTAAAATAATTGATAGCGGAAGCTTAAGTGGAATAATGTACATTCTTCCAAGTAGGGTAAAATATCACTTTTTAAAAACAACCCAAAATATATAATATTACAAACCCACACTTTAATCAAAAGGGAGGAGACACGTTGCTCGTTATCATCAGTCCAGCTTCATATCCCTTGGCCTGTAATGAAAATATAATGCACGTGGCATGAGTATAAAAACTCAGTGGGGAACACCGCAAGCAGTTATAACTAATTGTCACATGCATACAGTTCATAAGAACCATTCATTCATTGTTGACCAGACCCACTCTGTGAAACGGTCCATTAGCTAGCATTAATCCCGAAGGATCCATTTCATTTGGATTACCCGAAGGTGAATCCCATTCGTTCATTCTTTGACTTCCCAAAGGAGAGTCCATTCATTTGTTCAGATAAACGACACATGAAACAACAATGATTATAACAGTATGACACACTTACGGATTCAGAGTTACTCCACCTTTATGCAGTTTACTGAAAATATGAATATTGATGATGTGGTAACAACCTTACGGATCAACTACGCCGGCCTTCTGTTTCCCTTATTCATTTCTCTTATCCTTTTCCTTTCTTTCTTTTTCTTTTCTTCTATTTCTCATTTATCCGATTTTCTTTGTTTTTCGTCAAACTCGTGTGTGTTTGTAACTGATCTACATATCTATATATATACTACACGTAAGTCGGTTAATACATTAGCTTATTATTATATAATCACTTTTAGATCACATATAGATATGCATAGGTTTGCTTGATCGTTTGGGATATATATATGTACACGTATATAGTGTAGGTATGCATGTCCAACATGTGTAAATATGCATAATATATATATATATATATATATATATATATCTTGCCCACTAAGTCTTGCATGCATGTAATTATGTTATATATAATTTAGCTATAAAGCTGCAGGTGTTATGAATTTAACTATATATCAATAAGCATATCATACGCCACATGCAACTATCACCATGCATCTACGTGGCTTTCTAATTTTCGTGCAAATCCTCTTTCAAACATATATCTTATACTATTGTTTTACTCTTGAGATATATATCTATAGATAATATATATGATATATCATACTAACATTATATATAGAAACTTGCGAACAAAGTTATTAATATTAGACTTAATATCCAATTCTCTTCTAATAAATATTATATTATTTCGTCTAATTAATAAAACGAATCAACTAATATATATAATTTTGATGCATATAGTGTTAAAAATATTGGTCAAACGAGTAGTTTGAGATTCGGAGTATTACATTCTTCCCTCCTTAAAAAAATTCCGTCCTCGAAATTTGATCATTTAATGAGTCCCACATACCTATATCCCTTATTATTAAAAGAAACAATATCATTCTTCAAATTTCGTAACCCCATAGCAACTCTTGGTATTTTACAAATGGTTTGCACATATATACTTTCTAATCATATCTGACCCAAAACTTTCGAGTATCATTCTTATAAAATCGTAACTTATCATTTCTACTTTATGGAACTTTGGAAAGAACTATCCCCATAACTGGTTCATAGTTTTTATTCAATGAAAATTAACCAAATGCAAAAATTCATCCAATGACCTTAGATAACATAAAACCTTAAATATATCCTTTAGTTGAGATCATTCTTTTACTTATCCATGGACTCAAGATGATATACACTAATAGAAAACAACTATATTCCCAATATTTATTGCAAACTCTTTTAGGCCAGTGATAAAAGCAGTGGGTCTCTAAATTGTAGCATAAAATAAATCCATTCTACTTATAGACATATACTTATGCCTAAAAATCCACCAATATGACAATAGCTCAAATTCATCAATATCCATATAATCTAAATACACTTCTTTTTTGTTTAAGAGATTTATAACTTGCCTTTGAAATTGCAACTTCTAATAAATAAATAAACCCAAATAAGAAGAGACAATGTCATCATCACCTAAATGTAGTCCTGTAATTTCTTGTAACATGTTCATATTCAATCTTCTAGAAATTTATCAAAATCTATTTAAGTATCCTCAAAAGATTTTTGCATCGATCGATCCTAATCTATTTTTACTCTTGTCCCATATACTCATTATCTAATAGAAAAATTAGTTAAAAAGTAATATCTTTTTCTTTTTCCTATTTAGAGTTCATATCATTCTTTTAAGTATTGATTGACTATATTTTTCTAATCATCAAGAGTACGGTACTAAAATATAATCAATGAAGTACCACTTGAAACATATCCATACAAGCCAATCAAATACCTTATTCATCACGTTTATAAATAACTAGTAATCCCGCTCGTGCATTGTACGAGTATTATTATTTTAATATTCATATAAAATAAAAATAAAAATTATATATCAAATCTATATTTTTATTTATAGACTTAAATGTCAAATTCAGCTCGTTTAGATTTATCTCAATATATGTATATCTCTATATTACAGTTATATCCATCACTCTTTCTCACACACATTGTACCTCTCTATAAAAAATACATATGCATATCTGTGAGACATATATTTTCATAGTGAACTTGTACTGTTGAGAAAGTTTCACAATCCGGAAAATTTTATCTATGAAGTTTATTTAAAAAGCAATGTATAGACGAATGTTATGTTTGGTAAATATGTCAATAACATTTTTTTCTTAAAGGTAATACATAGCTATCCATTTTGAGTTGTATACAGTTTAGAAAAATTTGAGCGGGACCAAACTATTATCCTTTTATTGTGAGGTAATAAATTTGTAGATTGATAAATCCTTAATATTAAGGTATGCTTTTCTCAATTTTTCCTAAACGAATTTCTAATTATCCTTTCCAGCTTTTGGTATAATAATAAGATGGAATACAATTTAATTTATAATCTTTTCCTAACAAATGAACAAAATCTTTGAATAAAATATTGACTTTAAATATTCTATTAATGGAAAGCCGTGCATCATTACTTTGTACTCAATGAGCAATATTTTCTACAAATATTTATTATGGTAATTTGTGTATCTAATATTTAGCTATATAATAAATATACATCTACATATATTAATATCAAAATTAATGTTCAAGATTTTTAATTAATACCGATTGCAATATTTACGATTAAGATTTTGCATAAAATAATTCCAAATTTGAAGTGAAAATGAGCGGGAAATTTAGTTCCAAACTTTTGTTGTTATATATATAGATAGATAGATAGATATAGATTAAGCAATTTAGCTAGATTATAAAACATTATTTTGAAGTTTTGATAGTTTATAAAACACAAAAAAAACTATCGTTTTAATTTTTAAAAGTCTAATTAGTATCAGTTGTTATTTTTCAAATTACATTTATTAAGGGAATAATTCGAATGAACTTGTATAACAAAGACAACCTTCAGGCTTCTGGCGCTATTTTTTTATTTTCGTTATTTTATATTCAATTGAGTCGTCCCAATTTGTATCATATACTAATCTTTTCTATAATTAGTTCTGTTATTTTTTTTACTATATAATTTCTTTCCTAATTTTTATTTAATTACTTTATTTATTGTGAGTTCAATTTAGAAATATAATTATTTATTATTTATATGATAGAAATTATTTTCTTAATTATTGTTAATTATATATAATTATTATTAATTACTCAAATATAAGATTTTTGGATTGATTTGTCCAAAAAAATCAATAAATTTAGGTGTGGACATATTAAATCAAATTACTACCAGTTTTGGATAACTAAAAGAATTTTTGGATTAATTTGTCCAAACTATTGTATCTTATTCTCGATTGTTTTTCTATTGAGTCATCCTAATTTATATCGTACATTAATATTTTCTACAATTAGTTTCCTTAATTATATTAATTTTCTAATTTTTATATAATTAATTTCATAACTATTGTCATTTCAGTCTAAAATTGGATTGATTTATCCAAAATCAATTAATTAATTTGTTTGCGGATTTACCAAATCAAAGTACAATCAATTTTGGATAAGCAAAAAATATGTCCATTTTAGGAGAATTTTCGGATTGATTTGTCCAAAAATAATTCGCTAAATTGATTGATGATATAGAAAGTGAATTAGTAAGAAATCAACGATGATTTGTTGAATGACAGATTGTGTGGATTTGAGCATTTTTTACTTGTTTGGGAGCACTTATGAAAAAGTCCATTTAGAAAATGGACTTATCTAGAATGTACTTTTCAAAAAGCCTCCCATTCTCACTTCTTTAGAATGGACTTTTTGGAGGAGCGACTTATCCAAAAGTCCATTCCAAAATAACCATCAAACATGAAAATTTATTGAAATGGACTTTTAGATCCAAAAGTCCATTTCAAAAGTGCTCCCAAACAAACACAATTGGCTACGAATAATTTATATATTAATATCAATATTAATGTTCAAGATTTTCATTCAAATATATTGTAAGATCTACAGTTATGATTTCATTATAAAATTATGTACGAATTTTGCAAGTGTAAATGGCCGGAAAAAAATATTTTTGGATTTTTGATATTATATATTTTTATATAGATGAGCCACAATGGTTACGAATAATTATTATGATAATATGTGTATTTAATCTTTGTCATATTTTGGTATAATAGCTGTAAAACAAATATGTTGTTCATTTTATAATATAATATCTATTATAGCAGCATAATATTATTATTAGTTAGAGTGAATCAACTGTTGTCAACAAGTGCATAATATTTATGATAATGAATTTGCTAACATATCAAGATTGTTTTTCAAAAGAATATAATATAAGCCTTCTAAATTTTGTTACAAAATCGTATATTGAATAATATTCGGCTTCCAAATTTTATTTTTAAATATCTTCTTTTGATTATTAAATTAGTAGTTTTTAAATTTATATAAATAAGATAATTTTATTTCAAGACTAAATTTTCGTATAATTTGGCTAAATAGATTGATGATGTGGAAAGTGAATTAGCAAGAAATCAATAATAAGATACAAAATTTTGGACAAATCAATCCAAGATTTTCATAATGGGGGCATGTTTTTAAATTATTCAAAAATGATTGTGCTTTCATTAGCTAAATCCGTAAACAAATGAATCCAAAAATTTATGTTTTGGTATAATTAACAGTAAATCTTATGCTTTGATATAATAGACAATAATTAGCCGAACTAATTATATAGAATAAATAGATTGAACTAATAATAATTAAGGAATTAATTTTTATGATATAATTATAGAACTAATCATGTTTCTAAATTGAATTAACAATTATTATGGGATTAATTATTGAAAAATTAGAAAAAGAAATTATATAGTTAAGAATAATTAACGGAATTATTTATAGAAAAGTTCAATATATGATATAAATTAGGATTTAGAAAAATAAGAAAAAAATGCATAAAAATCATAATTTTTTTTAATTTATGTACATTAATAAATAATAAGTATTCCATCCATATTTATGATAATGAATTTGGCTAACATATCAAAAAAAAAAAAGAAATTCAATAGAATATAATATAAGTATTCTACTTTTTGTTACAAAATCGCATGTCGCGAAACTTTATCCAATTTCAAAATTTTATTTTAAATATTTCCTTTTGATTACTAAATCGGCGGTTTTTTAATTGAGAAAGATAAGATAATTTTATTTAAAGACTAAATTAGTTGATGATGTGGAAAGTTAATTAGCAACAACTCAAGAGATTTTTGTTAAGTGACAGATTGTGTATGATTTGATTTATATATGTATATTTTTATGATATCTATATCTATATATATAATTTCAATATTAATCTTCAACATTTTTACTTAAAATAGATTGCACGATCTACAATTATAATTTTGCAGTAAAATAATTTCCAAATTTAGCAAGTGAAAATGGGTGGGAAATTTTTTATTCCAAACTTTTGCTATTATATATAGATAACAAAAAATAAAAAAAATATAATGTATATAAAAAATAATACGATATACGAAATAAAAACAATATTGAAGCATCTATAAGAAACAAACAATAATTACGTAAAATACGACGAATGTAACAAAAAATATGTTAGCATGAGGAATAATACAAAAACAAACAAATCATACAAAAAAACTAAAAAAAAACAACAAAACTATCAAAAATAATAATAAAAAAAACTCACCAAATCTTGTCCGTACAAATCTACAATATTGCAGTATTCGAGTTCAATACTGTCGGTGTTGGCGGGACACTTGATGAAAACAGAAATAGAGGGAGCGTGAATATGAAGCCATATTTGTTCTTTAGGCTTTGAATTTAGGATCAACAATATGAGAAAAGTGATAAAGATATGTAGAAGAGCAATAAAAGTGATGAAGATATGTATTGAAACAAATAAAAGTGATGACGATATGTAAAAGAACAGAAGAACTGACATTTAGCTTTAGTTCATATAATTATGATGGAAATAAAATTACCATTTATAATACACGTCTTATAATACAATAATCATTAATTATATTACAATAATCTTATAATACATTCCTAATATAAGAATATATAATAATTACCATTTGTAATGTTTAGAATTATTTCCTAATATAATAAGCAAAAAGAGCGGGAAAAAAATTTGCCGGACTTCTGCTATTATATATATATATATATATATAGATATAGATTAGGGCATTAATGAATCAATACGCACAAAAAGAAACTTAAATGGAATTCAACCCCGAAACACCACCTATCTCCAGTTCATCTCAGATGTCCTAAAATTTGATTTGATCTATATCTTTAACAATAGTTCACTTCATAGTCAATGTCAATCCCCATATAATCGTGCAATCTCAGCAATGCTAAGGACCTGTGGGTTATGGGCTCAACAATTGCTCAGACACTCGGTAATCTATTACTAAAGTATAATAACCAGGGAGACTCTAGCCCATAGGCTGCACATTCTCCAGATATATCGCATACCACCATACAACACTAATTTTGCCCTCATATGTTTTTCTAATTGTGTACGCCTAATAGGGAATCTAAACCATAACGAAAAATAATTTCTTAAAGCTTCTAAGGCTGTGGTCAAATTTTGATTCTAGGGCTATAAACCATCGTGAAAACTATGGTTATGAAAGTTCATGAAAAATTTAAAATATCACAGGATAACTTCTCATGAAAGTTCTTTTCAAAATGATGTTGAATTCATAAATTATTTTTGAATCGCATCAAATCTTAAATACTTTTGTATCACAATTCATTATCAAAACATATCATGTTGATGCGATCAAACCATTTTAAATACATTCATAACATAACTCATGCATGCTTCATAAGTGAAAAAGCCTTTAAATCCTGCATTACCTTTGAAATAGGCGTAGGACTTCAGACACGAGTATGCTTCTCCCTTGACAATTTCTTTATACAAAAGTTAACTCAAAACATTATTGGTTTTAAAAAAACACTTTTTTTCCAACAAATCTACAAAAACATAGACCTGCTCTGATACCACCTGTGACGCCCCGAACCCGCTAGGCTCGGGAACGACACTAAAACTTACTTTTCATATAATTAAAATAATTGATAGCGGAAGCTTAAGTGGAATAATGTACATTCTTCCAAGTAGGGTAAAATATCACTTTTTAAAAACAACCCAAAATATATAATATTACAAACCCACACTTTAATCAAAAGGGAGGAGACACGTTGCTCGTTATCATCAGTCTAGCTTCATATCCCTTGGCCTGTAATGAAAATATAATGCACGTGGCATGAGTAAAAACTCAGTGGGGAACACCGCAAGCAGTTATAACCAATTGTCACATGCATACAGTTCATAAGAACCATTCATTCATTGTTGACCAGACCCACTCGGTGAGACGGTCCATTAGCTAGCATTAATCCCGAAGGATCCATTTCATTTGGATTACCCGAAGGTGAATCCCATTCGTTCATTCTTTGACTTGCCAAAGGAGAGTCAATTCATTTGTTCAGATAAACGACACATGAAACAACAATGATTATAACAATACGACACATTTACGGATTCAGAGTTACCCCACCTTTATGCAGTTTACGGAAAATATGAATATTGATGATGTGGTAACAACCTTACGGATCAACTACGCCGGGCAAAACCTTCTGTTTCCCTTATTCATTTCTCTTATCCTTTTCCTTTCTTTTTCTTTGTCTTTTCTTCTATTTCTCATTTATCTGACTTTCTTTGTTTTTCATCAAACTCATGTGTGTTTGTAACTGATCTACATATCTATATATATACTACACGTAAGTCGGTTAATACATTAGCTTATTATTATTATATAATTACTTTTAGATCATATATAGATATGCATAGGTTTGCTTGATCGTTTGGGATATATATTTGTACACGTATATAGTGTAGGTATGCATGTCCAACATGTGTAAATATGCATAATATATATATATATATATATATATCTTGCCCACTAAGTCTTGCATGCATGTCATTATGTTATATATAATTTAGCTATAAAGCTGCAGGTGTTATGAATTTAGCTATATATCAATAAGCATATCATACGCCACATGCAACTATCACCATGCATCTACGTGGCTTTCTAATTTTCGTGCAAATCCTCTTTCAAACATATATCTTATACTATTGTTTTACTCTTGAGATATATATCTATAGATAATATATATGATATATCATACTAACATTATATATAGAAATTTGCGAACAAAGTTATTAATATTAGACTTAATATCCAATTCTCTTCTAATAAATATTATATTATTTCGTCTAATTAATAAAACGAATCAACTAATATATATCATTTTGATGCATATAGTGTTTAATATATTGGTCAAACGAGTAGTTTGAGATTCGGAGTATTACACCAGTAATGTAATTTACTTGAAAAAATATTATCAATAAAACGTGTGTTCCCGGCCTAGCACCTAGAAAGTTACTTGACATTTTCATATTATATCATACTAATCTCAACCTAGCTCCGAGCAAATTATTTAAAAAAAGTCTATTATATCATATTGACCTCGGCCTAGCTCCGGGCGAATTACTTAATAATTCTATTACATCATATTAATCTCGGTTTAGCACCAGGCACATCAAAATAAGCACGTCGGCCAAGCACGTAGCACATCAAAATAAACATGGTGGCCTAGCATCGAGCACATGACATATATTATTAAGTAAATACAATTCCAAAGAAGCATGAGATGAAAGTACTGGAAAAGAAAATTTCATTAAAGACAAAATATTTACAAGATTGTTTGGCCCGAGGCCGATTACAAAAATTCAATAAAATCCTAAGACGTAGGGGGCTGTTGAGGAGGTTGTCCGTTGGATACCACTTCTTCAGCACATTCCTCCTCGGTGTCGGCATCCCCTTCTTTCTCTAAAGATGCAGCAACATCGAAATATTGGGGCCTCAACTCTTCAATCTCAGCTTCGAGTTTTTTCATGTTTTCCTCGAGCTAGGCAATGCTCTTGCCCTTCTCAAGCTCACCCAAAAGTTCGTCAAGGCTCGTTGCATGAGCACAAGTAAACAAAAGGCCACACTATGTAGATTTTTTGAAGGCCTTTAAGGTCACCTTCCTAGCTTCTTGACGGGCCTCTTCCAGCTAGTTGGGGAACTCTTTCTCGCGCTTGGCCACCGCCTTCTTGAGAATCCTGACCTCATTACGATGTACCTCCTCTGCCTTCTCGACTGCTTCCTTATCAACGATGGCATCTTACTCGGCCTTGCTCGCAATCGCTTCTTCTTCTTTTCTGCCTCCTCAACCTGCAACTTCAGGGATTCCTCAACACTAGCACAGAGGCCATGAGCATCCCATAGATCCTCATTCCACTTGGTTTGTTTGCCCCCGTCACCCACCGTATGCCACAAAATCCCGATTATTTAACCTGAAAGACCCATGCAGTATTGGATCTTATCTTCTATGGTGGCATCATGCTAGAAATTTTCAATGCCTGTGGTCCAGGAGCCTCAGGTAGGGCAACAATCAACTCCTCGGTCGGAGTGGAGCACTTCATGTACTCAATGAACAAATACGGCCTCAGCCCAACCATCAGCTTGCATGGGCCCTCTCAACTAGCATTAGGAGAGACGAAGTGTGCCTCGGGTCCCAAATCATCGGAAAGGGTCCTCCCGAGGACATGGGTTGTTGTAGCTGGAGGAATAATAGGATCCTCCCTGGGAGTCGGCTCAGTCCCAGGGATCTCAATCCCAGACCCCTTCCTCTGCATCACAATCCTCTCCATCTCGCAGCCTACTTTTCTTTTGCCGAGCTGGACCTCTTTCCTTTGCTCGGCTGTTTTCTTAGTGTGGCCACCGACCTTTTGTTGCACCTTCTTAAGGCAATCCAACACATCCATGTCTGGAGGAGGAGCTGCACAAAACAGCAAAAATATTATAACTTACAAAAATAAATACTCCACTCACAAAGTATAGTTGGATGTTTTACGTGGAGTTCTTGTTCTCTGTTCTGGAGCTCTAGGCTCTGTTCTCGGCTTGGTATTTGGTGCGGCTCACCGGCTGGCATGTAAACCCGCGTTGATTAAGTTGCCTCTAGATTCAAAATTCTTATACCTCGGCTCTCTTTTGAAGCCTCATTTATCTGTTCGATTCTCTCTAAAAACTCCTCAGAGAGCCTCTTGTGGGAAGGTCGGTTCTCTGCACATGAAATAAATAATGAGTGATTAAAATTCTCTGTAAATATAAGGAACTGAGAAAGAAACTTACACCAATTATATTTAAAGTTAATGGGTGGCACAAGATATGGCTTGTCGTCTATCCCAGAGCTCATGCACTTTCCTCCGACATAAAACCACTTATCCTTTGAGTCCTTTACGAACCCGGGAAGGCCTTCGACCACACTATCAGGGTACCCAGGTCTGGTCACCTGGTAATACCAACCAAATGGCCTCCTTTTAAGTCTGGTCGGCGTGGCTTTCCAAAGGAATAACTCATTTATCTCATCGAATGTTGGCCTAGGGAATCGGTGATTGTGAAAAAAGGATGAGCAGCCCTATCAAACTTCCCCAGGACAGAGGGTGGACCTAGGCCAAATGGATCTTCCATCTCCGAAACCATTTGGTGATTAGTCTCGGTAGGGAAAACCTTAACCCAAAATAGAGGTTATGGTAGTACATCATAGTACATCCCGAGGGCAGATGTTCAGGCACCTTATCGGCTTCAGGCAATCAGAAGTGCACTATATCTGGGATCGTAAACCGCTTCTTTTAAGCAACCAGGTCAGACTGAAGCAGTATGCAAGGAACGGAGTTCATCTCGGTGTTAGTATACTCGCTGGAAGTATTTTTTGGAGGCCTCCGAACTAGACCTCATGTTCTCTTAGTTTCTTGGCCTGAAGTCAAAGGCCACGTATCTTGTCCCTCACCTCTGCTCGACCTATATGCCCCACCTCTGCTCAGCCCAACTGCCTCGCCCGGCCCCAGAGATAAGTCTTTAGGATCGTACATCCTCCCGCCACGTGTTACGGACTGGGGAATGGGAGATAAAACTTCCTTCCCCTGCTCTCCCTGTGGATTCTCTCGCCCGGAACCTGAATCCAAATCTAAAATTTCTACTACACTACCACCCCCCTATGACACTTCGATATCAGTGGATGAGTCTTCTATTGGGACCTCTACACTAAACTCCGTATTTTGGCTATCAGAATGAGAAGCAGACATAATTAAGAAAGAAAAAGAAGGTTCCCTAATGAAATCCAAGAAGGTTGCTTGCTCGGGGCTGACTAGAACGTTTGCTCGATGTTTTTCTCTCTGTAAAAGGTGAATGCTCATAGTAAAAGTGAAAAAGAATAACTACAAGGTGCCTATTTATAGGCGAAGATATTGAAAGGACGCATTGCTTCAACCAAGACGGGCCATCGCTTAGGTTCCCACGCCCCTGCGGTCCAATCACCAACTAACACGTGCCAAGCTATTATTATCTGCAATTAATGCCACCGCCATGACAGTGGCAACTGTTAATCCCTTGAGCTCCACTAAAGTCTTTCTCTCTTCAAGTTTCAGCCCGACTCCATGTACCTCTTCCTCGGTCTCGAACTTGGGGGCCATTGAGGATACCTGAGTAGAGCTGGACAAATATGTACACATGGCAATTCAAGACCTGTTGACATGGACCAACCAGAATGTCAGCTAATCGTGAAAATCGTTACACTATACTGCAAGTGTACAACGTAGCTAGTAGATAATGGCGAGCAAGGTCGTATTCCTCATGGATTGAATACGAAATCCTTAGTCTGTAGTAAATATCATATTCCAATTTTATTGAAGCGGTCAAAAATCAGAAAACTATTTACTATCTAATCTAATCCTAAATTAACAAGTAAAAATAAAATATTTAAATTGGTAAAAACCCAAACTCCACAAGTTTTCAACAAATACGAAAGCAACCTTTGGCACACAATCTCAACATGCTTCTTAAACATTTAATCCAATTAATATCTATCAAAACCAGTTTATGTATTTCTATGGATTCGATTCCTAAATTTGTTTAATCCCCCTCTAGGGTGGCGCATAAACAGTTGATTAATAACAATTGTAGGTCTTCCGACACGTTACCACTACTATTAACTCCCAAAAGATCTTTGAATTGAAGTACTCCTCACAAATAGTTGTAGATCTCCGATATGTTACACCCATGTCGACCGATTTTCATTTGTTAGAACTCATCTCCGAATTATGAACTAACAAATATGACATGCAAATTATTGATCACATATTCTACAAGAACTAAGCATTCGAATTCATATAATAGAACACAAAAACAAACTAAGAAAACAATCAATAAAGATTTAACATGAATCCACAGTTTTGATTATGCCCTAGGATCCGAAAGATTAGCCCAACATATTCAATAACAAATTCATAGACAAAGATGAAATCAAATAGTTTGACATCATATAAGTACAAACAAGAGATCTAAACTAAGAAAGAAAAACGCTTCTTGTTAGGATGGATCATCCTTTTTAGCCTTTGAACCCTTGTTCTTCCGTAGATGGGAAAGACCTTGTGGTGTTCTTCGTAGATTAACCCTCCTTTCTCAGAAGACTGTTGATTTGTGTAACCCTAGTGTATTTTGGTGTATTTTCAGATGTAATGACTTGTTTTTTTGTTCAAGGCTTGGTCCTCCTTATATAGGTGCTTTGAGAGATCAATGGTAGAGTTGTGACGGGATTAGGATTAAAAATTAGCCGCAGGACCATTCACACGACCGTGTGAAATCACACGGGTAGATCGTGTAATCCGTCTCTAAAAAGCAAGTCACATGGACGTGTAAAATCACACAGAACCATTCATATGGTCAGGTCGTGTGACTTGTGTAGGTCCCAAGCGGTGTGAGTGTAAGGTTTAGAAGGGGGGGGGGTTGAATAAACCTCAGCAACTTTTCGAAATTTAATCATTTTAAAATTATTCAGAGTTAATTTCACAGCTAAGTCCTTGATGGACAGCTAAGTTAGTTAACCAGCAGAGTTAGCCACTTAACAGACTCAACTGAGCTGTTGATAGAATAACTCAGCTGCTTAGTCTTATACTTAACTTGGGTGTGATAAGATTTTCAGCGGAAGACTTGACACCCTTGAATTTGGTTTAAGTTTGTTTTAACACTTGATTTTAGCACTTTGTTAAATATCAATTGGATAGAAAATTATCAGCAGATATTAAATGATATGCAATAAGTAAATGCTGAAATGTAAATGACACAATAAATTTTATAGAGGTTCGAAGATGGGGTAATTCTTCTAATCCTCTCTTCTCCAACTCCTGGAGGAATCCACTAAGTATTGATCAGAGTACAAAGTGGTTATCAGTCCAGATACAAGTCTTGATCACACAAAATGACTTGATCCTTTGGGACTCGATCGAGATGCCTTGGTCACACAAAAGCTTCTCGTATGACTCGGCTTCTTCACAGGGCAACGCTTTACTACTACACTCACTTGCTCAAGCTTCTTGGATTTGATCACGAAGCCCTCCAATAGCTTGAGACTGTTCGACCTTGAACCTTTCTATAATCCTCCTTGGAATGTAGACCCCTTTTGATTCTTCAAAAGTTTTCTCTTCAACAGTTTGAAGTTGTCTTTCCTTCTGACTTGGTGTTGGATTGATTTCCTTCAAATTTAGGCTTGAGGATTTGCTTGAATAACTTGAGAATATTTTGCCGGTTACCGTTCGAATGTTAGCTTGAATGTTCATGGTTCAGGTATGCAAGGTAACCCCTTCTCAAATTGATTCCTCTGCCTTTTATAGTGCTCTTTCAAAAATCTGCCCGCTGAAGAGATATACTGATTTTCAAAAGACACTAGTGGTCGTTGGCTTGTCTTGTTGCAGTCCTTGAAATTGATATTACATCGTATTAAATGAACCTTCACTTTTTCGAGCGACGACAGTGCGAAAGTGCTTCCCATTGTTTATTCCTTTTGCACGCTTCTTGAACTGAGCACTTCAAAATATTGCAGCATGGAAGTATTACTTATTTAAGTAACTTTCTTGACTTCTGTGCAACGGACTCTTTTCAGTTGTCTTGACTTGACTGCAGTCCCTTAACTTCCCCAGGTGACTTGAGTCGGCTCCCAATCATTGGGAAGATTCATCTGTCACTTCAACTTGACTTGGCTATCTTGAGTTGACTTGACTGACACTTCTCACAACCAGAACACCGATACTCCTTCAGTCGAGTTCTTGACTTCTCCTCCTTGCCATACTCAGCTACTTCACTTCAATGAGTCTTCATTTTAGCCTTTAGTTGACTTCTTGCATATCCAGGCATAGCTGACTTGACTCAGCTCGTACAACCCTATCTATTACAATGCAAATTACAAAGAAAATGGGGTGCCAACTTTCTAGTCTAAGTTTTACATGGCATTCATCAAAATCTAAACAATTAATTTCCCAACAATTTCCCCCTTTTTGATGATGCCAAAACTTAAAGCATACATGCAAAAATGTAAGCATCAAAGATACATACGGGTAGTGCGATGAATGAGAGAATGTATGCGTAGAATCAATCTTTTATTGATCATAACATTCTTGTCCTTTACACAGCTGTTTACAAAGTGTATCAGAGCAAACATCTATATCTACGCAAAAAAAATTAGAGAAATTACAGATTTCTTATTCAATGTACAGAAGACTTACATACTTATGTATTTACAATAGTAAATTACATGAAGGGGTGGACATCAACACTTCATCTCCTTCGCTGCCTCCTTCTTTCTTCATTAGCTCTGTCGTCTTCTGACCTTTTTCTCTTCTTCTCTTCTTCAGCTGCTTTCTTTTTCTCATAAGCTCTTCTGGCAGCTTCATCTTTTCTTTTTCTTTCTTGTCTCTCTTTCCACAGCTGAGTTTGACTTTTATTTTCTACTTCGATTCTCTTTACATATTCAGCATTGTTCTTGGCCACTTGCATGTTGGCTACTTCATCAAACCCAGCCCAATAGATCCCTCCTTTCTTCCTTGGATCTATATATTCGATGCTTTTGGGTATAAGTCTAGGTTTGAACCTCTTCCTCCATTGCTTCTACCTCTTCCTCTGGGCGTGTATTGTACCGGGGCCTTCTTCTTTCCAGTAGAGTGACCAGCAGAGTGGTGATCGCCGTAGTCTGCTTTATCGGTTTCTTCGCACGACTTGAGGCCTTTTTCCCAATACAAGTCCCAGGCTTGGGCCATGGTCATATTATCGAAGTATCCCTCGGATGCGAGCGTCTTGAATTCATCAACAGATCTCGGCTAGGTTCTGACGTCTAAAATGGCATCAATGTTTCTTCCTGCCAGAATGCCTCCGTATTGTTTCAGTATGTCCATCGCACGGGCATCCATTTTTCTTTCAATCTCCGTCATCTCTGCTTCTACTATCTTCCTCTTTTCAGACATGGGCACAACAGAGTGTTGGTGCGGCAGAGTCACTGGGAGTTTGCTGATGATGTCTGCTGTGACAAGTCCTTGTTGAGGGGTTCTAGCAACCATTAAAGTCATGTCTTTCGAACCTTCCCCGTCAACTGATTTTCCCTTTTCTTTCTTCTGCTCTTCAGTTGTCTTCTCCTTCACAGCTGCGTCCTTCTTCTCAGCTGCGGACCCTTCCAACGTCTTTAGGTATTCCTCTTCCCCCTTTTTAGCATCATCAAAGGAGAGAGGAACTCCTGGAAACATGCCAGCAAACATGAAATCTAGGCGATTGATAGCTAAGTTCTGCTTGGATTCTGCTGCGGAGTATGCTGCTCGAAATTCTGAGCGAGTGGTGTTAGATTCGGATGTTACCAACTTCATTTCAGCCATAAGAATGCTGAATTTTTCATTCATGTTCTCCTCTACGCGCAGAAGTTATTTTCGATGAAATTCACGCAACAGTTCCATTTCTGTGGTATGAGAGGTATGCATTCTATCAATGTTTTCTTGCATCCTCTTCTTCATGTCAGCATTATCAGCGCTCCAGATTAGCATCTTATTGTACAATGCTTTGAAGTATCGAACTTGTTCCACGCGTATTGTCTGCTGCTGTTGCCACCATTCCCGAATCCTGACTATTATTCCACGCAGACCAGTAGTAAGATTAGCATCTCGGTTATCCAGCCACATATCAAATGAGGCTTGGTGCCTTTCCATCTTCTCTATCTTCGCAAATATTGCCTTGAAAACTTCTCGAACCTCGCTTGTCACCTCTGTCTCACCAAGCGGCGGCCAAGCGGCGTCAAAGTGAAAGTCTCTTTGGGACGATGGTATCTCGTTGGAATGACGGGATCGGAGTTTGTGGAAACGTCGTTGATCTCTAGTTGATTCCTCATCAAGATCGGGCGACTTGATTAAAAAGGGAATGTTTGTTCAAACGCATCATCACGGACATAGGGAATTGCTCAATCGTGTGACTTGTGGCCGTGATGTGCCCGGTTGAGTCGGTCTGCTGCGGCTTTGGGAGCCTACGCATTGGTATCGTGATTCACCTGGGTGTTTGTGGTATTGACCCGGGTTGAGCCTCAATTTGTCTTAACAGCTTAAATCGGTCTCAAATGGTTTTTCCATATGAGTTATGTCGGTCTCGGCCGTATCGATAAGCGTCATCGGACGATGATGAGACTTGTAGGGTGGCTCATCATCAAAATTGAACTTTTGACGAAAGCGATCTTGAATTCGCTTACTCGTCTTTGGGAAGAACATCCTCGGGTGAGTCGGTTGGACTTGCAACAGGGGGATAACTCGGCCTCATCTTCACCTTCAGATCCCAAAAAAGTTACATCAGGGTTGTCTTGGGAATCATGAAGGGCACTTATCTCTTTCTCAGATGCATCGATGATAACTGGAGGAATGTTCTGTGCTTCTGCCTCTTTACCCCGGGAAGTCTCAACCTTCCGTAGGCCTTGATACCTCCTGCGGTCTCAATCGCAACAAGGCACTGGACAATCCCTTCGACAGACTCAGCTGTCTTGGGGTCTTCTACGGTGGCATCCACAGGAGCCTCAACTCCGTGGCTTGCACTTTCATTGCCCAAAGTGTTAACTCCCAGGGCGGATCCATCATGTGCCTCATTGCATCATCGCCGTCCTCGGCCCTGCAGAAGCGATTGGCACTTCAAGTGAGGCAGATCTCAATCGTCCGAGCTTCGTCACACGACAACTTGTTGTGTATCTTTTTCTGTTCCTTCTCCACTTCGCCTCCTAGATTCGTTGTGGAGTCATCTGCAAAGAACTTCCGACCTAGGCTGCGGTGGAGGAAGTTTCCCCCTCGGTGGCACACCGGTGAGTGACTTGGAATGGGGTCACTCTTCTCCCGATTCCCTTTGTTTCTGTGAGTGTTCAGCCGTTGGGGCGGGTGGTAAGACACCTTCAATAGGGGTTGGCTCGACTTGGGTCCCCGAATTCCCAGTTTCATCGCCATTACCTTTATAACCTTCCTCAGAGTGAGCTGGGGAAGTGGTCGCAGCAACAAGAGTTGCAATCTGCTGCACCACTCCCATAGGGTCAATTTCCAGCTATGATTTGGAAGACTCTCCAGGTCCTTCCATTAGCTGTTGCTCATGCATCATTCTGGATTCCCGCATGACTTGCTGCATTTCTAGCTCTTCTATCGCAGCAGCAGGATCCAAATCTTCATCACTCTCTGAAAGTATGTTGAGATGTGGATGAGTGTGATTAGTGGTTCCAGTGAGAGGACAAATGCTAGCTTTCTCACGAGCTTCTGCTTCCTCTGCCAATCTTACATTCTCTTTATCTTTGAAGATCTGCAAGATATCTATGCAGTTCTCTTCATCCAGTACTTGGACCACTGTTGTCAAACCAAGGAAATTCATCAGTTCTTCCTCTTCTTCAACAAACTCAGGTCTTTGGAACTGTTCCCTTGAATGACTTAGCTTCCACTTCCTCCATTCTCGCAGACGATTTTGGATGTCTGGATATGGTGGAGATAGCATGATCACATCATCATCATCATCTTCATGCTGAACTTCTTTCTCAGTAATGGAGGGTAGCAAAGTTTGCTGCTCTTCACCCTCGGCGGCGTCGCGCGAGCGGAGACACAGTCCTATCGACACGAGACTTAGCTGGCTCAGCTGTTACTAGCTCCTCAGCTGTTCGATCCACAGCTGGGTCTACGACTTGTTCAGCGATCTGTTCCAGCTGTTTCATCAATAATCTTTGGAGACTCTACTTCTCCAAATTTTTTGAATGATCTGTTCGGTGAGTGGCGGCGACTCAATTTGTTTTCTCAAGCTCGAGCGCTTGAAGAATCTTCTTCTTCTTTTGGTTTTCTCCGGAGGAACGTCTGGTTCCACTTCCTCCGGTTCCTCGAAGGTAAAGGCCTTCGTAGTTGTCTTAGAGGCATTTTTCTTTCTCGTCTTGCGATCCTCTTCTTCTTGATTCGGAGAAGGTACTACGGATTCCTTCTTCTGCTGCGGCTGCGGGGGCGGGAGACATGGGCTGCGGGGCGGTGACTCGGGCTGCGGGGCAGTGCGATTGTTTTTTTTTTCTTTGGCGCAAGATCTTCTTTCTTTTTCAAATGCGGGGGCGACCTTCTTCTTGGGGGGAAAACAACAAATTTGTTTCCTCGGGTCATTGATTCCCCCTCACCGTATCCGCTCCTTGGCATAAGCTCTCTTCCGAGCTCCGGAAAGATTTGATCGGAACATTTTCTTGTTGACATGGAACGCCTTTCCATGTCGGAGTGGAACTCCATTTATCTCCATCATCCGGCCAATAACAAGGCCATACCCCAAGATCCTCCGAGCGACCCATCTTCCTTGAAAGACATTTTTCCAACATTTTGGCGTAGTCTGTGTATACAAACTCAAAGTTTTACCTTCTTTTCCTCCATGATCGCGGCCATCACGATCGGCTTAGTTTTGGATAGGCGATTAAAGCTTCCAAATTTGATGTCTACACACTTGTCAACAATATCCAGCAACTTATGGTAATCTTCCTTCATCAGCTTCTTGTCAGCTGTGTAGACAACATTCGCAGTACAGTCAGGTTTGGACACTTCCTTCCATGCAGCAGCCAAGTTGACAACAACCTCCAGTATCTCAGGTAATCCTTCCGATGGCAACAAACAATGCTCCGCTAGATCCTCAGTAGTGATTGTAAACTCCTTTCCGTGAACAGACGACTTGATGCCCTCGTCGTGAACTTCAGCATTCACGTAGAACTGAGCGAATTCTTCAACATAAGTCATCTAAAACTCCATCGTGAGAAAGGGTTTCAGCCCAGACTTCTCCACTTTCTCAGCAATCTTCTTCACAAGGGTTTCATCGAACCTCTGTTTGATCATACCTTCAAAATCCACAGTAGAGCCAGTATGGATTTGCTTTCCCAACTTAACAAAATCGTAAGTAGATGCCATTTCTTGAAGTTTTACCGAACGAAACTTTTAGAAATTTACTTTGGAGATCTGTAGGGTTTCGAGAGAAAATTTGCTTTCTTTGCTTTTGAGATAGATGAACAGTTTGTGTAAAGTGAGAGAGAAATGGACGAAAGGGTATATATGTGGGTTATGAAAGGACGTGCATACGGTTTTTGAAATTTGATCGAGATGAACGGCTCAGATTTAGCACGCCAATTAGCATTTAATTGCTCACATTTAATGCGGCAGCATTTTTATCCAATCATATGCTTTGTCGGGCAACTTTTGACTGTACCTGTCATTATTACGCTGACGTCATCCTTAAAACATTCCTGCTTCATAAAAACGACTGCGTTTTTGTCACTTAGCTCATAAATGACTCAGCTTACTACTTAGTTGATTCAACTCTTCTTCTCTCTTTTCACATAGGTACTCAACTGTCAGCTAGCTCGATGCATCTGATTTTTCGATACGGCTGATTCACTTAGCTGATTTACGAACTTAGCTCCATTTTCATATTTTCTTGTTTCATCTCTTCTCTTTGAGTTTCCTGAGTGTTAACTTAGCTCAATTAACCCTAGCTCATGCTTGATTTCTTCAAATCTTGATTCACATAGTGGCTTTGTGAATATGTCAGCTAACTGTTTATCAGTTGAGATGTATTCCAAGGTGATGTCCTTCTTTTCAACATGATCTCTTATAAAATGATATCTGACATCAATGTGTTTTGTTCTTGAGTGCAACACAGGATTTTGAGTGATTGCAATAGCACTTGTGTTATTACACATAATTGGAATCTCTTTTTCTTCAACATCATAATCTCTCAAATTGTTGTATGCGATGCATAAGACTTGGGCTAACAATTTGCTTTGCGGCTATGTACTCGGCTTTAGGCCGTGGATGTAGCTATTGAGTTTTGCTTCTTGCTAAACCAGAAAACCAATCTGTTTCAAGCATTTGACATGTACACGAAGTACTCTTCCGTCAACTCTACATCCAAAGATAGTCGAGTCCGAGTAACCAATAAGCTTGAATCCACCTTCCTTTAGATACCATAAGCTGACTTCCTGGCATCCCTTCAAATACTTTAGGATTCTCTTAGTTGCAGTCATATGGCTTTCTTTTGGTGCATATTAAAATCTTGCACATACACCTACATCAAAGATGATATCTGGCCTACTTGCTGTGAGATAGAGCAGTGATCTAATGAGTGCTCTGTATCTTGTTTGATCCACATGCTTGCTATCTGCATCCATATCCATCTTGACTGACGTATTCATTGGTATTTTCACAGAAGACTTCTCTTCCATACCAAATTTCTTCATTAAATCTCTGGTATACTTTGTTTGACTTATGAAGGTTCCATCCTTCAGCTATTTAACTTGAAGTCCTAGAAAGAATGTCAGCTCTCCCATCATGCTCATTTCAAATTTCCCTTGCATGAGGTTTGAGAATTTATCACACAACTCTTTGTTTGTAGATCCAAATATAATGTCATCCACATATATTTGAACAAGCAGTATACTCTCTCCATCTTGAATTCTGAAGAGTGTTCTATCCACTTTGCCTTTGGTGAATCCATTATCTGTCAGAAATTGAGATAATGTATCATACCATGCTCTAGGTGCTTGTTTCAATCCATAGAGAGCTTTCTTGAGCTTGTACACTTTATCTCCAAGAGTCTTCTGCTCAAATCCTGGAGGTTGTTCAACATAGACTTCTTCTTCCAATAATCCATTCAGGAATGCACTTTTTACATCCATTTGATATACAGTGAAGTTCTTGTGTGCAACATAGGCAAGAAACATCTTTATTGCTTCTAATCTTGCAACAGGAGCAAATGTTTCATCAAAATCTATACCTTCCTCTTGGCAATACCCTTTGGCTACCAATCTTGCTTTGTTTCTTACCACAGAACCTTCTTCATTCATCTTGTTTCTGAAAACCCATTTTGTGCCAATAACATTTTGATGATTTGGTCTTTGAACCAATTCCCATACTTTGTTTCTTTCAAACTGATTCAACTCTTCCTGCATGGCTTGAATCCAGTGTCATCCAATGCTTGGGACACATCCATTGGCTCTATTTGGGAAATAAAACAAGTGAACATGGTTTCTTGTTGAGCTCTGGATCTGGTTCTTACACCATCTCTTACATTTCCAATGACTAGCTCAGGTGGATGGTCTCTCAGCCATGTCACATCAAGTTGGAGTAAGTCAGCTGGGTTCAGTCGTCCTGCAGTTGTGTTATCTTGAGCAGCTCTCTCATCATCACTTAGCTGCAAATTTTCCAGCTGTCTTTGAGATTCAGCTATCTCATCTTCACCTTGATTAATTACTCCAGTTTCAGCTTCAACATAGGGACTTTTTTGTATAGTTGGCAAATTCAGCTTATATCCATTTACATTAGGTTCATAAAAAACCACATGGATAGACTCTTCTGTGACCATAGTCCTTTTGTTCAGCACTCTATAGGCTTTGCTTTCAGCTGAGTATCCCAAGAAGATACCTTCATCAGCTATAGCATCAAAAGCCTTTAGATTATCCTTCCCATTGTTGTGAATGAAGCATTTACATCAAAATATTTTAAAGTATGCAACATTTGGCTTTCTCCCTGTCCAGATTTTTAGGGAGTCTTTTTTAGCTGTCTATTTATCATGCATCTATTTTGAGTATAGCATGCAGTGTTTATGGCTTAAGCCCAAAATCGTTTAGGCAACCCTACTTCAGCTAACATGGTCCTTGCAGCTTCCTTGAGAGTTCTGTTCCTCCTTTCTGCAACTCCATTCGTTCAACGTGGAGTCTTTGTCAGAGATAGTTCATGAGCAATACCATTTTCAACACAGTACTGAGTTATTATTTCATTGACAAACTTAGTTCCTCTATCAGATCTTATCTTTATAATGGTTTGACTCTTCTCATTTTGAACTCTTTTCATCAGCTGTGGTAACTTCTTCAAAGTTTCTTTCTTTTTACACATGAAAATTGTCCATGTAAATCTTGAATAATCATCCACCACTACTATAGTGTATTTCTTCCCACTTATGCTGGCTGGCTCAACTGGACCAAATAGATCCATATGCAGCAGATGCAATATTCTTGTTGAAGATGGACTTGACTTCTCTTTAAATGATGATTTAATATGCTTTCCCATTTGGCATGCATCACAAACACTTTCCTTCTTGTATACTGAGTCTGGGAGTCCTTCTACAAGATTACTCCTTGCAAGCTTATTAATTGTCTTGAAATTCAGGTGACTCAGCTTCTTCTGCCACAGCCAACTTGATTCGGATGTACTCTTTACTAATAAACAAGTGCTTGGTGTGGCAGTCGACCAATCTACCACATACATGTTCTTTTGTCTGGATCCTTGCAACACTACTTCATTTGATTCAGTGTCTTTGATTTGGCAAACTCCCATATTCAATCCAACATTATAGCCTTTGTCACAGAGTTGGCTGATGCTTAACAAATTGAAATTGAGGCCTTCAACATATGCAACATCTGTGATTTCTAATCCATTTTTCTTGATGGATCCAGTGCCTCTTATTTCCCCTAGAGCTTCATTTCCTCCAAATATGACTTTTGCGCCTCTAATCTCCTAGAACTTTGACTGGTTTTTCTTGTTTTCTGTCATGTGTCTGGAACAACCACTATCCATGTACCAGGTTCCTTGGCACTCTGCTGTTCCTTGAACCTGCAATCAAGGAACTTAGTTTTTAGGTACCCATACTTGCCTGCGTCCTGAGGGGTTATTGTTGTAAGATGATCCAACCAACCTATAGCCAAATGATTTGACTCTAAGGGGTTGCCATCTATCCGTGCCATAATCATAATTTACTTTGGCAAATTGCTTGGGGGCTTTAGATTTATACAGCTATCTCTTTTGTCTGTATCCTCTGTGTATGTGTTTTAGCAATTTCCTTCTTTGGGTAATTGTGATATCTATGAGTGTAATGCTTGGGTGCATATGTGTGCTTTGATAATGGCTTCGTTGCCTTTGGAATGACCTTTCTTTGAGTTCTAGGTTTTGCCATTTTGGCATGTATTCCATAGGTCTTGGGCCGATATTTCACATTATTCCAATCGACTTGACTTGGGTAGTTTCTACCATTCCCATCATATTTGTTCATTTGATAGAACTTCTGGGGTTTTTGGTAGCTCTGTTTCTTCATCACAGAGTATTTCCTATTTGGAGTTTGCTGAGGAACTCTGCTGGTTTTCTTCTCAGCTGTCCTCTCAGCCTACTCAACTTGCTGTTTTCCTTTTCCTTTATATCTTAGGCCAGTTTGTTTGTGATTGTGCTTTGGAATGACTGTGTGTGCAACATTTGGTGTCTTGGAATTTTGAGATGCTTCATTACTTGAAGATCCTTTTTCAAAGATCACTCTAGGAGTTTGACTATGCACAAAGGAATTGAATCCTATGCCTGTCTTGTCTCCACATTCTTTTTGGCTCATGATAAGGTCATCCAATGATTTAGATGCCTTTGTGAATGAAGCAATCACATTTTTGAGATCATTTTCTCTCTTTTCTATAGCAGCTATCTCTGCTATTAGTTTAGCTTTTTCAGCCTTCAGCTCTTTGTTCTCATCAACTATGTGACTTAGAGTACTCAGCTCCTTAGTCAGCTGTGAGTTTAGGCTTTTGAGCTGACTGTTTTCCTCATTTAATAGTGTGTGTGAGGATCTAATGTGATCAAAATCTTTCATCATTTTGCCTAATGAATCATAAAGATCAGTGGGTGATGAAGTGTGTGTGTCACAATCACTATCACTAGAATCTGAGTGAGATGAGTTAGAGTGTACCTCATCTTCTTGGTCAGGTTGATCTTGTTGTTTAGCCATTAGACAGATCATAGCTTCTTCTTCAGAATCACTTGAGTAGTCAGCTTCACTACTCTCTTAATCTGTTGTATCTTTCGACTTATCTGTTTCAGCAGCTTCAGCAGCCAACATTGCTCTTTTCTTTTCTTGTCTTCTTTCTCTGAAGACTTTTCTTTCTTATTCATTCATGTATTTATTGACTCACGGATATGGACAAATCAATAGCAAAGTGTCTGGTATCTGCAATTTCAACACAGTTTTCGACTTTTTGATCGACTTTCTCATTTCTTGGGTTGTCAACTCTTTGATATTCGACCTTTTGATACTCAGCTCTCTTTGGTGGCCTATATTTCCCTTGTCTTCGAGGGAGCTGAATGTCTTCTAGAGGATTCACCTTTGTTCCTTTTGTAGTTCTTGTTGAAGAACTTATTGAATCTTTTAACCATCAAGGCAATTTCCTCCCGGTCAATGACTTCTTTGGTCTCAGCTCTTTTTCCTTCCTTGACTACGAGTGCAGTTGTTTTGGGAACAACTATCTCCTCTTGATCCTTTCTTCTCAGCTCAAACTCATAAGCTTTGAGGTCTGAGAATAGTTCATGATTGGATGTTTTTGATAGGTCCATCGAGTGTCTTAGAGCCATGCTCTTCATTTCCCTCTCAGCTGGGAGGCTTCTTAATATCTTCATACACATCTCCTTCTGTGTGTATTCTTTCCCAAGTGCTGAGAGCTCGTTTGTAATTTCAGTAAATCTAGCATCCAACTGGTCCATTGTTTCTCCTACAAGCATTTTGAAGTTTTCAAATTTTTGAATTACAACAGATAATTTGTTTTCCTTAATTTGTTCAGATCCTTCACAAATTAAGGTTACTTTATCCCAGATTTCTTTGGCTGTCTTGCAAGATTTGACTTTGTTGAACATGGCTTTGTCCAAAGTCTTGTAAAGTATATCATTGGCCACATTGTCAAGATTGTATCTTTTTCTGTCATCATTTGTCCACTCAGCTCTTGGTTTATCAACCATAGCTGGTCTAGGAGGAGCAACCTCCTCTTCTTCAGCTTCGGCAGCTCTCCTTGCAGTTGTGTTCACCTTCATTATTTGCAGTGTACCATCCTCTATCACTATCCACATCTCATTATGTAAAGCTGATAGATGAGCATGCATACGTATTTTCAGTCATCAAATTCCTCAATGGTGAACATAGGGATGCGTGTCAAATTTGCTTCCATGATATTAACTTTGATTTGAAAATGGCTTTTGTAAGAACAAGTGTTAAAGACTTCTTTGAGGGATTTGAGATCTAGTTCAGTAACTAGTGCGGAAGGCTCAATGAACCAACCGCTCTGATACTACTTGTAGGTCCCAAAGGGTGTGAGTGTAAGGTTTAGAAGAGGGGGGGGGGAGTTGAATAAACCTTACCAACTTTTCGAAATTTAGTCCTTTTAAAATTATTCAGAGTTAATTTCACAGCTAAGTCCTTGATGGACAGCTAAGTTAGTTAACCAGCAGAGTTAGCCACTCAACAGACTCGACTAAGCTGTTGATAGAATAACTCAGCTGCTTAGTCTTATACTTAACTTGGCTGTGATAAGATTTTCAGCGGAAGACTTAACACCCTTGAATTTTGTTTAAGTTTGTTTTAACACTTGATTTTAGCACTTTGTTAAATATCAATTAGATAGCAAATTATAAGCAGATATTAAATGATATGCAGTAAGTAAATGCTGAAAAGTAAATGACACAATAAATTTTATAGAGGTTCGAAGATGGGGTAATTCTTCTAATTCTCTCTTCTCCAACTCCTGGAGAAATCCACTAAGTATTGATCAGAGTACAAAGTGGTTATCAGTCCAGATACAAGTCTTGATCACACAAATTGACCCGATCCTTTGGGACTCGATCTGGAGATGCCTTGGTCACACAAATGCTTCTCGTGCGACTCAACTTCTTCTTCACAGGGCGGTGCTTGCTTGCTACAACTCACTTGCTCAAGCTACTTGGATTTGATCACGAAGCCCTCCAATAGCTTGACACTGGTTCGACCTTGAACCTTTCTGCAATCCTCCTTGGAATGTAGACACCTTTTGATTCTTCAAAAGTTTCCTCTTCAACAGTTTGAAGTTGTCTTTCCTTCACAACTTGGTGTTGGATTGATTTCCTTCGAAATTTAGGCTTGATGATTTGCTTGAATAACTTGAGAATATTTTGCTGGTTACAGTTCGAATGTTTGCTTTAATGTTCGAGGTTCAGGTATGCAAGGTAACCCCTTCTCAAATTGATTCCTCTGCATTTTATAGTGCTCTTTCAAAAATATGCCCGTTGAAGAGATATGCTGATTTTCAAAAGACACTAGTGGTCATTGGCTTGTCTTGTTGCAGTCCTTGAAATTGATATTACCTCGTATTAAATGAACCTTCAGCTTTTCAGAGCCTGACACAGGTGCAGTGCTTCCCATTGGTTTATTCCTTTTGCACGCTTCTGGGACTGAGCACTTTAGAATATTGCAGCATGGAAGTATTACTTATTTAAGTAACCTTCTTGACTTCTGTGCAACGGACTCTTTTCAGTTGTCTTGACTTGACTGCAGTTCCTTAACTTCCCCAGGTCACTTCGAGTCAGCTCCCAATCATTGGAAGATTCATCTGTCCCTTCAACTTGACTTGGCTCTCTTGAGTTGACTTGACTGACACTTCTCACACCAGAATGTAACCGATACTCCTTCAAATCGAGTTCTTGACTTCTCCTCCTTGCCATACTCACCGCTTCACAATGAGTCTTCATTTTAGCCTTCATTTGACTTCTTGCATATCCAGGCATAGGCCGACTTGACTCACTGCAGTCAACCCTATCTATTACAATGCAAATTACAAAGAAAATGGGGTGCCAACTTTCTAGTCTAAGTTTTACATGGCATTCATCAAAATCTAAACAATTAATTTCCCAACAACTTGTAAACGTGTGAGTTTTCTCCCAAGTCTCATGAACGTTGTAGCTCTTTCTCTTAGATTTTCATAGGCACATGAATTACCTTAATATCAATTTTGTAGAGAAAGTTATGGCCAACATATTAAATCCTGCCAGTGCTGAAAACTGTTAGCGCGTTTGGACGTTTTCGAAAGAAATTCCCTTTTGTTCGATCGTCTATGCTTCTTTCTTTTACATATTCGCTCGTACCTTGGCCCTTGACATATCCTTTGGAACGTGCTATCACTTCTTGTCCAATTTAACTCCATTTTCAACAAAAATATACAAATTACGTAGTATCACGTCTAACAAAGGAAACCAACTAAAACACACTGAATATACATGCAAATGTATCAAATATATATCCAAATAAGCCTCTAAATGCACGTATATTTTACACATATCGAATGCCCTCAAACTTAAACCATTGGTTGTCCTCGAGCAAACTAAGAAAAATAATCATATGGGGGTAAATAGAACACACAAGAACACTACAAACACATAATCTCAATCAAATCAATACTTTAGCAAATATATAACTCATCATAAAAAAGTCATCAATTACAATTTTGGCATAATCAATACTTATCCGGGTATTTGACATCGCGACTCATGAGAAGTAGTGTACCACTCGACTCTCAAAGTAAATGGGAAGTGTATACGCTCAAATCAATTCAGTGAAGTAGAACTATCATAGACTTGCCAATCGTCTAACATCTCTACCACTCAAGTGTGCACAATGTGAAAATAAAAAAAAGACTTTTTCTTTGGTTATAATGTAGGCTCTTTGGTAAAGGTAGAAAAAAATATGGATTAACTGACTTGACTTGAGCAAATAGAATTTAAAGCGCACAGAATTTCAACTCACTTATCCCAACATCATCTTAAGAATCATTCTTTAAATTATTTTCTTTTTCAACTCATACTCTTTTCCACCCTTTTTCATGTTTTTTATTCTTAGGCCCTTGCCTTCTTTCTTTAGCCTTAAGCTCTGCCTCAGCTCTTTGATCAACTCTTTGCGTTCTTGGGTTATCAACTTTCTGGTACTCAACTCTTTGATGCTCAGTTCTTTTGGGAGGCCTTTCTTCTCTTGACTTCGAGGGAGCTGAATGTCTCCTGGAAGATTCACCCTTGTTTCTTTTATAGTTCTTGTTGAAGAACTTGTTCAATCTTTTAACCATCAGGGCAATCACCTCCTGGTCAATGGCTTCCTTGACCTCAGCTCTCTTCCCATCCTTGACTATAAGTGCAGCTGTTTTGGGTACAACTGTCTCCTCTTGATCTTTTCTTCTCAACTCAAACTCATAGGCTTTGAGGTCTGAGAATAGCTCATGATTGGATGTTGTTTTCACCTGCAACAGACAATTTGTTTTCTTTAATTTTCTCGATCCTTCAAATTGCAAATGCTCTCCCGTCTGTTGTTTCACTTTCGGTATTTGCGGTGGCCCATCCTATATCACTATCCACATTTCATCATGTAAAGCGAGATAGATGAGCACATACGAATTTTCACTCATCAAATTCCTCAATAGTGAACATGGGAATGCGTGTCAAATTTGCTTCCATGATAATAACTTTCTTTGTAAAAAAAACTTTTGAAAGAGCAAGTGTTAAAAGTTTCTTTTGAAAGATTTGAGATCTAGTTCAAGAACTGGTCATGCGGAAGGCTCAATGAACCAACCGCTCCGATACCACTTGTAGGTCCCAAGGGGTGTAAGTAAGGTTTAGAAGGGGGTTGAATAAATCTTACCAACTTTTTGATTTTAGTCCTTTTAAAATTATTACGAGTTAATACACAAAATTAAGTCCTTGAGGGACACTAAGTTAGTTAATAAGCAGAGTTAGCCACTCAACATTTCGATAGAGTTGTTGATAGAATAACTCACCGTTTAGTCTAAACCTTAACTTGGTGATGAGTTTTTCAAGACTTAACACCCTTGAATTTGATTTAACTTTGTTTTAACACTTGATTTTAGCACTTTGTTATTTATCGGTTGGATAGCAAATTATCGTTGAAATGAGTGTGCGAGTATAAATATCTTTGAAATGTAAATGACACAAGTAATTTTTATAGAGGTTCGAAGATGGGGTAATTCTTCTAATCCTCTCTTCTCAAACTCCTGGAGGAATCCACTAAGTAATGACCAATTCACAAAGTAGTTATCAGTCTAGAGACAAGTCTTGATCACGCAGCCGACTTGCTCCTTGGACTCGATCCGAGATGCCTTGGTCACACGGTTGCTTCTCGTCCGACTCAACTTCACAGGCGGTGTGCCTTGCTACTTCACTCACTTTCTCAAGCTTCTTGGATTTGATCACGAACCCATGCAATAACTTGAGATTGGTTCGACCTTGAACCTTCCTACATCCTTGGAAAAAGTAGACCCCTTTTGATTCTTCAAAAGTTTCCTCTTCAACAGATTGAAGTTGTCTTTCCTTCAGAACTTTGTGTTGGATCGATTTCCTTCGAGATTTTGGCTTGACGATTTTGCTTGAATATCTTGAGAATATTTTGCAGGTTATAGTTTTAATAATGCTTGTTCATTCGTGGTTCGTAATCAAGGTTCCCTTTTCTCAAAGAAATTCCTCAGCCTTTTATAGTGAACTTTAAAACATCTGCCGTTGAAGAGATAGGCTGATTTTCAAAAGTCACTTGTGTTCGTTGGCTTGTCTTTACTTGGTCTTCAGTCTTGAGATGTAGACCTTCCTCGTATTAAATGAATGTCCAGCTTTTTTCGGTTCGACACGAGGTGCAGTGCTTCCCATTGGTTTATTCCTTTTGCACGCTTCGATCAGCACTTTAAGACATGGCAAAGCATGGAGGTATTACTTATTTAAGTAAAGTTCTTGACTTAACAAAGATTCTTTTTAGTTAACTCCTCTTTGCAAATGCATTTTCCCAGGTGACTTGAAACCTTCAATCATTGAAAGACTCATCTTTGTGACATGGCTTCTTTGAGTTGACTTAATCGACTCTTCACATAGCTGTCCCTCAGCTGTTACATCTTCAATCGAGTTCTTGGTCCTCTTTCTTGGCCATACTCAGTTGTTCCACAACGGAGTCTTCACTTCACTCCTTTAGTTGACTTCTTGTATTTCCAGGCATAGCTGACTTGACTCAGCTCATATAGCCATATCTATTACAATAAGAATTACAAGGAGAATGGGGTGCCAACATTCTAATCTATGTTTTACATGGCATTCATCAAAATCTACAAAATAATTTCCCAACAATTTCCCTCTTTTTGATGATGCCAAAACTTAAAATCATTTAAGCAACATGTAAACAACAAAGATACATACAAACAATGCAGTAACAAAAGAATGTATGCGTAGAATCAATCATTTTATTGATCATAGCATTCTTGTCAAACGAGCATAATCATATACGAGGAAACTTCAAGCATCTATGCTAAGATACAAATAGAGAGAAAATACAACAATACTTTATTGAATGTACATATGACTTACACATATATGTATTTACAAAAGTAAGAACATGAAGGGGTTGGCGACAACACTTCATCGCCTTTTTGCCTCCTCTTTCCCTCTTCAAATTTCTCTTTCTTTTCTTTTCATCTTCACCGCTTTCTTCTTTTCATAAGCTCTCTTCGCAACATCGTCTTTTCTTTTCCTTTCTTGCCTTTCTTGCCAAATCGATCTTGTCTTTTATTTTCCTCCTCGATTCTCTTCACGTATTCAAGTTCCTTTCTACTTCCCGATTAGCTTTCATCGATTTTTCCTTCCTTCTTGCCGGATCTATATATTCAATGTTTTTTGGGTAGAGGTCTGGTTGAAAACCTCTTCCTCCACCACTTCTTCCTCCTCCTTGGTGTATATTGACGGAGTCTTCTTCTTACCAAATTGAATGGTCATGGTAGTAAAATTTCGCCTTCTTCGCATACTTCGCACCTTCTCCTAGTACAAACCCCAGGCTTGACATGTTTTTGAAGTAACCTTCGGA
Source organism: Rehmannia glutinosa (assembly GCA_016081115.2). Taxonomy (NCBI): domain Eukaryota; kingdom Viridiplantae; phylum Streptophyta; class Magnoliopsida; order Lamiales; family Orobanchaceae; genus Rehmannia; species Rehmannia glutinosa. The sequence goes on along the minus strand of JABTTQ020000552.1, from coordinate 266,503 downwards.
TCCCAATGTTTTAAATTCTTCAACCGATCTTGCTCGTCTCCGCTTCGCAATGGCATGTGTCATTTCTCAGAATGCCACCGAATCAATCAACACTTCAACGCTTCTAATTGATTCGCTATTACAATCTTTCTTTTCTCCGACATGGGCATTTTGTTCGATCGATGAGGATTACCTTTGAATGTTGTGACATGACCTTTTGCCGTTTTAGCAAACATTAAAGTCACATCCTTTGACCTTTCCCCCTCAATAACAACTGTTTGTTTCTACTTCTTCTTCTCAACAATCGTGTCTTCCTTCAACTTCCTCGTATTCCTCTTCCCCCTTTTTGGCATCATCGAAAGAGAGAGGAACCCCTTATCCTTTTGAAATCCTTTTGAGCCGATTTTTTTTTTGCTGAACGTTTTTTGTCAAAAGAAATTTTGAAAGCGAGTGGCTTTTGATTCACCAGCCACTGAAGCCATGAGAAGGTCAACTTCGTATTCATGTTCTCCTCAACACGCATTTTTTTTCAATGAAATTCACGCAGCACTCCATTTGTTGTGTGAGAGGCATGCATTCTATCAATATTGGCCTTCCTCTTGCTTCATATCATCATTGTCAACTCCAAGATCTTGTTGTACAATACCTTAAAATATCGGACTTGTTCATATCGCATTGTACTCTGTTGCTAACACCATTCCCTAATTCGTACCACAATCCCCCCGTAAGTCCTGTTGGCATCTATTGTCCAGACGCATTTCTAGTGAGGCTTGGTGCCTTCGATCTTCTCAATCTCTCCAGATTTTCTTGAAGACTTTAAGTAAAGTTCTTCAGAACATCAAAATCAAAGTCTTGGAAGAATGGAGTCGGTGGAATTTCTGCTCGGATGTTGAAGCGGCGCTGCTCTTGAGTATCTCTTCTTCAAGGTAGGGTAGCTCAATTGAGAAAGGGAATGTTTCTCAAATGCATCATATCGCATATATGGGATCGATTTTGTTCATGCCTTTGATGATCCGGGTTGAGTCGATCTGTTGGAGCTTTGGGAGCCTTTGACTCGGTCTCACTTCGGTTGAGTGGATTGGCCAACTGACTAAGCCTCGCTGTCTTAACGCTTCTTTGGCCTCGTGATTCTCGCTAAATAAATTTCCTTGTCTTCAATCGCACCATCAGCTTCATCGGAGGATGATGAAGCCTGGGGGCTTGGTTCATCATCAAAGTTGAACTTTTGACGAGCAGCTTTAAAAGTCTTAACTTCTTTTCACCGAGTCCTTTTGATGAGCAACAGAGTGGACTCATCTTCATCTTCGATCCTTGATATATATCGGGGTTGTCCTGGGAATCATGAAGAGCACTAATCTCCTTTTCAATTCAAGAATGATGACTTGAGGGATGCTCTTATCTTCTTGAGTTTTACCCGGAAGTCTCAACCTCCTTGGGCCTTCAATACCTCCAACAGTCTCAATCAAGGTGAGGTATTCTACAATCCTTCACAAACGCAATCGTCTTAGGGTCTTGGGCTTCTCGGATTACACTTTCGGTTGCATGTTAACTCCGGGGCATCTCCAACTCTTCAGGCCTCAATCGCCCTGTCTCACAAAGAAGTTGGCAATTTAGATTCAATTGTCGATCTTCACAATTCGGTCCAATTCTATTAATGTGGAGTGATCTAAACATCCTCCAACCTTTGGAGTGAGTTTCCAACACCATTTAATCAATAAGTGGGGTCACTTTTCTAGACTCATTCTTGCTTGAGTGCTCACCGTGAGGGCTGGTGGTAAAACACCTTCAAAAGGGGTTGGCTCAACTTTGCCCAAGTTCCCGGTTTCATTGCCAATTCCTAAGAGTCATTTGGTGAGTGCATCGGGAGGTGGTGGCATGCATAGTTGTGGCAATTTGCTCACCACTTCCACCCTAGGTGAGTCAACATTCTCCGTCATCTCAACTTTCCTCATGCATCAACCTCGATCCTTTAGAGCTTCTTTGCATGTCCAAAAGATGGGATCAAGTCTTCATCACTCTCATAGAGCATATCAAGATGAGAGTGGTCGTGCTTTCTAGAGTTCCAATGAAATGATAGATATTTGCCTTCTCCAAAGAATCAATCATCCGCCTTTATTGGATCCATAGCATTCTTTCGGACATTGGTAACTCTAAGGAATTGCAATAATTCCTCTTCCTCCTCGATTAATTCATGAATAACTTAGCTTCCATGCCCTCCATTCACGTGATCGGGATATACGAGAAACCACAATTACATCATCATCTTCATCCTCTTCCCCGCCCTTCTTTCATGATGGAAGGTAAGATACAACATATGTGGCGGTGGAGAGACAACCTTTTCAATAAGAGATTCATTGTCTCATTTTTTAAGCTTTGTAAGCTCAATCACCTTCAAAGAGACTTGGCATTTCATCGATTATTTTAGGAGATTGCACTTCCTCGTATTTTCTCCAATTTCAAACTCAGTCTTTTCAAGAAAGCTTGAGATTCTTCTTTTTGCTTGGTTCTCACTAGAGGAATTTTTGGTTCGGATTCTCTTCTTCATCGTCTCTTTCTTAGATGGAGCCGCTTTCATTGGCTTTCTTTATGGCCGAGAAGGTATTTGGGCTTCTTTCTTTCTTCCATTTTCTTTTTTCTTTTTCTTAATTTCAGGGCAAATTCTCTTCTTTGGAGGGAAGGAGACAACTGTGTCCTCGGGTTCAGCTGATTCCCCCTCACTAGTATCCGCCTTCTTCACATGGGCTCTTTTATGGGCTCCCGAAAGATTAGCCATGAACATCTTCTTGTTTACATGGAAGGGCTTTCCATGTCGAAGGGGAATGCCCTTCACTTCCATCGATGGCCAATGACTAGGCCATATCCGAGTGATACTCCATCTTCCTTGTACAATTTGTTCCCGACGTTTCGCAAAGCCTCGATGTACTAACTTAGCCTTTGACTTTCTTTCCTTCCATGATCGCAGCCATGACGATCAGCTTTGTCTTTGATAGTTGATTGAAACTTCCAAACTTCATATCTACACATTTTGCAACGAGGTCCATCAACTTGTGATACTTCAAAGAAGCTCTCTTGTGTAGATAACTTTCATTTCCATGCAAATGGCCAAGTTGACATCAGCTTCAACTATCTCCATCGTGCCCTCCGACGGCAATAAGCAGTGCTCCGCAAGGTCCTTAGCAGTAATCAAGATGTCCTTGTGGTGGACTTGATACCTTCGTCCTGCACCTCTGTATTTGCATAGAACTGCACCACCTCTTCATTCCATTGTTAGAAAAGGCCTGAGATCGGACTTTTCCAGCATATCAACTATTTTCTTCACTAGGGTTTCATCGGAACCCTACTTTATCATCCCTTCGAAATCCACAGTCGATCTAGAGTGGATTTGCTTTGATAGCTTAACAAAATCGAGTTTTGGTGCCATTTTTATAAAGTTTTACCGAATAAAACTTGATAGATTTACTTGAGGGCTGGTAGGGTTTGCGAGAGAGATGACTTTCTTTTCTCTTGCTTTGAAGATGAACAGTTTTTAGTGTGAGAGAGAAAACTGAAAGAAAATGAGTATATAAGGGTTATGAAAGGACGTGTTTTTGAATTTTGATCAAGATCAACAACTCAGATTTAGCACGCCGAATCGCATTTAATTCATCGCATTTAATGCGGCAGCAATTATATCCAACCATATGCTTATTTGCAAATTTTGACTCACACCGTCATTATTACATGTCATCCTTAAAAGCATTCCCCGCCATTAAAAACGATCGCGTTTTTGTCACTTAGCTCATAAATGACTCGGCTTATGTCAAAGGTGACTTAAATCTTCTCTCCTTTCATTAAGCGACATGTTTTGACTTTTCGATATGATTGTTTCACTTGGCTGATGTGAACATCTTGTTCATTTCTCACTTTCTATCTTCCATCTCTTCTGATTGAGTCTTCTGAGTAATAACTCAAACCCTAACTCATGCTTAAGCTCTTCAAATCTTGATTCACATAAGGGCTTGGTGAAAATGTCGATAATCTTGAATTCCAAAACGATATCATTCTTTTCAACATGATCTCTTCGAAATGATATCCATCAATGTGCTTTGTTCTTGAATGCAAACAGATTCTCGAGTAATTGCATCCACTTCAAATAATTGGGATTTCTTTTTTTCAATTTCATAATCTCTCAGCTGTTGTCTCATCCATAAGACTTGGGCACAACAGTTGCCCGTAGCTATATACTCTGCTTCAGCTGTGGATGTGGCTATTTAGTTTTGCTTCTTGCTAAACCATGAAACTAAGATGTTTCCAAACATTTGACATGTACACAACTCGCATCCAAAGATAGTCGAATCAATATCCAATTAGCTTGAATCCACCTTCCTTTGGATACCATAAGCCAACTTCTTCGCATCCCTTCAAATATCTTAGATTCTCTTAGTCGTGATATGGCTTTCTTTTAGGTGCAGATTGGAATCTTGCACATACACCTACTGAAAAGGTGATATCTGGCCTGCTTGCTGTTAAGTAGAGTCGTGAACCAATAAGTGCTCTGTATCTTGTTTGATCTACAAGTTTGCCATCTGCATCCATGTCCATCTTGACTGATGTATTCATTGATATTTTTACAGAAGACTTCTCTTCCATACCAAACTTCTTCATTAAATCTCTGGTGTATTTTGTTTGACTTAACTTGAAGTCCTAGGAAGAAGGTTAGCTCTCCCATCATGCTCATTTCAAATTTACCTTGCATGAGGTTTGAGAACGTATCACGCAGCTCTTTGTTTGTGGATCCAAAAATGATATCATCCACATATATCTAAACAAGCAGTATACTCTCTCCATCTTGAATTCTAAAGAGTGCTCTGTCCACTTTCCCTTTGGTAAATCCATTATCAGTTAGAAATTGAGACAATGTATCATGCCATGCTCTTGGTGCTTGCTTCAGTCCATATAGAGCTTTCTTGAGCTTGTACACCTTATCTCCAATGTTCTTCTGCTCAAAGCCTGGAGGTTGCTCAACATAGACTTCTTCTTCCAACAGTCCATTTAAAAATGCACTTTTCACATCCATTTGATATACAATAAAGTTCTTGTGTGCAACATAGGCAAGAACATCCTTATTGTTTCTAATCTTGCAACAGGAGCAAATGTTTCATCAAAATCTATTCCCTCTTCTTGGAAATACCCTTTGGCTACCAACCTTGCTTTGTTCCTTACCACAGAACCTTTCTCATTCATCTTGTTTCTGAAAACCCATTTTGTGCCAATAACATTCTGATGGGTTGGTCTTTGCACCAATTCCCATACCTTGTTCCTTTCAAACTGATTCAGCTCTTTTTGTATGGCTTGAATCCAATGTGTGTCATCCAATGCTTGGGACACATCTTTTAGCTCTATTTGGGAAATAAAACAAGTGAACATTGCTTCTTGCTGAGCTCTGGATCTGGTTCTTACACCATCTCTCACATCTCCAATAACTAGTTCTGGTGGATGGTCTCTCAACGATCTCACATCAGGTTGAAGTAAATCACCGGGTTCAAATTGTCTTGCAAATGTTATCTTGAGCAGCTCTTTCATCATCATTCAGCTGCAGATTTTCCAGTTGTCTTTGAGATTCAACTATCTCATCTTCATCTTGGTTCATTACTCTTGCTTCAGCTTCAACATAAGGACTATTCTCGCATAGTTGGGTGATTCAAATTATCGACTAACTCTTCAATGTCTTCTCCATTCACATTAGGTTCATCAAAAACCACATGGATAGACTCTTCGAGACCATAGTCCTCTTGTTCAAGACTCTATAGGCTTTGCTCTCACCGAGTATCCCAAAAGATACCTTCGTCAACTTTAGCATCAAAAGCCTTTAGATTATCCTTGCCATTATTGTGGATGAAGCATTTACATCCAAATATTCTGAAGTACCCAACATTTGGCTTTCTACCTGTCCAGATTTCATATGGAGTCTTTGTCAGCTGTCTATTAATCATGCATCTATTCTGAGTATAACATGCAGTGTTGATGGCTTAAGCCCAAAATCTTTTAGGCGATCCCGGCTTGACTAACATGGTCCTTGCAGCTTCCTTGACAAACTCAGTTCCTCTATCAGACCTTATCTTTATAATGGTTTGGCTCTTTTCATTTTGAACTCTTTTCATCAGCTAAGGTAGTTTCTGCAGGGTTTCTTTCTTTTTGCACATGAAGATTGTCCATGTATATCTTGAATAGTCATCTAACACCACTAAGGTGTATTTCTTCCCACTTATGATGGCTAGTTCAACAGGACCAAATAAATCCATATGCAACAGATGTAATATCCTTGTTGAAGAAGGACTAGGCTTCTCTTTGAATGAAGATTTGATCTGCTTTCCCACCTGGCATGCATCACGAACACTTTCCTTCTTGTACACTGAGTATGCAATCCTTCCACAAGATGACTCCTTACAAGCTTGTTGATTGTCTTGAAGTTCAGATGACTCAGCTTCTTGTGCCACAACCAACTTGATTCGACTGTACTCTTTGCTAACAGACGGGTGCTTGGTGTGGCAGTAGACCAGTCTACCACATACATGTTCTTGTATCTGTATCCTTGCAGCACTATTTCATTTGATTCAGTGTCTTTAATCTGGCACACTCCCATATTGAATCCAACATTATAGCCCTTGTCACAGAGTTGGTTGATGCTTAACAGGTTGAAGTTGAGGCCTTCAACATATGCAACATCTATGATTTCTAATCCATTTTTCTTGATGAATCCAGTGCCTCTTATTTCCCCTAGAGCTTCATTTCCTCCAAATATAACTTTTGCGCCTCTAATCTCCTTGAATTTTGATAGATTTTTCTTGTTTCTAGTCATATGTCTGGAACAACCACTATCCATGTACCAGGTTCCTTAGCACTCAGTTGTTCCTTGAACCTGCAATGAAGGAAATTAGTTTTTAGGTACCCATGCTTGTCTGGGTCCTGAGGGGTTAGTGCTATAAGATGATCCAACCATCCTATAGCCAAATGACTTGACTCTAAGAGGTTGCCATCTATCTGTACCATAATCATAACTCACTTTGGAAAATTCCTTGGGGGTCTTAGGTTCATACAACTGTCTCTTTTGTCTGTATACCTGTGTGTGTGTTTTTGCAATTGCCTTTTTGGGTAGTTGTGATGTTTTTGAGTATATTGCATGGGTGCAAATGTGTGCTGATAATAGCTCTTTTACCTTTGGAATGACATTTGCTGAGTTTTAGGTCTTTGCCATTTGTATTACATTGGTCTTTGCTGATATGTCACATTATTCCAATCAGCTTGACTCGGGTAATTTCTACCATTCCCATCATATGTGTTTCTTTGATAAAACTTCTAGGGTTTTTGGTAGCTCTATTTATTCTTCACAGAGTACTTCCTATTTGGAGTTTGCTGAGGAACTCTGCTGGATTTCTTCTCAGCTGTCCTCTCAACATACTCAACTGGCTGTTTTCTTTTTCCTTTATATCTAAGGTCAGTTTGTTTGTGATTGTGCTTTGGAGTGAATGTGGGTGCAACATTTGGTGTTTTGGATTTTTGAGATGCTTCATTACTTGAAGATCCTTTTTCCAAAATCACTCTGGGAGTTTGACTGTGCACAAAGAAATTGAATCCTATGTCTGTCTTATCTCCACACTCTTTTTGGCTCATAATAAGGTCATCCAATGATTTAGATGCCTTTGTAAATGATGCAATCACATTTTTTAGATCATTTTTCCTCTTTTCTATAGCAAATATCTCTCGCTATTAGTTTAGCATTCTCGGCCTTGACTCTTTGTTCTCATCGGCTATGTGACTCAGAGTACTCAGCTCCTTAGTCAGCTGTGAGTTTCGGCTTTTGAGCTGATTATTTTCCTCATTTAATAGTGTGTGTGAGGATTTAATGTGCTCAAAGTCTTTCATCATTTTGCCTAATGAATCATAAAGATCAGTGGGTGATGAAGTGTGTGTCACAATCACTATCACTAGAATCTGAGTGAGATGAGTTAGAGTGTACCTCATCTTCTTGGTCTGGTTGATCTTGTTCTTAGCCATTAGACAGATCATTGCTTCTTCTTCAGAATCACTTGAGTAGTCAGCTTCACTTGAGTAGACAGCTTCACTAGAATCTAAGGAAGAAAAATGCTTCTTGTTAGGATGGATCATCTTTTTCAGCCTTCGAACCCTTGTTCTTCCGTAGATGGGAAAGGCCTTGTGGTGTTCTTCGTAGATTATCCCTCTTTTCTCAGAAGACTGTTGATTTGTGTAACCCTAGTGTATTTTGGTGTATTTTCAGATGTAATGACTTGTTTTTTCGTTCAAGGCTTGGTATTCCTTATATAGGTGCTTTGAGAGATCACTGGTAGAGTTCTGATGGGATTAGGATTAAAAATTAGCCGCAGGACCATTCACACGATCGTGTGAAATCACACGGGTAGACCGTGTAATCCGTCTCTAAAAATCAAGTCACATGGACGTGTAAAATCACACGGAACCATTCATATGGTCAGGTCGTGTAACTTGTAAATGTGTGAGTTTTCTCCCAAGTCTCGTGAAAGTTGTAGCTCTTTCTCTTAGATTTTCATAGCCACTTGAATTACCTTAATATCAATTTTGTAGAGAAAGTTATGGCCAACATATTAAACCCTGCCAGTGCTGAAAACTGTTAGCGCGTTTGGACATTTTCGAAAGAAATTCCCTTTTGTTCGATTGTGTATGCTTCTTTCGTTTACATATTCGCTCGTACCTTGGCCCTTGACATATCCAATTTAACTTCATTTTCTACAAAAATATACAAATTACGTAGTATCACGTCTAACAAAGGAAACCAACTAAAACACACTGAATATACATGCAAATGTATCAAATATATATATCCAAATAAGCCTCTAAATGCACGTATATTTTACACATATCAAATGCCCTCAAACTTAAACCATTGCTTGTCCTCGAGCAAACTAAGAAAAATAATCATATAGGGTAAATAGAACACACAAGAACACTACAAACACAAAATCTCAATCAAATCAATACTTTAGCAAATATATAACTCATCATAGAAAAGCCATCAATTACAAATTCGGCATAATCAATACTTATTCCGGTATTCGACATCCCGACTCATAAGAAGTAATGTACCACTCGACTCTCAAAGTAAATGGGAAGTGTATACGCTCAAATCAATTCAGTGAAGTAGAACTATCATAGGCATGCAAATCGTCTAACATCTCTACCACTAAAGTGTGCACAATTTGAAAATCAAAAAAGACTTTTTCTTTGGTTGTAATGTAGGCTCTTTGGTAAGGGTAGAAAAAACATGGATTAAATGACTTGACTTGAGCAAATAGAATTTAAAGCACACAAATTTTCAACTCACTTATCCCAACTTCATCTTAAGAATCATTCTTTCAATTATTTTCTTTTTCAACTCATACTCTTTTCCACCCTTTTTCATCTTTTTTATTCTTAGGCCCTTGCCTTCTTTTTTTTGCCTTAAGCTCTGCAATTCCAACACAGGTTCTCAGCTCTTTGATCAGCTCTTTCCGTTCTTGGGTTATCAGCTTTCTGGTACTCAACTCTTTGATGCTCAGTTCTTTTGGGAGGCATGTATTCCATTGACTTGGAGGGAGCTGAATGTCTCCTGAAGGATGCACCCTTGTTTCTTTTATAGTTCTTGTTGAAGAACTTGTTGAATCTTTTAACCATCAGGGCAATCTCCTCCTGGTCAATGTCTTCCTTGACCTAAGCTCTCTTCCCATCCTTGACTATAAGTGCAGCTGTTTTGGGTACAACTGTCTCCTCTTGATCTTTTCTTCTCAGCTCATACTCATAGGCTTTGAGGTCTGAGAATATCTCATGATTGGATGTTGTTGTGAGATTCATTGAATGTCTTAAGGCCATGACTTTCATTTCCCATTCAGCTGGGAGGCTCCTCAGAATCTTCATACATATTTCCTTCTGTGTATATTTTTTCCCAAGTGTTGATAGCTCATTTGCGATTTCAGTGAATCTAGCATCCAGCTGATCCAAGGTTTCACCTTCAGGCATTTTAAAATTTTCAAATTTTTGTACAGCAACAGACAATTTGTTTTCTTTAATTTGCTCAGATCCTTCACAAATTAAAGTTAATTTATCCCAGATTTGTTTTTCAGTTTGGCAAGATTTGACTTTGTTGAACATTTCTTTGTCCAAGGTTTTGTAGAGTATGTCCTTGGCTACATTGTCCAAGTTGTATCTTTTTCTGTCCTCATTTGTCCACTCAGTCCTTGGTTTCTCAACCATGGCTGGTCTTGCCTCAGCTATAGTTTCTTCTCCTTCACCGCAATGCTCTCCGTATGGTCATTTGTGTTCACTTTCGCATTTTGCAGCCGCTCATCCTCTATCACTATCCACATTTCATCATGTAAAGCAAATAGATGAGCCTGCATACGAATTTTTCAGTCATCAAATTCCTCAATAGTGAACATGGGAATGCGTGTCAAATTTGCTTTCATGATAATAACTTTGCTGAAAAAAAAAACTTTTGAAAGAGCAAGTGTTAAAAGTTTCTTTGAAAGATTTGAGATCTAGTTCAGTAACCAGTGCGGAAGGCTCAATGAACCAACCGCTCTGATACCACTTGTAGGTCCCAAGGGGTGTAAGTAAGGTTTAGAAGGGGGGGTTGAATAAACCTTACCAACTTTTCGATTTTAGTCTTTTAAAATTATTACAGAGTTAATACACAGCTAAGTCCTTGAGGGACAGCTAAATTAGTTAATCAGCAGAGTCAGCCACTCAACAAACTCGATAGAGCTGTTGATAGAATAACTTAGTTGTTTAGTCTAAACCTTAACGTGGCTGTGATGAGTTTTTCATCGGAAGACTTGACACCCTTGAATTTGATTTAACTTTGTTTTAACACTTAATTTTAGCACTTAGTTATTTATCAGTTGGATTGCAAATTATCAGCAGATATGAAATGTGTGTGCAGAAATATAAATATGCTGAAATGTAAATGACACAAGTAATTTTTATAGATGTTCGAAGATGGGGCAATTCTTCTAATCCTCTCTTCTCCAACTCCTGGAGGAATCCACTAAGTAATGATCAATTCACAAAGTGGTTATCAGTCTAGAGACAAGCCTTGCTCACACAGCTGGCTTCTCGTCCGACTCAGCTTCTTCACAGGGCAGCTGCCTTGCTACTTCAGCTTACTTTCTCAAGCTTCTTGGATTTGATCACGAAGCCCTCCAATAACTTGAGATTGGTTCGACCTTGAACCTTCCTACAATCCTACATGGAAAGTAGACCCCTTTTGATTCTTCAAAAGTTTCCTCTTCAACAGATTGAAGTTGTCTTTCCTTCACAGCTTTGTGTTGGATCGATTTCCTTCGAGATTTTGGCCTGAGGATTTTGCTTGAATATCTTGATAATATTTTGCAAGTTACAGTTTTAATAATGCTTGTTCGTTCGTGGTTCAGGTAATCAAGGTTCCCTTTTCTCAAAGAAATTCCTCAGCCTTTTATAGTGAACTTTCAAAAATCTGTCCGTTTAAGAGATTGGCTGATTTTCAAAAGTCACTAGTGTTCGTTGGCTTGTCTTTACTTGGTCTTCAGTCTTGAGATGTAGACCTTTCCTCGTATTAAATGAATGTCCAGCTTTTCAGGTTCTGACACGAGGTGCAGTGCTTCCCATTGGTTTATTCTTTTTGCACGCTTCTAGGACTAAGCACTTTAAGACATGGCAATATGGAGGTATTACTTATTTAAGTAAAGTTCTTGACTTCAGTTAACTCCTCTTTGCAGCTGCCTTTTCCCCAGGTGACTTGAGTCTGCTTCAATCATTGAAAGACTCATCTGTCACTTCAACTTGTGACATGGATTCTTTGAGTTGACTTAACTGACTCTTCACATAGCTGTCCGTCAACTGTTACATCTTAAGTCGAGTCCTTGGTCCTCTTTCTTGGCCATACTCAACTGTTCCACAGTGGAGTCTTCACTTCACTCCTCCAGTTGACTTCTTAAATTTCCAGGCATAGCTGACTTGACTTAGCTCATACAGCCCTATCTATTACAATAAGAATTACAAGGAAAATGGGGTGCCAACATTCTAATCTAAGTTTTACATGGCATTCATCAAAATATACAAAATAATTTCCCAACAAATCATGAATGACACACTCAAGAAAAAAATAAGAATACAGAATATAGAAGCAGTTAAAGGAACAAAAGCTCACAGGCTTATTTTTTGCATCATGTTCAAATATCAAATTTTCTCAATCAATGTCAAACCAAATTTGTTTAAGGGGTTGCGCACGACAGTGTGCCACCAACCATCCAACCTTATACTTCAGATAGGTGTCGATCAAACATCGGTTCCCTTAATAGATCACCTTATCGCTCCGAATGGATAGGGCCAAAGCCAGTATCCCGAAGGTACGACGTCTCCAACAAAAAGGCTTGCAAGGCCCAGAGATTGTCATAATCACGATTATGCCCAAAACTACGACCCAATCACCCGTCGAACTTTCCTATCCGACTCGAGGTTGAGATTAGGATGATGGAGATCGGTATGGAATTGCAGCCGAGCTAACCCATCTCATAAATGACTTATCCATTCCAGACAGACAATTAAAGTTATCTCATTTGAGTGATTTATAACAAGTTAGTTGGAAAACCGGAGTGATCTTAGTCACACAGTGTCCGGTCTCTAATGTTAACTAAGTTAAATCCCACGGTCTAGTTATCGGTGGATAATCTAGCCACGAACGATTTTGGTTTGATATATTATGCATAAGTCCGCAGTTTAGTAATCTGGTTTTACTCAGAGCGAGGAAGTCGCCTTATTTATCGCGTATTATTCGGGTTAGGAAGCCCGATTAATAACTAGGATAAATAATTAAAATATAAATTTTCGTTGGTTAATTATTATAAAATATATCTTAATATAATATAAGTAAACTGAATTTGAAAATATGAATTTTTCTAGGTCCTTAGTAAATTTTATTATAAATATATCCTTTTACTAAGAAAGGTATTTTCTTATCGAGTTTTAAAAATTTGATAAGTTACGATCCCGGACTCGAAAGGGGGTAAGGCGGTCCTAAACTTTCTAAAAACTTCCAGTGGGTTAGATTTTAAGAGACTCAAGGTCAGATTTCGAAATTTACAGATTAGCCCTTTATTTTTCCAAAAGCTACATTTTTTGAAACAATATTTTAAAAATAGATATCCCTTAAACAGGAAAGGGTTTTGATGTGATTCCGTGCTTAAAATTTTTTTCAAGACAGTAATAATTTGAAGTAAAAGTAGTCTTTGAAATTTCGCAAGTTAGGTACCCTATTTTTGGAAAGTTACAATTTCGGCCCAAAAGTGATTTTGCCGTTAAGGACTCGTTTCAAGTCCGATTGTAATGAAATTTGAACTAAGGGTCCAAAATGTCATAGTAAATAAGTCAGTAAAGTTTCAGAGTACAGAGACTTTCCAAGTTTACAAAATTACAGTTTGGTCCTTTATGTTTTTCTAATTCACATTTTAGTGTCAAGTTTGTTCTTTATTGCATTTGCTTGACCCTAAGGGTTTCCAAATTTTTCGAGTCACTTAATATATAAAAGTACAGTATTTTATGTGCAAAAATTTTGAATTTACACGGGGTCCTTTCACAATTTTAATATTTACATATTAGGCTCTATATTTTGCAATAATTGCAAGAATGGCCCAAGTTCGGATTTTTGCTACTAAGTCACAAGTCAAGAAATTATCTTCATATAAAAATTAATATCGAACATTTATAAACTATATTTAGACATGCATACTAATAAACACCTCAAAACATAATAATAGGCAATTTTATATATACTAATAATGTCACATAGGCATAACAATAGGGAATTTTTAACTACATTTTTAAAAATCAAAATAATAGTGTCACATAGGCATAATAAACACCTCAAAAAAAAAACATAATAATAGGCAATTTTTAACTACATTTTTTTGTAAGTAAAAATCATACTTTTTTTTTTAAAATTCCTTAGAACAAAAAACTCAAAATTCATATAAAATTTCATATATACTAATAATGTCACATAAGCATGCATTTTATGCAACTAATAGAAAAAAATGAGAGATTTTATAGAAATAATTTGCACCCACCTCTTAATCGTGGAAAGTAAAAGGTTCTAAGTAATTTCTCCCCTTTGTAACACCCTCTTAAGACTTTAAAAAGCTTAGGACAACCCCTAGGTAGAGAAAATGATGTCAACAAAAAATAAAGTTGGATGAATAAAAATAAAGGAGGAGTGAATCACAATATATGAAGGTTCTTACCTTTGATTCTAGCTTCTTGAAGCTTCTTACTCCAAAATTTCAGCCCTTTCCTCTCTAGCTATAAGAAGTGGAATTTTTTAAATTTAAAAGTTGAAGAAGAGAGCTTGAGTTTTAGGGAGTAAGATTGAATGGAAGAAAAATGAATTCCTTACCTATTTGTTTCTTCAAATTTTCGGCCCTTAGTGGTTTGAGAGAAGGGTTGTGTGTGTTTTTTTTCTTTTTTTTTTTTTTGTAAAATGCTCAAGTGTGGGGAAGAGATAAAGATGGCTTGTTTTGTGTAAAAAATGAGTCTTCCTCCCTCACGGAGGACCCTATGGCCGCCCTTCCCCCCTAGGCATTTAAGAGTAATTTTTGGAAGTTAGTGATTTGGGGGCTCAAGCTTGCATGGGAAAGGCAAATGTTGTCTTGGGAGGAGAAGGAGGCTTGCATGTCTCATGAATGAATAAGACAAAAAAAAAATGATTGCTTGCTCCCCTACTTGGCAGTCCACCCCCTATGTTCCTCCCTCCATTTTTTTTGTATAACTTGTGACAATTGAGTCTCATTATCACATTCTAATCCACTTATAGAAGTCAAATCTCCTATCTATACCACTTATAGATAAGTCACATTAAATATCTATAGTTGGATTCTAATGAAATTCTAATGTACAAGTTAATGAAATAAAATGCTTAGAAAGTAATTAGTAAAATAGCAATTAGTAATTAAATAAAATAAATAATAAAAAAAATTAAGTAGTCAAATATTAAGAAAATTCAAAATTAACGTCACATTTTATTAATAAAAAATTGTGACATATAGACAAGTAGTACATCACCCGAAAATATTACAAAATTTGAATTATAAGTTAATAAAAAGTCGGGGCCTCACATCCTTCCCTCAAGAGAATTTGGTCCCCAAATTTCTCTTAAAATAGTTTTGGATACTGTCTTCGCATATCCTCTTCCATTTCCCAGGTAGCCTCTTCGTCTCGATCGTGTGCTTGCCGTAATACCTTGACCATTGTAATCTCTCTCCTTCTCAGTTGTGGCACTTGATTACCGATGATTCACATGGGCTTCTCGATGTATGATAAATTCCCGATTATTGGAGAGATTTCTTGGGTGATAACGTTCTCGGGATCGGGTTGGTATGTTCTTAACTGAGACGTGGAACACGCTGCGTTCATTTCAAAGAATAGGAGGCGGAGTTCCAATTGATAAGTTAGACTCCTGATCCTTATGAGTATCTTATATGGCCCAATGTACCTCCGACTTAACTCTCCTTCCTTCTTTGGGTGAATTACTCATTTCTGTGGTGAGAGTTTGAGGATTACTTTATCTCCAACCTCAAACTCCAAGTCCTTTCTCCTTCTGTCTACGTAATTCTTCTGTTGACTCTGAGTTGTCCATATTCTTTTTTTATCAATCTGACATTGTCTACAGTCTCTTGTATCAGATCCACTCTTGGAAATGGTTGCTGGGTTTTCTTTTCTCTTTTCAAGGTCCACTGGTCGTCGATCTCCCAGTGTAACGAGGATCTGCATTTTTGCCCATATAATGCTTCATAAGGCACCATCCCTATTGTTGCCTGGTAGCTCTTATTATAGGTGAACCCTGTCAATGGAAAATGAGAGTCCTAACTTCCCTGAAAATCTAGTGAACAAGTTATCAGCATATCCTCGAGAGTTTGAATTGTCCTCTCTAATTGTCCATCGGTTTGCAGATGGGAAGACGTACTAAAGTTTAGTGTTGTCCCCATTTCCCCGTGCAAACACTTCCAAACTCTTGAGACAAACCTCGGGTTTCTGTCTGAAACAATGTCGGCTGGTACTCCATGCAGCCGTACAATCACTCAGATATAAGTCTGTGCCAGTTTTTGTAGGCTATCTATTTTTTTGATTGGCAAGAAATGGGCCAATTTTGTGAGTCTGACTTCCACAACCCATATGGTACCACGTCCCTCATCATTTGGTACACACACCCGGTTCTTCAACCTCTAGATTTTGTCTTCAGCTACAGAGAATTTTGGGCGTTCTACTTTCTGAACTTTTTCCATTAGTTCTCTGAATTTTGGGTCTCCTTCCTGTGTTGCTTTAATCTCATTTAGCAACTCAGGATTTACCGAGATATTAGCGCAAAATATTTGAGTGTCCATCGTCATCGGATTCCATGCGCTCAATTCTTCTAGGTATTTCCATTCCCTAATCATCAGTCTGGCTACACTGGACTATCTACTTAAGGCATCTGCTACTACATTTGCCTTCATAGGATGGTACTAGATATCGAAGTGATAATCTTCAATAAGTTCCATTCACCTTCTCTGTCTCAAATTGAGATCTTTCTGGGAGAACAAATTCTTCAAACTCTTATTGTCCGTGAAAATGATAAACGTTGCTTCATATAGGTAGTGTCTCCACTTCTTCAATGTGAACACTATTGCCCTTAGCTCTAGATCATGCTTTGGGTAGTTTTCCTCATACGGTTTGAGTTTTCGAGAGGTGTAAGTGATTACCCGTCCCTCTTGCATGAGTACGGCTCTTAGTCCTTCCTTTGAGACGTCACTATAAATGACAAATCCTTCACTTCGACTCGGAAGAGATAGGACGGGAGCAGTGGTGAGTTGTTTCTTCTGTTCTTGAAAATTGGATTCACATTTGTCGCTCCACTCAAATTTGACTTGCTTCTGAGTCAATTGCGAAAGTGGTCCAACGATCTTAGAAAAATCCTTTATAAATCTTTGGTAATATCCAGCCAATCCTAAAAAGCTTTAGATCTCTATCACTATTTCCGATTGTTTCCATTCAACAATGGTCTGCACTTTAGATGGATCCACTGCGATCCCATTTCCAGACACTATATGACCTAAAAAGGTGACTTTCTCCAGCCAAAATTCACATTTGCTGAATTTGGTGTACAATTTGTGTTGTGGTAGTGTGTCAAGTACAGTCCTTAAATGACCCTCGTGATCCTCTCTCGACTTGGAATACACAAGCATGTCATCAAAGATTACTACAAACTGATCGAGGTAAAGTCAAAATATTCTATGCATTAAATTCATGAATGTCGTTGGAGCATTTGTTAATCCAAATGGCATCACTACAAACTCGTATTGACCATACCTAGTTTGGAATGCAGTCTTAGGTATGTCTTCGCCCTTAATCTTTAACTGATAATACCCATGTTGTAAATCAAATTTTGTGTACACCGTGGCTCCTTGAAGTTGGTCGAATAGCTCATTGATCCTCAGGAGGGGATGCTTATTTTTTATGGTCACGCTTTTAATACCGCGGTAGTCTATCCACAGTCTCGATGACCCATCTTTCTTCTTGACAAACAGCCCTGGAGCTCCCCACGGAGATGGGCTTGGTCGGATGAATCCCACATCCATTAACTTCTGCAATTGAGCCTTCAGCTCTTGTAGTTCCACTGGAGCCATTCTGTAGGGTGTTCTTGCTACTCGCGATGCTCCTGGTAATGTCTCGATGATGAACTCAATCTCCCTATCCGAGGGAAGTGTAGTGAGTTCTTGAAGAAATACGTTTGGGTATCCCGACACTATAGGCACCTGGGGAATCTGGGTCTCATTCTTAGGTTTCTTAATTATAAACGCGAAGTACCTTGCACCCCACTCGAGATCAATTTTCTATCCTTAATGGCAGAAATGATCGCAGTTAACGAGATTCATGCCCTATCCAATAACTCTACTATGGGTTTCCCATGG
Organism: Rehmannia glutinosa; assembly: GCA_016081115.2. NCBI lineage: Eukaryota > Viridiplantae > Streptophyta > Magnoliopsida > Lamiales > Orobanchaceae > Rehmannia > Rehmannia glutinosa. The sequence continues at coordinate 248,540 of JABTTQ020000552.1, read as the reverse complement.
TTACACAACTAGAAGGTTTTATTGTGATAGTCCATTTGTGCAAAGTGTTCAGATAACTAATTCATTCCCAGAATAATATCATACTCAGATATATGCAGTAATATCAATGTAGCAAGAAAACACACATCGTCAATCTTTACTTCGCATGCATTATATATGGCAGTTATTTGGCTCGCACGCAATGGAGCCGACACCTCTAAGCAAATAGGCATGCGTTCCATGCATGTGTGCAAGTTATGAGCAATATGTGGTGCAACAAAGGAGTGCAATGAGCTGGGATCAAATAATACTTTTTGCGCGGTGATCAAATAACAAAAGTGTACCTTCTACCATATCAGTCGCATTCGGGCCCTTTTGCCCTGCCAAGGCAAAAACACGGGCAGGTGCCCTGGCTCAATTGTTCGGCTTATTTCCGGGTTTCTGGGGTGGCACTGGCTTGTTTCCCGGAGCGGTATGCATTGGTTAGTCCCGAATCTGATGTTGCGAGCTACCATATCTGAGACACTTCCCTTGCTTACGCCATCAGTGATCTGGCAAGTAAACCCGGCTTGTGGCAGTGAGGGTAAGCTTGCCCTTGAATGAGCTATTTTCCTTTATTAGCCTCTCCTGTTCCGTCCTTCAAAGATTTCACAGGGGATCCAGATGCCCTTCCGGCTACTAGCCTTTTAAAGCCCGAGGCCCTATTCTGTTGAAGCCACCCAATCCAGCTCAGTCCTATTTCTAGTCGGGCGACTGCCTTAACTGCAGATGTGTACGTATCCAGCTCTACAGTCAGTAACTGTTTTTGCAACTCCAACCTCAGTCCTCGGGTGAATTTATATAGCTTATTCGCCTCAATGCATATGGAGACCAAGGAATACTTCGATAGTCGATGAAATTCAGACTCGTACTAAGCGATAGTCATACTTCCTTGCCTCAACCGGTGGAACTTGTCCCGTCTGGCATCTCGGACCATTTGTGGGATGTACTGGTCCTTAAATTCCAGCAAGAAGCTTTCCCACGTCCTCCATGTCCTGTCTTAAACCCATTTCCTTTCCACAGCCCTCCACCAGTATCGGGCTGCGAATTCCAAGCGAAAGATAGCCAAGGTGCATTGTTGTTCTTCCATGTATTGTAGGGCAATGAAAATGCTCTCTATCTGCTCAAGCTGGTCCTTAGCTTTAGTGTCATCGGGTTCTCCTCAGAAAACTTGTGGGTCGAAGCGCAAAAATAGCTCTAATACCCAATCGTGTGCATCACACACAAGCCCCTGCGCATTTCGGTTTTGCCCTACTTGTTGTTGCATAAACAACACGATCTATTGTAGAGCCTGAGCTGTCAGGTCTTCCCCCGCAGCTGGGGGGCGGTGGTGGAAGTGGTAGCTCTGGGAGATTATCTTATCCCGGGGAGGGGTAATGTCCTTCTTATCAACAACATGTGGCCTTCCTCTACCGCGATGTTTGGACATTTGCATTTAGAAAGACTAGCATTCATTTATCTTACACATTTAAAATTATAAGTCAAAGCATAGCATGCAAGAATTCATGATAGACCAAGTCAAATTTAATAGTTACAAGAAATATAAATAACAACGCATCACAAGGTAATAAAGAAAATACGAGTACTACATTAAGAAAATATTGCAGTTGAATTACAAAGTGGAGCGGTTACCAAACAATCGGTACAAAAATTCATTACAAAATGAGTCTAATCGATTACAAAATCTAAATTCAAGAAGTAAACTAGAACAAAGTAAGGCTAATCTAATTGGCAACTGTGCTACGAGCATCAACATCGCTATCATCATCAACGACAACCACAGAGGCTGGGTCCTCCTGCCACCCCTCCAGATCCTATAGGAAGTCCATCGAGTCTATATGGGGATCCTCTTTCGGATCTTCTTTTGGATCTTTTTCTGGTTCTTCCTCCATTTTTGGGTCCACCTCCGGAACGATGTTGATAGCTTCCAAAACCTGGTTCCTAATTAGGTGGGCATCTTCTTTGAAGTCTACCCGATTATCATTTGTTCTCGCTGAGTTTCCACTTGCAGCTATAAAGCCTCAATCTGGGTCTGCATTTGGACCATCATCTAGTGCGACTGGTCAATCATTTACTCATGCTCTGCACCAGTGCATCGAGGCCCTCTATTGTGTGAGGGTGCTGGGTCACGAGGCCTTCGCATGGTGTATATCTCGATCAGTATGTCTAATTGTTCATGTATCATCTTGATCTGGTCGTCATGGGCGTTGATCATTCACTTTTTTTTCGCTATCTCGTAGATGAGGTCCTCCCTAGACACATGCTTGTTGTATAACTTCTCCTCAAGTGATCGGATGTTGTTGTGGCAAGTGAAGCCAAGTGATGCAAATACAGTGTTTTTGCTGCCCGAGACACTCTACCGAGTCCGCGTGGAAATCTCTCTCGGTGCGTAGCTCGTGGTACATTGACTAAGGATAAGGATGTTATTAAAATGGGCACAAAACGACTAAGGAAGGGAAAACAAAAGTTATAAGGTACTAACTAAATCAATAAATCAACTAAGTAATGTTGGGAAATCATTTTATAGATTTTGATGAATGCCATGTAAAACTTAGAATAGGAAGTTGGCACCCCATTTTTGTTGTAAATCGCATTGTAATAGATAGGGCTGGTCAAGCCGAGTTAAGTCGGCTATGCCTAAACATGCAAGAAGACAACTGGAGACTAGAAGGAAGACTCATTGCAAGACAAATGAGTATGGCAAAGAAGAGAAGACGGGAACTCGATCAAGGTGCGGTGAGATGCGGTGAGTAAAGTATCGATCCAAAGTCAACTAAGACAGACCCAAGTCTCAAGGTTGAAGTGACAAGAGTCATCAAATGATTGAAAGTGACTCGAAGTCACCTGGGGATGTGAAGAAAATGTAGTCAAGTCAAGACAATCAAAGAGATCCGTTGCCTACGAAATCAAGAGAATTACTTAAACAAGTAATACCTCCATACTACCTTTCTTGAAGTGCTCGGTCCCGAAGCGTGCAAAAGGAATAAACCAATGGGAAGCTCGCACCATGTCGAACTCGAAAAGTCAAGAATCGTTCATACGAGGAAATGTAAATTCGAATGACTGCAACAAGACAAGCCAACGACCACAATTGTCTTTTGAAAATAAGCATATCTCTTCAACGGGCAAATTTTCAAAAGAACACTATAAAAGGCTGAGGAGTTTATTTGAGAAAAGGTTACCTTGACTACCTGAACCACGAACATTCAAGCAAACATTTGAACTGTAACCTAAAATATTCTCAAATCATTCAAGATTAATCCTCAAGCCTACATTACGAAGAAAATCAATCCAACATTCACCTCTGAAGGAAAGATAACTTCAATCAGTTGAAGAGGAAATTTTTGAAGAATCAAGGGGTCTACATTCCACGGAGGATTGTAGGAAGGTTCAAGGTCGAACCAGTCACAAGTTTTTGGAGGGATTCGTGATCAAATTCAAGAAGCTTGAGCAAGTGGGTTGTAGTAGCAAAGCGCAACCGCCCCTGTGAAGAAGGCCGAGTCGTGCGAGAAGCCACCAAGTGACCAAGGCATCTCGGATCGAGTCCCAAAGGATCAAGTCATTTGTGTGATCAAGACTTGTATCTGTACTGTTACCACTCTGTATATTGATCAATACTTAGTGGATTCCTCCAAGAGTTGGAGAAGAGAGGAGTAGAAGAATTACCCCATCTTTGAACCTCTATAAAAACTTATCGTGTCATTTACATTTCAGCACTTTAATTCCTGCATCTTATTTGTTTAACTCTGCTGATAAATTTGCTATCCACTTGATAATCTCTAAGTGCTAAAACCAAGTATTAAATCAACTAAACCAAATTTAAGGGTGTTAAGTCTTCCGCTGAAAACAAACCACAATTGAGCTAAGTCTTTAGTCTTAATAGCTGAGTTATTATATCAACAGCTCAGTCGAGCCTGTTGAGTGACTAACTCTACTGATTAACTAAATTAGCTGTCCACCAAGGACACAACTGTGAAGTATTAACTCTGAACTTTTAAAAGGACTAAATCGAAAAGTTGGTAAGATTTATTCAACCCCCCTTCTAAACCTTACACTCACACCCCTTGGGACCAACAAGTGGTATCAGAGTGGTTGGTTCATTGAGCCTTCCGCACTGGTTACTGAACTAGATCTCCAAATTTTTCAAAGTCTATTTTACCACTTAAGTTTTCAAAACTCCTTTTACTATCAAAAGTTATTATCATGGAAGCAAATTTGACACGAATCCCTATGTTCACAATTGAAGAATTTGATGATTAGAAAATTCGATGCGAGCTCATCTATCAAAGATTACATGATGAGATGTGAATAGTGATAGAGGATGGGCCACTCGCAAATTTTAAAAGTGAACACAATCAGTAAGGAGAGTCAAGTCAAGGTGAAGAGGATGTTGCTCCCGGACACTATGGTTGAAAAACCAAGAGCCGAATGGACAAATGATGACAGAAAAAGATATAATCTGGACAATGTGGCCAAAGACATTCATTACAAAACCTTGGACAAAGCTATGTTCAACAAAGTCAAATCATGCAAAACGGCTAAAGAAATCTAGGACAAGCTAACATTGATTTGTGAAGGCTCAGAGCAAATCAAGGAAAATAAATTGTCAGATGCTGTACAAAAATTTGATAATTTCAAAATGATCGCAGGAGAGACCTTGGATCAACTGGATGCTCGGTTCACAGAAATTACCAATGAGCTATCTGCACTTAGAAAATAATATACACAGAAGGAAATGTGTATGAAGATTCTAAAAAGTCTCCCAGATGAATGGGAAATGAAGGTCATGGCACTGAGACATTCTATGGACCTATCCAAGACATCCAACCATGAGCTATTCTCAGATCTCAAAGCCTACGAATTTGAGCTGAGAAGAAAAGACCAGGAAGAGACAGTTGTACCCAAAACAACTGCTCTAATTGTTAAGGATGACAAGAGAGTTGAGGTCAAAGAAGTCATTGACCAGGAGGAAATAGCCCGATGGTTAAAAGGTTTAACAAGTTCTTCAATAATAACTACAAAAGAGGCAAGGGTGAATCCTCCGAAGACACTCGGCTCCTCCAAGTCAAGGGAAGATAGGCCAACCAAGAGAACAGAGCATCAAAAAGTCAATATCAAAGGGTGACAATCTAAGAATGGAAAGAGTGATCAAAAGGTTGAAAATCTATCTTTGAACTATGAGCAGCAACCAGGTCACTATGCCATTGATTGCCGATATCCTGTAGTCAACAAATACAAGAATGAAGAAGAAAGAAAGGTCTTCGAGAGAAAGAAGACAAGAAAAGAAAAAGGCAATGTTGGCTGCAGAGATCAGCTGAGATAGCCAAGTCAAGAGACACAAATGATTGATTGAAGTAGTGAAGTGACTACTCAAGTGACTCGAAGAAGAAGCCTTGATCCGTTTGATGGCCAAGGAGCAAGACCAACTCCGACCAAGAAGATGAGGTACACTCTAACTCATCACACTCGATTCTAGTGATAGTGATCAGACACACACACTTCATCATCCACTCGATCTTTATGATTCATTAGGCAAAATGATGAAAGATTTTGAACACATTAAATCCTCACACACACTACTAAATGAGGAAAACAAATTACTCAAGAGTAAAAACTCACAAAATTTGACTAAGGAGATGAGTACTCTAAGTCAAATAGTGATGAGAATGAAAGCCTAAAGATCGAAAATGCTAAGCTATAGCAGAGATAGTGCTATAGAAAAGAGGGAAAATGACCTCAAAAATGTGATTGCCTCATTCACTAAGGCATCTAAATCATTGGATGATCTTATTATGAGTCAAAGAGAATGTGGAGACAAGACAGGCTTAGGATTTAATTCCTCTGTGTTATGTCAAGCTCCAAAAGTGATTTTGGAAAAAGGATCTTCAAGCAATGAAGTATCTCAAAAATCCAAAACTCCAAATGGTGCACACACATCTATTCCAAAGCACAATCACAAGCAAACTGGCCTTGTCTATAAAGGAAAAGGAAAAAGCCGAGTTGAGTGTCTTTGAGAGAGGACAATGAGAAAAAATCCACCGAGTTCCTCAAAAACTCCAAACAGAAATATTGTGTAAAGAAGAAACAGAGCTACCAAAAACCCCAGAAGTTCTATAAAAGAAATACATATGAAGGGAATGGTAGAAAGCACCCAAGTCAATCTGATTGGAATAATGTGAACTATCAAAGAAAGATCTATGAAATATAAACCCAAATGGCAAAGGCCTAGAACTCAAAGAAAGGCCATTGCAAAGGTATAAGAGCTTTCATCAACACACATATGCACCTAGGCACTACACTCGAGACATCACAACTACCCAAAGAGGGCAATTTCTAAAACACCTACACAGGCATACAGAGAAAAGAGACAAATGTATGTATGAACCTAGAACCCCAAGAAATTTGCTAAAGTTAATTATGATTATGGCACGATAGATGGCAATCTCTTAGAGTCAAATCAATTGGCTATAGGTTTGTTGGATCATCTTACAATACTAACCCCTCGACCTGCACAAGTATGGGTACCTAAAACTTAATTTCCTTGATTGCGGTTCAAGGAACAAACAGTGCCAAGGAACCTGGTACATGGATAGTGGTTGTTCCGGACACATGATAGGAAACAAGAAAATCTGTCAAAATTCAAGGAAGTCGAGGTGCAAAAGTCATATTTGGAGGAAATGAAGCTCCAGGAGAAATAAGAGGCATTGGATCCATCAAGAAAAATGGATTAGAAATCACGATGTTGCATATGTTGAAGGACTCAACTTCAACTTGCTAAGCATCGCCAACTCGTGACAAGGGTTATGATGTTGGATTTAACATGGGTATATGCCAAATCAAGGATCTTGAATCAAATGAAGTTGTGTTGCAAGGATGCGCAAAAAAGAACATGTATGTCGTGGATTGGTCAATCGCAACACCAAGCACCTGTGTATTAGCAAAGAGCAGATGAGTCAAGTTGGTGGGCACAAGAAGTTCGAGTCACCCGAATTTCAAAATTAACAAGCTTGCCGTAGCAATCTTGTGGAAGGACTTCCGGACTCGATTACAAGAAGGAGAGTATATGTGACACATGTCGAAGGGAAAACAAATCAAATCATCATTCAAAGAAAAGACATGTCCATCTTCAACAAGAATATTGCATTTGCTACATATGGATCTATTTGGTCCAAATGAACCAAATAGCATAAGTGGGAAGAAATACACCTTGGTAGTAGTAGATGACTACTCAAGATATACATGGACAATATTCATGTGTAAGAAGAAAGAAACTCTCTGACGAAACTACCACACGGTGATGAAGAGGATTCAAAATGAGAAAAGTCAAACTATTATCAAAATAAGATCGTGACAAAAGGAACCGAGTTTGTCAATGGTATAATAACTCGAAGATTGTATTGAAAATGGTATTGGTAATGAATTATCTCAAGCAAGGACTCCACAAAGAAATGGAGTTGCGAAAGAAGGAATAGAACTCTCAAAGAAGCAAAGCAAGGACCATGTTAGTCAAGGGGTTACCTAAAAGATTTTGGGTCAAGCAATAAACACAAAGATGCTACACTCAAAATAGATGCATGATAAACAGACAAATTTGACAAAGACTACCTATGAGATTTGGACAGGAGAAAACCAAATGTTGCATATTTTAGAATATTTGGATGTAAATGCTTCATCCATAACAATGGCAAAGAAAATTTGAAGGCTTTTGATGCTAAAGGCGATGAAGGTATCTTCTTGGGATACTCAAATGAAAGCAAAGCCTACAGAGTACTCAACAAGAGGACTATGGTTACAGAAATCCAATCATGTGGTGTTTGATGAGCCAAATGTAAATGGAGAAGACATTGAAGAGTCACCGATAAGTTTGAATCAACCAACCATGCGAGAAGAATCCTTATCTTTGAAGCCAAGTGGAATTATAAACTCGAGATGAAGATGAGATAGCCGAGTCTCAAAAACAATGGAAAATTTGCAGCTAAGTGATGACGAGAGAGCTGATCAAAGCAACATAGCCGCAAGATGATCAATCCAACTAACTTACTCCAACCTCGATGTAAGATGGTGAGAGACCATCCACGAGAACTAGTCATTGGAGATATAAGAGAAGGTGTCAAAACAAGATCCGAACTCAACAAGAAGCTATGTTCACATGCTTTATCTCACAAATAGAGCCTAAAGATGTGTCACAAGCATTGGATGACACACATTGGATTCAAGCTATACAAGAAGAGTCAATTAGTTTGAAAGATATAAAGTATGGGAATTAGTTCAAAGACCCACCCATCAAAATGTTATTGGCACTAAATGGGTGTTCAGAAACAAGATGAACGAGGAAGGTTATGTGGTAAGAAACAAAGCAAGATTAGTAGCCAAAGGATATTGCCAAGAAGAAGGGATAGATTTTGATGAAACATTTGCCCCTGTAGCAAGATTGGAAGCTATAAGGATGTTTCTTGCCTATGTAGCTCACAAGAATTTTATTGTATATCAAATGGATGTAAAGAGTGCATTCCTTAATGGTTTATTGGAAGAAGAAGTGTATGTTGAACAACCTCCAGGATTTGAGCAGAAGACTCTTGGAGATAAGGTATACAAACTTAAGAAAGCTCTATATGGATTGAAACAGGCACCCAGAGCATGGTATGATACTTTGTCACAATTCCTGACTGAGAACGGATTCACAAAAGGCAAAGTGGATAGAACACTCTTCAGAATTCAAGATGCAAAGAGTATATTGCTTGTTCAAATATATGTGGATGACATTATTTTTGGATCCACAAACAAAGAGTCAGTGATAAATTTTCAAACCTCATGCAAAGCAAATTCAAAATGAGCATGATGGGAGAGCCGACATTCTTCCTTGGACTCCAAGTGAAACAAAGTGAAGGATGGAACCTTCATAAGTCAAATAAAATACACCGAGATTTAATGAAGAAATTTGGCATGGAAGAGAAGTCTTCGTGAAAATATTGATGAATACATCACCAAAATGGACATGGATGCGGATGGCAAGCCTCAGTAGATCAAACAAGATACAAAGCACTTATTGGATCATTGCTTTATCTCACGGCAAGCGGCCGGACATCACCGTTGTTGTAGGTGTATGTGCAAGATTTCAATCTGCTCCAAAACAAAGCCATATGATCAGTAGCCAAGAGGATCTTGAGATATTTGAAAGGAAGTCAAGAAGTTGGCTTATGGTATCCAAAGGAAGGTGGATTCAAGCTAATTGGCTATTCGGACTCGACTATCTTTGGATGTAGAGTTGACAGGAAGAGCACTCGTGGCATGTCAAAATCTTGGAAACAAAGCTAATTTCCTGGTTTAGCAAAAAGCAAAATTCAATAGCCACCTCTACAAACAACGAGAATACATAGGTTGCGGGCAGCTTGTTGTGCCCAAGTCATATGGATGAGACAAAGAAAGAGAGACTATGAAGTTGAAGAAAAGGAAATTCCAATCATGTGTGATAACACAAGTGCAATTGCAATCACTCAAAATCCTGTGTTGCACTCAAGAACAAAGCATATCGATGTCGAGATATCACTTCATAAGAGATCATGTTGAAAAGAAGGACATTACCTTGAATATATTTCAACCGATAAACAGGTTGGTGACATATTCACAAAACCATTATGTGAGTCAAGATTTGAAGAACTCGGGCATGAGTTAGGGTTAATTGAGGTGACACTCGGAAGACTCAAAAAAAGAAATGAAACATGAAAAGGAAAAAGAGAGCCGAACTCTCAAATCGGCTAAGTGAATCGATCGTATTGGAAAGACAACAGATGCGAGTTAGGCGACAAATGAGTCACTAGGAGAAATGTGAGAAGAAGAGTTAAATCAACTAAGGGATAAGTTGAGTCATTTATGAGCAAAGTGACAAAAACACAGTCGTTTTTACTAAGCGGGAATGTTTTTACGAATGACGTCAGCATAATTATGACGTGTACAGGCAAAAGCTGCACACCAAGCTTATGATTGGATATAAATGATGCCGCATTAAATACGAGACATTAAATGCTAATCGGCGTGCAAAATCTAAGCCGTTGATTTTGATCACATTTCAAAAACCACCCGCACGTCCTTTTATGAACCATACTTAAACCATTTTCGTCCGTTTCTCTCACACATTACCAAAAAACTGTTCATTTCTCTCTCTCTCAAAAGCAATGGCAAAAACTCTCTCTCAAAACCCTATCAATCTTCAAATCACCTTCTAAGTTTCGTTCGGTGAAATACTGAAAAATGGCATCTACTCATGATTTTGTCAAGCTAGGAAAGCAAATCCACACCGGGTCTACTGTGGATTTCGAGGGTATGGTCAAACAGGGGTCCGATGATGCCCTCGTAAAGAAGATCGCTGAAAAACTAGAAACGTATGGGCTAAAACCATTTCGGCGATGGAGTTTCCGATGACCTATGTGGAAGAGGTCGCACGCTTCACGTGAACGCCGAGATTCACGATGAGGGGATCAAATCCTCTATTCACGGGAAGGAATTCATCCTCACGCCAAGGATTTGGCGAAACACCGCTCGTTACGGCGGAAGGAACACGAAATCAATGAAGTTGATGTTGACTTGGCTGCTACTTGGAAGGAAGTAGCCAAGATCGATCATCTTTGAAAAGATAGTCTACACTAACAACAAGAGGTCTTGAAGGAGGACTACCACAAATTGTTGGACATCGTTGCCAAATGCATAGACATCAAATTTGGCGGCTTTGACCAATCGTCCAAAGCAAAATTGATCGTAATGGCTGCGATCATTGAAGAAAAGAAAGTGAATCGGGGTGAGAGTTTGACTACAGCAGACTCGCGAGAATGTTGGGAACAAATCCTTCAAGGAGGGCGGAACGTTTGGAGGTTCCCTAGGATACGGTCCAGTGATTGGCCGGTGATGGAGGTAAAAGGAGTCCTCTTCGACATGGAAAGGCGTTCCATGTAAACAAGAGGATGTTCGAGATCAAACCTCTCTCGCGCACGGAGAGAGCCTACGCTAAGAGAGCTGATCATGAGTGAGGGGGAATCACCGACCACAAGATATAGTTGTCTCCTCTCCACCAAAGAAGAAGGTTGCCCCTGCAAATGTAACTAAGAGAATCTACGCCCCGCAAAAAAAAAAAAAATAAATATGCTCATGCCCTGCCGAGTCAGAAGAGAAGAATCCCAAATACCTTCTCTCGTCGTCAAAGAAAAGGAGAACGATAAGCCAAGAAGGCCACTCCTCGTAAGAAAACAACAAAGACGCCCCCGCCGCACAAGACTCGAAAAAACTCTATCCGAACCGTAAATCCTCTGCGGTACAAACAAGGAGAAAAGAAGGATTTTCAAGCGTTAGAGCTTGAGAAACCGGGTCGAGTCACCACTTAGTGGAGAAGATACCCGAGACTGCTGGAGAAGTGGAGTCTCCGAAATGATTGATGAAATCGCCAAGTCTGCTGAGGCCGATCGGCAGAGGCAACTCGATGACCCACCAGTAGACGTAACAAGGCGAGGAACAAAGCACACCGAGACAACCAAATCACTGTTAACAAGGTTGTCTCTCCACCAGAATGAGGTCGCCAAGGTGTCGAGCGAAATCTGCTAACCTTAATACCTTGAAATGAGGGCCAGCAAGAGGATGATGAAGACGATGTAATCATGCACTCTCCATTGTATCCGACATCCAAAATCGTCTGAGAGTGGAGAAAATGGAAGTTCGAGCCTATCTAGAGTGCGGTTTGAAAATCCGAGTTCATTCTTTGAGGAAGAAGAACTCTTGATTTCTTGAGGTGGACACAATCTTTGCAAACCCTTGACGAGGATAATTGCATAAATATACGAAATTCGAAAAGAAAATGAACGGGCTAAAGCAAACAGGACGCAGAGGCACGTGAGAAGGCCAAAGATCTCCCCTCTCACCGGCACCACAGAACATACACATCCTCACTTTGACGCCCTATCGAAAAGTGATGAGGATCTGGACCTGTTGCTGCCACGTAAGAGTTGCAAATGCAGCAAGCAATGCAAGAATCCGAATCCTTCATGAACAAAGAATGATGGAGGGACCAGGAGAGTCCTCCAAAACACACCGAAATAGACCCAATGGGAGTGGTGCAAAGATATCTCGTCACCGTTGTTGCTGCCACCACTTCCCCCGGCTCACTCGGAAGAAGGAATTAAGGAATCGCGATGAAACGGGATAGTAGGGACCCCGGTCGAGCCAACCCCTAATGAAGGCGTCTTACCACCGCCACAACGGCTGAATACTCGGTGGAAATAGCCGAGTCCGGAGACGAGTGACCCCATTCCAAGTCACTTAGCCGGTGTGCCACCGAGGGGGAAACTCCTCCACCGCAGCAAGGTCGGAGGATGCTTTGCGGTGACTCCACGATAAATCTAGGAGGCGAAGTGGAGAAGGAACAAACATAAAGTACACAGCAAGTTGTCATCAACGAGGCTCAAACATTGAGACTGTCTCACCCGAGGTGCCAACCGCTCGAAGGCTAATGACGCTGCGATGCGATCGAGGTACGAAGGAAGGAAGAGCCCCGGGAGTTAACACTGGCGATTTAGTGCAATCCATGGAGTTGAGACTCCAATGGATGCCACCGCAGAAGACCCTAAGATAGCGACACATCCGAAAGGGATGTCCAAGGCCTTGATTGAGGCTTGAGATCGGGAGGTAATGAAGGCCGAATGAGAGGTTGAGACTTCCCGGGTACGAAGTCAAGTACATAACATCCCTCCCCGCTATCATTGATCCATCGAGAAAAGGAGATAAGTGCGCTTCACGATTCCCATGATAATCCTGATGTAACCTTTCTGGGATCGGAAGGAGACGATGAAGTTGAGTCATCCCCTGTGATCGATCCAAAAGACTCACCGAGGATGTTCCAACCACGAGTAAGTCTGACCTCCAGACTACTCGCCAAACTTTCAACTTTGATAATGAGCCGCCCATGGAAATCTCATCATCGTCCGATGACGCCTATGATAAGGCTGAGGACCAGTCAACTCACTTGGAAAAACTAGCTAAGACCGACGAAGCTATTGAGATAGCTGAGGCTCAGCAAGCTGGGTCAATTTCACAACACAACCCAGCTGAAACAGAGCCCACTGCGCAGGCTCCCCAAGCTGCAGCAGGTTCGACTCCACAAGGAACTTCATGAGCACCACTCATCATAAACCTTACAAAATTTTCGATTTAGTCCTTTTGAATATTTTCAGAGTTAATCACAAATCAGCTTAGTCCTTGAGGGACAGCTAGGTTGGCTTACTTCAGCAAAGTTACCCATTCAATGGACTCGACTGAGCTGTTGATAGTATAACTTAGCTGGTATCAGCTAACACTTAGATTTACAGTTGATTTGGTTTTTGTTTAGCGGAAGACTTTTCACCCTTATTATTTTAAACTTGTTTTTCAACACTTTTTTTAGCAATGGTTATTATCAGTTGAGTTCAACAGATGTAACTTAACAACAGAATTAAATCATATGCAAGAAATTAAAGTGTTGTAAGTAAATAAGACACAAGCAAATTTTTATAGTGGTTCGAGGATGGGGTAATTCCTCTAATCCACTCTTCTCCAACTCCTAAAGGAATCCACTAAATAACATATCTTGGTTACAAAGCGATCCAATCAGTCTTATTCACCCTTGATCAACACAAATGGGCCTCGCTCCTGGGACTCAGCTTCTTCACAAATCAGATGTCTTGCTACTTCGGCTCCCTCGAACTCTTGGAATTGATCACATAGCCTTCCAACGAGCCCAAATTTTATGGTTCGAACTTGAACCTTACTACTTCTCCTTCAACCTTGGAGAGTAGACCCCTTTTGTTCTTCAAACAATTTCCTCTTCAACTTGATGGATTAATCTTTCCTTCACTGAGTGTGTTGGATTGAGTTCCTTCGATTTTAGGCTTAAGAATTATCTTTGAAAGCTTGAGAGTATTAGGAGGTTTGATTGAATGCTTGTATGCTTGTAATGAACTCGGTAACCTTCTCCCACTTGCTTCCTCAGTCTTTTATAGTGAAGATTCGAAAATATATTCGTTGAAGAGATAGACATATGTTTCAAATCTCACTCGAGGTTGTTGGCATGTCTTGTCCTTGCATCATTAATGAGAATCGTACCATGAGTTTAATGCTCTGCAGCATTTTCTTGTTCTCTGCACGTTTTCAGGTACATTCCAATGGTTCCTTGCTTTATTCTTTGTACCGGCTGACACGAGCCTATTTCAAAAAACCTTGACTTGTGTTGACAACGGATCTATATCGCCTTTCTTCAAGTTTTGTCATTGCATACCCTTTGACATTCTATTCCAATCATTTTGGAATGACTTAGTCATCCACTCGATTGATCGAGACAGCTTTTCTGTCACTTGATTGATCCTTCACTTGGCTTCACACAACTGACACACAGCTGGGTCTTCTCTTCAGTCTTCAATCGACTCTTGCAATCTTCAACTTAGCTGACTCCAACTCAGCTCATACAGTCCTATCTATTACAAGTTGAATTACAAAGAAAATGGGGTGCCAACTACCTATTCTAAGTTTTACATGGTATCATCAAAATCTAAACATAAATTTTCCTAACAATTTACCACTTTTTGATGATGCCAAAACTTAAATAAATATAGCAAAGTAAATAGTGCAGTGACAAAGAATGTATGTGTGAAATATGTCAATTTGATTGAACATATCATTCTTGTACTTTACAACGCACTTTACAACGCTTTTACAAAGTATACCCTATACACTGTATCAGAGCTATACTATCTATACAACTGTATCAGAGCTTATTATAGCAACAGTATACATGTATCAGAGCTATAAGGACAAACTTATGAATTTGTATTTGCAGCTAAGTAAAATACATTTGAAGGGGTTTCAGCCGTCTTCAACACCTCGACTGCTTCCTTCTTCTCTCATCTTCTTCAGCTCTCTTCCTCTTTCTGTCTTCTTTTTCTCTTTTATTCTTATCATAGGATCTTTTAGCAGCATGGTCCTCCCTTCTCTGCCTTTCTTCCCATTCACGCGTAAGCCTTTTATTTTCAGCTTCTTGCCTTTTTCTAGTCTCCTCATTCTTCCTCTCCACTTTAATGTTTGCAAGTGTATCGTACCCGACCCAGTAGTTGACTCCCTTCTTCTGTGGATCAACGTACCTTACATCTTTGGGTCTTGGCTGTGGTGGAGTACCTCTGCCTCTTCCACCACTTCCAAACCTTCCCCTTCCTTGATATAACTCAGCTTATCCTCTAGGAGTGTACTGTACAGGAGTCTTCCCATTCGACTGACTGCTCGAACTCTGTTGCATCTCAGCTGATTTGCATAAGTCAAGTATTTTCTCCTAGAACAAATCCCACGCCTGTTGTAGATTCATTTTCTTGAAGTAACCTTCAGCAGCTAGAGTTTGAAATTTCTCTAGTGATATAGGTTCAGATCTTGCATCAGGGATCGTGATTTCTCGAGGGGGTCTCATAGATGGGGAATATTTCATCAAACCAGCTGGGGGTCGCCGTACCTTGCTTTTATATCTTTCATCCTCTCAGAGTGCTTCTCAGCTATCTTGTCGAACTCAGCTTCAATGGCTTTTCTTGACTGTTTAACTGCCGAATCAGCTTTCTCTTCTACGAACAGCTCTTTCGGTAATTTGCTGAGAATTGAGGCTGTAACATCACCTTGCATAATATTCAAGGGTGGCTTCTTCATAAAATTTTCTTCCCCTTTCAATTCTTCCTTATCACTCTGCTATTTTTCTTTCCTTTCATCTTCTCCCTTTTTGGCATCATCACCAAGGGGTAGAGCCAGGTTAGGGAATACTCCACTTAGGAGTAGATCAATCATATTATTTGTCATGTCATTCTTATCGTGAGTCGTGGAGTATGTTGTTCTAAATTCCTATCTCAAGGCCATGGTCTCAGGTGCCATCAGCTTCATCTCAGTTTGGAGCACCTTTGTTTGATGTTCTACATTGGCCTCCGTCCTATGAATTTCTGATTTATGCTGAGCCTTGAGCAACTCCATGTCACTTGTGGGATTGATCCATTCTAAACATGTGGTCCCTCTGTCGTTGCTGGAACTTGGCCTTGAAGTAGGTGACCTGCTCACGTTTTAATACCTTTATATGTCCGATCTATTCTCTGATTCTTAACACAACTCCTTGGATATCTCCAGTGATGGTGGCATTGCGATTGTCTAGCCATTGGTCTAATACTACAAAGCCATGCTCCATATTCTCTATTTCAGAACTGATGGCTTTAAAGTCTTTACGGAAGACGGCTGCATCATCGGACTGTTCCTTTGGCCATACAACATCAAAGTTGAATCCAATTGGCAACATAGTGGTTTCAGCTGGAGTTCCAATTTCTTTTGGAGAGACCTGGACAGTATATCTGGCACGTTCGACGGCTGACTCTGCTTCGAAGGGTATATGGGCTTCAAATGGAAAGTATTCAACAAATAGATCCTTAGGGAAAATAGGAATCTCCACGTCCTCAGCCTGTTGAGCTTTTTCCTTCTCTTTCACAATTTCCTCAGCTCTATGTGCCTCCGTTGTTTCAGCGTCATCGGCATCTTGAGTAGCTGTGATAGCCTGTTGAGCTTACTGATCCTCAGTTTTCTTAACACTTCCTCGATATCGCGTTTCTTCCCGTTGAGTAGTCCGTCTCGATCGACTTATCAACGTCATTGGAGGGTGATGGCACCATTGGGGGTGGTCCATCAACCATGGTAATATTTGTAGGAGTAGCCTTATCACTGGCTTGCCTCCTTATTGCATGTGCCTCCTCTGCAGCTTTGTCCTAATTTGATTTTTCAATAGGGCTGGACTCAACTTCATCATTGGTTCCCACGAACTCCACATCAACATTTTCTTGAGAGTCGTGAAGGGCACTGATCTCCTCTTCTTCAGTGACCTCTTCATGAGGGGCAGGCACTTCTTCAACAGTTTCCTTAACTAGGGAAGTCTTAACCTCCTCTAGGCCTTCGTTACCCTCAGTAGTCTCAACCGCTGATGGGCCTTGTACATTCCCTTTTGCAGTCTCAACTGCAGCAGGGTCTTCAGCAGTTATCCCCTCAGCAAACGAAACTGCTTTAGGGTCTTTAGTGGCATCCTTCAGAATCTCAACTGCTTGAATTGCACTTTCAGGGCCAAGAGTCTGAACTCCTGTGGCCTCGCTTCCATCCTTTGCCTTAGTTGCATCAGCAGCTTCATCGGCCTGCATGGCAGCTGAAGTTTCAGCTGAGACAGTCAGAACCGTCTGAGCTTCGTCAACCTCAATCTGCTGAACTGTAATATTCTCACGATCGCCTCCTAACTCCTTTTGTGGTTGGTCTCCCACAGCCTCCTCCGACCTAGTTGTGGTGGTTTAAGTTTCCCTTTTAGATGGTGCACCAGTTGAGTCTCGAGCAATGGGGTGACTCGAAACCTGAGACCCGACTGTTTGGCCAAAGTAGTGTTCAGCTTTTGGGGCAGGTGTCTCAACACCTTCTGCAGGGAGTGGCTTTGCTAAGGTGCCCGCATCATCACCTTCCTTAGCTTCATCGCCAATCTTCCCAGAACCATTATCCTCAAAGTGCACAGGAGATGTAATGGCATCAATGGTTCGCACGACCTCTATGATATCTGGGCTGTGAGAAGCCAAGACTAATGAGGATTCTCTAGGGCTCTCTTTCAAACTCTGCTCGTGTATCCTTGGATTCTCTTATTGCTTTCCTGAACTCATCTTTCTCGTCTATGACAAAGCAGGGTCAATTTCTTCAATGTCACTATCACTGCTACCAGTTGGTTCCAAGGCAAATTCAGGTGCATCTGTGAAGGCACATGAATGAGGCTTCTTCGACTTTTCAATAGCCTTTGCCTTCTCGATGGCTTTCAGCTTCTCCTCATCCTTCTTTTCATAAAGAATGGTTGTGCACAGATCAGGGTTAAGAGTTGAGTTGACTGAGATGTTTCCCAAGAAGCTCAGAAGCTCTTCTTCTTCTTCCACAAACTCAGCCCTCGAATTAATGTCTGGCATAACTCAGCTTCCAATGCCTCTAGATCCTTAGTCATTCTTGAATGTCAGGTTAGGCAGGAGACAACATTTTGAGGTCATCATCCTCCTCATGAATGGGCAAAAGTGGATCATGTTCGTCCTCAATTGTTCGAGCATTAGTTTGAGGGGACTTAACAGCTAACTCTTCAGATTGGTCAGCTGTGTCAGCTCCGTGTTCCTCAGCTATCTCCCAATAGTTGTTTCTTGTTCAGTCTGCTGATCTACAGCTAACTCTTTAGATCAGTCTTCTCAACTTCCGTGGTGATTGCTTTACCACTTTCTACTTCCTTAGACTGCTCAACTTCAGCTTCAGTAGTCTCCTTCATGGGTTCAGTGACAGATTCAGCTGGCCTCTCCAAGGCCGATCTCCTTACCAATCGCCTTCTTTTTGTTTTAACAAGAGGAATTTCTACCTCTTCAGCTTCCTCGATGGCTTCTGACTCCACCATCTTTATCCTTTTGGCTGCAGCTGGCTTGCGAAGCACAGCTGAGCACTTTTCTTTCACGATCAAAGAAGATGCAGTCGTATCCTTCTCCATCTCGGCTGTTGGGGCATGTGCAACTTCTAGGACGGCTACAGGGGCAGGTGCTTTTTCTGGAATGGCTGTAGGGGTAGGTGCATTCTTAGCTACAGCAACTCTCTTCTTCCTCTGAATGGGTTTCAGAGAAGGAGCTAGGACGGTTGCTGCAGTGTCCTCAAGGACAAGATCAGCTGACTCACCTTTGCTGGTGTCAGCTTTGCGTCCATGTGCTTGCCTCTGAGCACCGGATAGGTTAGCTTTGAACATTTTCTTGTTACATGGAATAGCTTCCCAAGTCTAAGCACAATCCCTTTCATCTCCATGAGATGGCCAATGACCAGGCCATACCCCAGTGAGCTTACGAACAGACCATCATCAGTTATAGTCTTGTTCGGAACATTCTGGCAGATTCAGCTGAAGATAAACTTAGCCCAGTTCACCTTCTTCTCCTCCATGATCGCAGCCATGACAGTCAGCTTCATCCAAGACAGCTGATTGAAGCTGCCAAACTTCATGTCCAAGTACTTGGATACAATATCCATCAACTTGTGGTAGTCGTCCTTGATTAACGACTTGTTGGCTATGTAAATAGCCTTAGCATCAGACTGTGGCTTGGCAATCTCCTTCCATGCCGCAGCCAGGTTCACATCCTTCTCAGTTATCTCCTTCATCCCTTCCGAGGGCATGTGGCAGTGTTCAGCTAAGTCCGCAGCATTAATTTTCATGTCCTTGCTATGGACCGATGACCTTATTTCTCCGTCGTGAACCTCAGCGTTCACGTAGAACATTGTAACTTCTTCAAGGAACGTGTGCGAGAACTCCATAGTGAGAAATCCATTGAGACCAAATTTCCCCAACTTTTCTGCCATCTTCTGAGCGAGGGCCTTATCGATGCCTTGTTTCACCAAACCTTCGAAGTCCACTGTAGAGCCAGAGTGGATCTTCTCAGCCATCTTGACGAAATTGTAGTTGGGTGCCATTTCTTGAAAATTGAACGGTGAAAAACTTGCAAAATGGATACTGTAAGAACTAGGGTTTCACTTGGTTGCAGAGAAAAGCTTTATCTTGCTTGAGAACGAAGAGTGTTTTGTGAGGAGAGAGAAAGTTGTATTTTCGTTTATATGGGACGTGAGGGGACGGTTTTTAGAATTTGAAAAGGTTGATCAAAATCAACGATCAAGATTAAACTTTTGAAACCGCATTAATTTCCCCGCATTAAATGCAATAATATGTATATCCAAGCATAGGCTAAATGTGTATGGGCTTTATTCTGACACCATAATTACGTTGACGTAATGCCCAAAAACATTCCCGCTCGCAGAAAATGACTGCGTTTTGTCACTTAGCTCATAGATAACTCAGCTATCTCCAAAAGTGACTTGGGTTCTCTCTTCGCATGATGATCTCTCAGCTGTCAGCTAACTCGATGCAGCTGATTTCCCATCTTGGTTGTTTCACTTGGCTTGAAAGTGAAACTTTACTGATTTTTCATTTCTCTCTTCATTGACTCTGCTTATTGAATCTTCTAAGTCTCCTAACTCAGCTCAATCAATCCTAGCTCATTATTAAGCTCTTCAAATCTTGATTCACATAGAGGCTTAGTGAATATGTCAGCTAACTGCTTATCAGTCGATATGTATTCCAAAGTGATCTCTTTCTTTTCAACATGATCTCTTATAAAATGATATCTGACATCAATGTCTCTTATTCTTGAATGCAATACAGGATTCTGAGAAATTGCAATAGCACTTGTGTTATCACACATAATTGGAATCTCTTTTTCTTCTATATCATAGTCTCTCAGATGTTGCCTCATCCATAGAACTTGGGCACAACAACTATCTGCAGCTATGTACTCTTCTTCAACTGTGGATGTAGCTATTGAGTTTTGTTTCTTGCTGAACCAAGAAACCAATCTATTTTCAAGCATTTGACAGGTACCTGATGTACTCTTCCTATCCACTCTACATCCAGCATAGTCTAAGTCTGAGTAGCCTACCATCTTGAATCATCCATCCTTTGGATACCATAAGCCAACTTCTTGGCATCCCTTTAAATACCTTAGGATTCTCTTGGCTGCAGTCATGTGACTCTTTTTTGGTGCAGATTGAAATATAGCACATACACCTACAATAAAGGTGATGTCGGTCCTACTTGCGGTTAAATAGAGCAGTGATCCAATGAGAGCTTTATATCTTGTTTGATCAACAGTTTTGCCATCTGCATCCATATCCATCTTAACTGAAGTGTTCATTGGGATCTTCACTGATGACTTTGCTTCCATACCAAATTTCTTTATCAAATCTCTGGTATATTTGGTTTGACTTATGAAGGTTCCAACCTACATTTGCTTGACTTGAAGACCTAGGAAGAAAGTCAGCTCTCCCATCATGCTCATTTCAAACGTCCCTTGCATGAGGTTTGAAAATTTGTCACACAGCTCTTTATTTGTAGATCCAAATATGATGTCATCCACATAGATTTGATCAAGCAATATACTCTCCCCATCTTGAATTCTGAAGAGTGTTCTATCAACTTTGCCTTTGGTGAATCCATTGTGAATTAGAAAATGTGACAATGTGTCATACCAGGTCTTGGCGCTTGTTTTAATCCATACAATGCTTTCCTGAGCTTGTAGATTTTATCCCTAATAGTTTTCTGCTCAAACCTGGAGGTTGCTCAACATAGACTTCCTCTTCCAAAAGTCCATTCAAAAATTCACTCTTCACATCCATTTGGTACACAGTGAAGGTCTTGTGTGTAGCATAAGCAAGAAACATCCTTATTGCTTCCAATCTAGCAACAGGAGCAAAGGTTTCATCAAAATCTAAACATTCCTCTTGGCAATACCCTTTGGCTACCAATTTTTCTTTGTTTCTCACAATGATCCTTTCTCATTCATCTTATTTCGAATACCCACTTTGTGCCAATAACATTTTGGGTGGGTAGGTCTTTGAACCAATTCCCAAACTTTGTTCCTTTCAAATTAATTCAGCTCTTCCTGCATAGCCTGAATCCGATGTATATCATGCAATGCTTGATATATATCTTTGGGTTTTATCTGGGAAATGAAACAAGTAAACATGGCTTCATGTTGAGCTCTGGATCTGGTTCTTACTCCATCTCTAACATCTCCAATAATTATTTCAGGTGGATGGTTTTCATCCATCTCACATCAGGTTGGAACAAGTCTACAGGATTCAGCCGTCTCGCAGCTAAGTTGTCGTGAACAGCTTCTTCATCATCATTCAGCTGCAGACCTTCCAGTTGTCTCTGAGATTCAGCTATCTCATCTTCTTCAGGGTTGAGTGCTCTTACATCTAGGGACTCTTCTACATAGTTGGTTGATTCTTCTTCTCAGCTAACTCATCTATGTCTTCTCTATTCACATTAGGTTCATCAAAAACCACATGGATAAACTCTTTTGTGACCATAGTCCTTTTGTTCAGCACTCTATAAGCTTTACTCTCAGGTGAGTGTCCCAAAAAGATACCTTCATCAGCTTTAGTATCAAAAGCTTTTAAGTTGTCCTTGCCATTGTTGTGGATGAAGCACTTACATTCAAAGATCTTGAAATATCCAACATTTTGCTTTCTCCCTGTCCAAATTTCATAGGGAGTTTTGGACAATTGCTGGTTAATCATACACCTATTCTGAGTGTAGCAAGCAGTGTTGATGGCTTCAGCCCAAAATCTCTTACGCAATCCAGCTTCAGCTAACATTGTCCTTGCAGCTTCCTTGAGAGTTTTGTTCCTTCTTTCAGCTACTCCATTCTGTTGTGGAGTTCTTGCAACTAACAACTCATGAGCAATACCATTTCAACACAATATTGAGTTATAATCCCATTGACAAACTCAGTTCCCCTCTCAGATCTTATCTTAATAATGGTTTGACTCTTCTCATATTGAACTCTTCTCATCAGTTGAGGCAATTTCTGCAATGTTTCTTTCTTTTTACACATGAAAATAGTCCATGTATATCTTGAATAATCATCCACCACCACTAAGGTGTATTTCTTTCCACTTATGTTGCCTGGTTCAACAAGACGAAATAAGTCCATGTGCAATAGGTGCAATATACTTGTTGAAGAAGGACTTGGCTTCTCCTTGAAGGATGACTTGATTTGCTTTCCCATCTGACATGCATCGTGTTTTGCATATTTTTGTGTGTGTTTTGTGTGATGATTTATAAATATTTTTGGTGTGTTTTATTTGCATTTGCATGTTTTAGTGTTATGTTGTGTTATTTTGTTGATTTTCTAGGATTTGGTGGAAAAGACAAGTTTTGGAGCAAGAAACGTCAGAAAGTCATCTCGCGCAATTGCGGCAGTCGTCGTATTTTGGACATAAAGTTCACATCCAAAGTCCAATTGACATGCTTCATACACCATTGGAAAGCTAAGACAAAGTTCTACAATGTCTATTTCTGCTACAATCCACTGGTACATTTGATCTGTTTTTCTGGTGCTATTTATGCAAGGACGTAAAAATCTCAATCGGGACCTTACGCTTTTCGTAGATGACATTCATCGTGTTGTGAGACATACAAGGAATAAAGGGGACAGTTTTACGGATAGTAGCGAGGATTCTCGTGATCACATTCCGAAAGAAGAACAAACAAACGAATCAGAGACATGTGATAATCAAAAGGGAAATAACGTGGAGGAACGCTAGCCTCCGATGTGTGAGTTCGCACGCCCTGTAATTGGGACTGCGACCTCTTGCATCACATTGAGACAAGCAGCACGGAACTACGAGCTCAAAACCATACACTTTAATCCATTGTCATCTTCCTATGGGATGCCCAACGAAGATCCTCTTAACTTCATTCGGGAATTCTATTCAGTCATTTAAACTTTTCCTCTACAAGGTTTGGATGAAGATCAGCTTAGGCTACGTTGTTTTCCTTACACTCTGAAGGACTGGGCAAAAACTTGGCTTATGTCTCTGCCTCCTAACTCTCTCACTGATTGGGAGGCGGTGTACAATAAGTTCATGGGCAGGTACTACTCTCATCATAAAACTTCAGATCTGCGAGGTAAGATAGCTACTTTTAGTCAAATGGAAGGTGAGCCTTTTCATGAAGCCTGGGATCGCTTTAAGGATTTATAGATTAAATGCCCACAACATCACTACCCATTGGAATTGTTAAACCAATTTTTCTATGATGGGTTATCGCATAATTATCAATACATGGTTGACAATGCCACTGGGGGTGACATGGATGTACATACGGCCCTGGAAATCTATGATATTTTAAAGATGATGAGAGATAACTCACAACAAAAAAGTGCCAGAGGTAAACGGGCTGTCGTGAATGAAGTAGCCCCTAGCTACGATGTGACAAAACAATTGGCTGAGTTGACTAAGCAAGTACAATTGTTGGCTACAAGGGGGCGTCCACATGTTCCCCCTTCTGTCGAATCTTGCGGGATTTGTGGAGAATTTGGTCATGGGGCCAACATTTGTAATACTATCTCTCAGACGTACAATTCAGGTTGGCAAAACCATCCGAACTTTAGTTGGGGCAATTCACAAAATCCGTCTCATATCCATCCGAGACCACCGCAACCACAAGGCCAGCCAATCAACTAGCCAATGGCCCCATCTGTTGAAAAAAGCTTGAATTCATTTATTCAAGTCTGTCAGCAAACACAAGAAGGTAACAATAGGCGGTTTGAATCTATAGAAGCTTCTTTTAAGCATCTTGAGACTCAAGTTGGTCAATTGGCGACTCAAGTTGGTGAGATAGTTCGACATTTCTTCAAGAAGGACACACATCCTAATCAACCAGCGCAAGCCCAATCCAT
Organism: Rehmannia glutinosa; assembly: GCA_016081115.2. Lineage (NCBI taxonomy): Eukaryota > Viridiplantae > Streptophyta > Magnoliopsida > Lamiales > Orobanchaceae > Rehmannia > Rehmannia glutinosa. The sequence continues at coordinate 224,169 of JABTTQ020000552.1, read as the reverse complement.
CACAGTTCTTGAATTTGGTGAGATTTCTGATCATGAAAGTGAGATTCCTCTTTCTATTGTCTCGTCTAACCCTGCAGGTATCGTGAACATAGAAAAGGAAGTTGATGTAGGTGAAGAAGACATGAATATGGAGGCAAGCATGGTATCACCTTCCCATGAACTTTATATTTCGTCCCTAAGTCCATGCCCAAAACACGATCCATGTAGTTTCACTATCAATATTTCTTTTAGGAATGGTAAGGAAGTCATAGGTATGCTTGATCGTTGGAGCCGGAATTAATCTTATACCTTACTCTACCTTTAAACAATTAGATTTAGGGGAATTGAAGTTCACCGGGTTACTTCTGCAACTTGTTGATAGGTCCATTAGGTATCCTACAAGCATTGTTGAAAATATTTTAGTCTAAGAAGGTGGTCTTAAAATTCTCATTGATTTTGTTGTTTTGGATATGGAAAAGGATAAAGGTAATCTTAAAGATCATACTATACTGTTGGTAGACCATTCATGGCAACCACTAATACTTTGATCGATGTCAAAAATAGAAAACTCAGTAAGAATGTCTTGGGCGAATCTGTAATGTTTGCAATTTTTGATATAGCTCGTATTCCTGCATATGTTTTGAATGATTATCTGATTGTTGACTCAATCAATTCTGCCGAAGATGTCCTATGGCAGGAACGCAATATGCTTCGAAGCGAAAAACAACCAGATAAAAATTACAAGGTGGTAAATAGGGTTTTGCTCGATGATCTGCCTTGACTCTCTCCATTGACACCGTCAAGCTAATGACGGTAAAAGAGCGCTTCTTGGGAGGAAACCCAAATATTTTCACTGTTTTATTAAAAAAACATGTGTGTGTGTGTGTGTTTTCATATTTGCATGTGTGTGGTGTTATTATTTTCTCCTCTTCACATGGCTTTTGCAGATTTGTAGGCGGATATGACTATGGTGCCATTTATCGATCTTCGCATTTTTCAGGGACGTATCTTTTTCCTTCTCTTTTTACGCATTGAGGTCATTGCGTGATTTAAGTGTGGGGGGGATGATTAGTCATTGATAAAATATAATGATTGCATGTGGCTATGTTTTTACTTTGCCTAGTGATTGTCCTAAGTTTAATAATAGTGTTGTTTAGTCAACTTGAAATAGATGTATTAATTTGAGTTTCAAATATGAAATGACTTTGTGAACTTAATACGTAGGATTTGACTAATTCGTGAATTAGCCTTTGTGGTGAACGAATTAGGTGACGGGTAGACAATAGTCCGAGTTGTGGGGCTTGAATTACGAGATTTCATTGATGTGAATTAAGTTAAAACCCTATTTTGATTTGTGTGCACACAAAATTGTTAACCTTGTGGAAAACAAAATGCATTTTATAGCTATTAAAAAAAGCATTATAGAGCTATATAAAAAAAACAAAAAAAAACAAAATGGAACAATCAAGATTATACTCTGATGGTTGAGCTGCTTAGTAACTATGAGAATTCATGAGCCCCATGTTTGACTTTTACGTAAAACAGTGGCTCAAACATGAGTATGGAAAATCATCCTATGAGTCTTTGGAAAATATCCAAAGTTTATACCCAGTGGAATAGTATCTCGGGAGTTCTGGCAAAAAAAAAACATGGCTAGTAATTGCGTGATTGGTTGTGTGGGTAATAGGGTTGCAACTTTTGACACAAATTTGAAATTTAGTAAGGAAGGCCAAACACTTTGATTGATGGTTAACTTTAGCCGAGTGAGTTTATTGCGAAGGTTGGGGATCGATGAGGAATAATCTGAGGTAGATGGAACATGATGTTATGGATTAATCGATTCTCAAATTGGACATAATATTTCTTGTTGGGTTTATTGGCATTATTATTTGCTTGAGGACAAGCAAAAGGCTAAGTGTGGGGGAGTTGTTTTGCATGTTATTGTGTGTATTTTGTGTGATGATTTATACATATTTTTGGCGTGTTTTATTTGCATTTGCATGTTTTAGTGTTACGTTGTGTTATTTTGTTGATTTTCTAGGATTTGGAGGAAAAGACAAGTTTTGGAGCAAGAAACGTCAAAAAGTCATTTAGCGTAATTGCGGCAGTCGTCGTATTTTCGACGTAACGTTCATATCCAAAGTCCAATTGACATGATTCATACACCATTGGAAAGCTAAGACAATGTTCTGCAATGTCTATTGCTGCTACAAAATGCAAATGAAGACGTTTCGATGGGTTAAAATCATGTGCAAATCGAAATAATATGTCGAAATCTCGAAAATGACACGTCTTGTTATTTTGGCCATAACTCTCTCTAGAAAATTATTATTGAGGTGATTCAAATGGCTATGGAAAGATAAGAGATAGAGCTACAATTCATAAGCAGACATCAAGATGAAATTCGGAAGTTTAGGGGTCGCGCGGGCGCGCGAAAGAGGTGTGCGGTCGCGCGCAGCAGAAAACAACTGAACAGCGGACACGCGCGCGCACGCGCCGTGACGTGCTGAACACGAAATTTCTGATTTGTTTTTCGATTTTTGGCTCTTCCACCTTGTTTAGGACTCTAGGCTTATAAAGAGGACTTGGGGAGCCCCTATTTTCGACACACCTTCATTCTTAACACTTTTAGACTTTAGTTTTTGGTATTTTTCTCTTCAATTCAACATTGGGATTGCTTGGGTTCTTCCCCTTGAAGTTATTTTGATTCTTAATCAAAGAGTAAGATTTTTTCATCTCTTTTGTCTGGTTTCAATTGTTGGGTGATTATTATTATTGCATGATTATGTTTATGATTATTTTCTTTCCTTCAATTGAGATTATGATCCCATCCCCTAGCATGACCTAATTTCCTTTTTCTAGGATTAAGATGATTTGATTCAAACAAACAAGCATGAATATTGATTAATTTATTTGCTTTCCTGAATGAATTGCTTTATTTGATAATTGATTGTCTCATCAACTTTTGATTATTTTGGAGAAATAATTGAGATCGATCGAAGATATTATTCCTGGATTAAATTTATTCAGGGGGTTATATATGAATCAAAAATGTATTATCTAACCCTGGGCTAAATGAAAATAGCAAATTATGTTGGGATAGCCCTAATCTGTGAATACGAGAGTTATCAAATCTAGTCCTAGTCTTTACATGTTTGTTATATTTGTTAACCGCGTGATCAATTAATTGATATTCTGCTTGCAAGTTTGATGAGATGAATCTATAATCCTAGACTTTCTTCCATATCTTTTTCTCCAAATTTAATCATGCTTAGTTTTAATTCGTCTTTTTTAATTGTTTTCTTTTAGTTTATTTAAATCCAACAAAACTGGTTAGAGTATTTAGGATTTATTTTTTGTTTACTGTGATACATAATAATTATTTGCCGGCTAAGTCTTCCTTGAGAGACGACTTGTGGTTAACTTGCTACCCTACAATTGATCTCGTTCTCTTGTGAGATTTTGTTAGACTTTCATAGGTGTTTAGCGGTCGAACACATCGTAAATACTTTATTTCTTGTACACTGAGTCGGGCAATCCTTCTACAAGATGGCTCCTTGCAAGCTTGTTGATTGTCTTGAAGTTCAGATGACTCAGCTTCTTGCGCCACAGCCAACTTGATTTGGCTGTACTCTTTGCGAGCAGACATGTGCTTTGTGTAGCAGTTGACCAATCCACTACATACATGTTTTTCTGCCTTGTTCCTAAAGGCACAATTTCATTTGATTCAACATCTTTGATCTGGCAAACTCCCATGTTGAATCCCACATTTTAGTCTTTGTCACAGAGTTGACTGATGCTCATCAGATTGAAGTGGAGGCCTTCAACATATACAAAATCTGTGATCTCCAATCCATTTTTCTTTATGGATCATGTGCTTGTGATTTCCCCTGGGGCTTCATTTTCCTCCAAATATAACTTTTGCACCTTTGATTTCCTTGAGCTTTGTCAAATTTCTCTTGTTTCCTGTCATATGTATGGAACAACCACTATCCATGTACCAGGTTCCTTGGCACTCAACTACTCCCGGAACCTGCAATCAAGGAAATTAGTTTTTGGGTACCCATACTTGCCTGGGTCCTGAGGGATTAATGATATATGATGTTCCAACCAACCTATAGCCAAATGATCCGACTCTAAGAGGTTGCCATCTATCAGTTCCATAATCTTAGTGCACATTACCAAATTGCTTGGGGGTTTTAGGATCATACAACTGTCTTTTTTGTCTGTATGCATGTTTGTGTGTTTGAGCATTTGCTTTCTAGGGATAATAGTGGAATTTATGTGCTTGATGAGTTTTGTGCATGGTGCATATTTGTGTTGATGATAACTCTTTTGCTTTGGGAATGAACTATGGTGCGGTTGAGGTCTTTGCCACTTTGGCTTGCATCCCATAAGTATTGGTTGATATCTCACTTGATTATTCCAATCAGCTTGGCTTGGATACTTTCTACCATTCCTTTCATATGATTTTCTTTGCTGAAATCTCTGGGGCTTTTTGTAGCTCTGTTTAGCTTTCACAGAGTATTTTTCGTTTGGAGTCTCGATGGTCCTGTCTAAATTTTAATTCAGTTGTCCTTCCAGCATACTCAACTGGCTTCTTACCTTTACCCTTATATCCAAGGCCATTATGGTTGTGATTGTCTTTTTGTGTGGGTATTGGTGCAGCATTTAGTGTTTTGGATTTTTGGATTCATTCATTGCTTGAGGATCCTTTTTCCGTAATCACTCTAGGAACTTGGGCATGCACAAAGGAATTGAATCTTATGCGTATTGTCTCCACATTCTTTTTGAGTCATTATAAGTTCATCTAATGATTTAGATGCCTTTGTAAACGAAGCAATCACATTTTTAAGATCATTTTCTCTCTTTTCTGTAGCAGCTAATTCTGCTTGGATCTTGGCAATTTCAGCCTTCAGCTTTGTATTCTCATCAGCTTTGTGACTTAGATTAGTCAGCTCTTTAGTCAGCTGTGAGTTTTGGCATTTAAGCTGGCTGTTATCCTCATTTAATAGTGTGTGTGAGGTTTTAATGTGCTCAAAATCTTTCATCATTTTGCCAATTGAATCATAAAGGTCTGTGGGTGATGAAGTTTTTGTGTCACAATCATTATCACTAGAATCTAAATGAGATGAGTTAGAGTGTACCTCATCTTCTTGATCTTTTGGATATTGTTCTTTGGACATGAGGCAGATCATAGCCTCTTCCTCAGTGTCACTTGAGTAGTCTGCTTCATTACTATCTGAGTCTGTTGGTTCCTTGCACTTGGCTGTCTCAGCAGTCTCAACAACCAACATGGCTTTTTTTTGTCTTCTTTCTCTGAAGACTCTTCTATCCTCTTCATTTCTGTATTTGTTGACTGGTGGATAAGGACTGTCAATAGCAAAATGTCCTGGTTGTTTGCGGTTCCAACATAAGTTCTCGGCTCTGTAAAAGTCAGCTCCATCAGTCCTCTGATTATCAGCTCTCTGATATTCAATTCTTTAATGTTCAGCTCTTTTGGGTGGCATGTCATCCCTTGCTTTGGAGGGTGCTGAGTGTCTTCCTAAGGATTCACCCTTGTTCCTTTTATAGTTCTTATTGAAGAACTTGTTGAACTTTTTTACCATTAGGGCAATTTCCTCCTGGTCTATTGTTTCCTTTGGCTCAGCTTTCTTCCCTTCACTGGCCATTAGTGCAGCTGTCTTGAGCTCAACTATTTCTTCTTGCTCCTTTCTTCTCAGCTCAAACTCATATGCCTTGAGGTCTGAGAATAGCTCATGGTTTGATGTTTTGGAGAGGTCCATGGATTTCCCACTCAGCTGGGAGAGACCTTAGGATCTTTATACACATCTCATTCTGTGTACTCCTTTCTTAGAGCTAAAAGCTCATTGGTGATTTTTGTAAATCTGGCATCCAGCTGATCCAGACTTTCACCTGCAATCATTTTAAAATTTTCAAACTTTTGGACCGCAACAGTTAATTTATTTTCATTGATTTGATCAGATCATTCACAAATCAAAGTCAGTTTTTTCCAAATTTCTTTGGCTAATTTGCAAGATTTGACTATATTAAACATAGCCTTCTCCAAGGTTTTATAAAGAATGTCCTTGGCAACATTGTCAAGATTGTATCTCTTTCTATCTTCGTTGGCCCATTCACAACGAGGCTTGTCAACCGTAGCAGGTCTGGGCTTGGCTGCGGCATCCTCTCCTTCATCAGGAGGTGCTCTTCTCACAGCAGTGTTGACCTTTAGAATTTGCAGTGGCCCATTCTCTATTACTAGCCACATCTCAACGTGCAAAGCTGATAGATGAGCCTGCATACAAAATTTCCAGTCGTCAAACTCTTCCAAAGTGAACATAGGAATACGAGTTAGATTTTTTTCCATGATAATAACTTTGCTTTTGAAATAAAAGCTTTAAAAACTCAAGTGTTGTTTCTTTTGAAAAAACTGAGATCTAGTTCAGTAACCAGAGCAGAAGGCTCAATGAACCAACCGCTCTGATACCACTTGTAGGTCCCAAGGGGTGAGTAGTAAGGTTTAGGGGGGGTTGAATAAGCCTTACCAAATTTTCGATTTAATCCTTTTGAATATTTTCAGAGTTAATCACAAATCAGCTTAGTCCTTGAGTGTAGGTCCCAAGGAGTGTGGTGTAAGGTTTATAAGGGGGGGTTGAATAAACCTTACCAAATTTTCACTTTAAGTCCTTTTAAAAAAATTCAACAGAGTTGGCTCAAATAAGCTGTGTCCTTGGGGGACAGCTATGTTGGCTTTCTTCAGTAAAGTTACCCACTCAACAAACTCAGCAGAGTTGTTGATAGTATAACTTAGTTTTGTCAGCTAACACTTAACTTTTAGATGATTTGGTCTTAAACAGCAGAAGACTTAACACCCTTTGTCAATTTTAAGCACGTTTTTTTAACACTTGTTTTTAGCACTTGTTATTATCAGTAGAGTTTGCAATTTAACTTATCAGTAGGTATAAAAATATGCAAGAAAGTAAAGTGTTGAAAGTAAATGACACAAGCAAATATTATAGTGGTTCGAGGATGGGGTAATTTCTCTAATCCACGCTTCTCCAACTCCTGGAGGAATCCACTAAGTAAAAGATCAGGTTACAAAGTAGTTCTTCAGTCTAGAGATAGCCTTGATCAGGCTTCTCTTGCGACTCATCTTCTTCACAAGACAGCTGCCTTGCTAGTTCAGCTCCCTTCAAGCCTTTGGAATTGATCACACAGTCTTCCAACAAGCTTGAAACTTCTGGTTCGACCTTGAACCTTACTACAGCTCCTTCAAACTTGGAGAGTAGACCCCTTTTTGTTATTGAAACGTTTCCTCTTCAACTGGTTGAAGTATTCTTTCCTTCACATTGTGTGTTGGATCGAGTTCCTTTGGCTTTTAGGCTTGAGGAATTTCTTGATAAGCTTTGAGAATATTTGCAGGTTTTTCTTGCTTGAAATTGCTTGTTAGATCAGTGTCATTCGTAACCTTTTCTCAAATGCTTCCTCAGCCTTTTATAGTGCTCATTTGAAAATTTGTCCGTTGAAGAGATAGGCTATTTTCAAATGACACTTTCTAGTTCGTTGAGTTGTCTTTTTTTGGCCTGCTGCATTGTGATGTTGACTTTTCCTAGTATTAAATGACACTACAGCTTTTCAGGGCCTGACACAAGCTTCAGTGTTTCCCATTGGTTTATTCATTTTGTATATTTCTGGGCCAAACACTTTAAGACAGAGCCACTTGGACTTATTACTATATCGAGTAATATTCTTGACTTCCTTCCAATGGATCAATGTTAGTCGTCTTGACTTGACTGTTGCCTTTACCCTTTTGACTTGAGTCTGCTCCAATCATATAGGAATGACTCAACTGTCAATTCAACTGTTAGACTTGGCTCTTTATTGACGTGACTGACACTTCCACATCATTTACACAGTTGTTCCTCAGCTGGATCTCCTACAGTCGAATCTTTGCCTTCCATCTTGAGCACACTCAGCTGACACACAGCTGGGTCTTCACTCTAGTCTTCAGTTGACTTCTTGCATTCTTTGACATAGCCGACTTCACTCGGCTCTTTTCGATCCTATCTATTACAACATAGAAATACAAGGAAAATGGGGTGCCAACTTCCTATTCTAAGTTTTATATGGTATCATCAAAATCTATTAAATAAATTCCTAACAATTTCTCCCTTTTTGATGATGCCAAAACTTAAATAAAATAAACAGCAAACACAAGTTGTGCAGTAACAAAGAATGTATGCTTTGAATATGTCAATTTTATTGATCATCATTCTTGTCCTTTACAAAGCTGTTTACAAAAATATACTCAATACACTGTATCATAGCTTATACATACATTGAATTACAACATGTATCAGCGCAAAAATTACAAAGGTATCCGAGCATTATTACACAGTACTTACAGCTGTGTATTTACAATAAAGTAAACTACATGAAGGGGTTACATCCGTCTTCAACCCCTTGGCTACTTCCTTCTTTCATCTTCACCTCTCCTCCTGTCTTCTTCTGCTCTTCTCCTTTTCCTATCTTCTTCCTCCTTCTTCTTCTTTTCATAGGCACGTCGTGTAGTAGGGTCATCCCTACGCTGCCTTGCCTCCGATTCTTGAGTTACCATTTTAGTCTCAGCTTCTTGCCTTCTCATAGCTTCTGCATTCTTGCACATTACCTCTAAATTTGCAAGATGATTGTATCCAGCCAAGTAAGTGATCCCTTTCTTCTATGGATCAATGTACATTGTGTCTTTTGGTCTTGGTTGTGGTTCAGAGCTTCTACCTCTTCCACTGCCACCAGATCTTCCTCTTTTTCTTCCCGACTCCACTCCTCCTCTAGGAGTGTACTATACCGGTGCTTTTCCAGCTGAGTGACTGCTGGAACTCTGCTGCCTATCAGCTAATTTACATACTTCAAGGACCTTCTCCCAGTACATGTCCCAGGCTTACGGTAAAGTCGTATTCTTGAAGTAGCCTTCTTCCTCTGAGTTTGAAACTCCTCAAATGATCCGGGCTCGGATCCAAAGATCGTGCATAGCAATTTCTCTTAGGGGTTTGATCACAGGGGAATCCTTTAACAATCCTGCTGGGGGACCTGTAGGTCCCAAGGGGTGTAAGTGTAAGGTTTAGAAGGGGGTTGAATAAACCTTACCAAATTTTCGATTTAGTCCTTTTAAATATTCGAGTTGATACTACACACAGTGACCTTGGTGACAACCGATTTAGATAATCGTCAGAGAGTTAGTCTCTCAACGGACTCTCTTGAGCCGTTGATGGAATAACTCACCGCTGAGTCTAAATTAAATCAACTGTGGTTTGTTTTCGCTTTGAAGACTTAAAACCCTTAAGTTTGATTAAGCAAGGATTTTGTGCTTAAAATTATCAAGTGGATAGCAAATTTATCAAAGATTTAAACAATTAAGATGCGGAATTAAAATGCTTTGAAATGTAAATGACACAATAAAATTTTTATAGAGGTTCAAGATGGGGTAATTCTTCTACTCCTCTCTTCTCCAACTCCTGGAGGAATCCACTAGGTATTGATCAAGATACAAAGTGGTAATATCCCGGATACAAGTCTTGATCACACAAAACTTGATCCTTTGGGACTCGATCGAGACGCCTTGATCACTCACCGGCTTCTCGACGACTCGAACTTCTTCACAAGGCAAATTTTGCTACTACAACTCACTTGCTCAAGCTCTTTGGATTTGATCACGAAGCCCTCCAAAAGCTCAAGACTTGGTTCTACCCTCGAACCTTCCTACAATCCTTCGTGGAGTGTAGACCCCTTAATTTTTCAAGATTTTCCTCTTCAACCGATTGAAGTTATCTTTCCTTCACAGTGAGTGTTGGATTGATGTTCTTCGTAGTGTGGGCTTAAGGATTGAGAATATTTTCTAATTTTCTAATAATTTGTTCTTCAATCGTTTTTCTCAAATAAACTCTCGCTTTGTTTTCAAAAATTTGCCCGTTGGAGATTTTTTGAAAGTCACTTGCAAATGTTGCTTGTCTTGTTGCATCCTTGGAATTTCCATTTCCTCGTATGAATTGTTCTCCAAACTTTCGTAGTTCGACACGGTGTAGTGCTTCCCATTGGTTAATTCCTTTTGCACGCTTCTCGGGATTGAGCACTTCGAGAAAGGTAGTATGGAGATATTACTTGTTTAAGTAATTCTCTAGATTTACTGTACGCAACGGATCTTTTTCGATTATCTCGACTTGACGCATTTCTTTGCTTTCCCCAGGTGACTTAGAGTCGACTTCCAATCATGGATGACTCTTCTTCGTCACTTCAACTTGAGACTTGGATCTTCTTGAGTTGACTTGACTAATACTCCACTCACCGCATCTCACCGCTTCTTCAAGATAGAGTTCCCGTCTACTCTTCTTTGCCATACTTAGTTGTCTCGCAACGAGTCTCTTCCTTCTAGTTCTCCGATTGTCTTCTTACATGTTTGAGTGTAGCTAACTTAACTCAAACTTGATCACCCTATTTATTACAATGCATTTTACAACAAGAATGGGGTGCCAACTTCCTATTCTAAGTTTTACATGGCATTCATCAAAATCTAAACAATAAATTTCCTAACAGGACCATCATACTCTGTCCTTATATTCTGGATACGCGCAGAATGCTTCTCAGCTACCTTCTCGAACTCAGCTTCGATGGCTTTTCTTGATTCTTTAAATGCCAACTCAGCTTTTTGTTCCACAATCAGCTATTTCAGTAGCTTGCTGAGAAGTGAGGTTGTTACTTCCCCTTGTTGAGGAGTCTTGGCAAACATAATCTTTAGAGGGTGTTTTTCGCAGAACTTCTTTCCCCCTTAGCTGTTTCTCCTTTCTTCTCCTCCTTATGACTCCCTTGCCCTTCTTTCAATTCCCTCATAGCCTCATCTTCCCCCTTTTCGGCATCGTCACCAAAAGGTAGGGACAGGCCAGGGAACATGCCACTTAAAATGAAATCAAGTCGGCTGTTGGTTGAATCATGCTTAGCATCTGACCTGTAGTAGGCTGTTCGAAATTCTGACCGCATAGCCTTTGACTCAGCTACCATTAATTTCATTTCAGTTTGGAGAACACTGATTTGCTGACTCATGGTAGTCTCCAATCTTGCAATCTCATTCTTGTGTTGCAGCTTGAGTAACTCCATATCCAACTTGTGAGATTCTTCTATTCTCACTATGTAATCCTTTTGACTCTGCTGAAATTGGATGTTATCCATATTCCAGACCAATAACTCTGCAAAGAGTGACTTGAAGTAACAGACTTGCTCTCTTCTCATAACCGTGGTTTGTGCAGCCCATTCTCGAATACGTAGAACAACACCACGAATGTCCCCATAATGTTGGCATCATGGTTATCCAGCCTTACGTCTAATGATGCTAAGCCGTGCTTTCTAGATTTCAGCACAAATGAAGCGGACTCATCCTTGGGCCAAATGACATCAAAGTCCAAACTTATAGGCACCATTGTTGAATCAGTTGGAACTCCGGGTTCTTCTTTGACAGTATACTTAGCTTATTCTCTAGCAAATTCAGCATCCATGGGTGCATGGCAATTGGGCTTCAGAAGGAAAAATGTTTTCAAACATATCATCTGGATAGATAGGGATTCCCGCAGGTTCAACTTGTGGAGACTTTCCCTTCTCCTTGTGAATATCTTTAGCTCGACTTGCCTTAGCTGAACTAGCTTCTTCGGCATTGGGAGCAGCTGTGTTAGCCTGCTGCTGAGCTGATTCCGTTTATGCTTGAGCAACTATGTTAGCTGCTCACGATTGGTTTCACTTGAGCGCAAATTTGTGTTAGCTTGCTCACCGATCGACCTCACCGTCTTAACAGCTTCCTCGGTATCAGTTGGGGCTTCCTTTTGAGTCGTGTAGTCCTCAACTGGTTTATAAGCGTCATCAGAATGTGATGGAGCCATTGGGGTTGGCTCATCAACAAACACGAACCTCATCGGACTAGTTTGTCACTAGCTTTACTCCGAGAGTCTTGAGCATCCTCATCTTTGTCCTTAAAAGATTCATCAATGGGAGGGGACTCAGCTTCATTGTCAGATTCCAGGAATTCTATGTCAACGTGTTCCTGTGAATCGCGAAGAGTGCTGATTTCTTCTTCTTCATCAGCCGTCTCTACTTGAGGAATTTGCTCATTAGCATCTTCCTTACCCAATGAAGTCTCAACCTACTTATTGGCCTTTAACACCCTCAGCACTCTCAATCGTTGGAGGGCCTTCAGCATCCTTGTGTGAAGTTTTAACTGCAGCAGGGTCTTGGACAGTTCTTCCTACAGCAGACTCATCTGTCTTAGGGTCTTCAGTGGCATCTGTCGGAGTCTCAACTCCTAGGAATGCACTTTCAGGACCAGGAGTCTCAACTCCCATAGTCTCATTTCCATCCTTTTCCTTAGCCGCATCGGCAGCTTCATTGGTCTTCAGTGCAGATAAAGTTTCGATTGAGACAGTCTCAACCGTATGAGCTTCTTCAACTTCAGTCTGTTGTTCCGTTTGTTTCTCACATTCGCCTCCTAACTCCATTTGTTTGTCTCCCACGGCATCATCCAACCTAGTTGTGGTGGTGAGAGCTTTCCCCTCAGCTGGCGCAACAGCTAAGTTAAGAGAAGTGGGGTTGCTCTGCACCTGAGACTCAGCTGTTTTTCCCTTTGAGTGTTCAAAGTGGGGCAAGTGTCTCAACACCTTCTTCAGGAGTTGGCTTGGCTAGGTGCCCGCTTCATCTCCTTCCCTAGCTTCATCGCCAAACTTCTGAGAGCCATGTTCTGAGTGCACGGGGGATGTGGTGGCAGCAATAATAACAATTATCTTCTTCGCCACATCCAAAGGGTTGGAACAAGGAGAGAGTTGAGAAGACTCTCCTGGTCCCTCTTGCATTTGTTGTTCGTGCATGGCTTTAGATTCTTTGCCTGTTGGAATTCGGCTTTCTCAGCTGCTACCGCAGGATCAATCTCCTTTAAATCGCTGTTGTCAGTCGATTCCATTTCATGCTCATGTCCACCAGTGAACATACATATCTTTGACTTTTCAATGGCCCTGGCGTTCTCCAAAGCCTTTTTATTTCTCATCGTCCTTTATGTCTTGAAGGATAGTCAAACAAAAATCTTCATTGAGGGCAGAGTGGATAGAGATGTTTCCCTGAAAGCTTAAGAGCTCCTCTTCTTCTTCAATATACTCTGGTTGCTCAAATTGTTGTCTACAGTAACTCAACTTCCACTTTCTCCAATCCCTCAATCTCTACTGAACATTCGGGTATACAGGAGAAAACATTATCACATCATCGTCGTTGTCTCCATCTTCCGGAATAGTGGTAAGTGGAGCTTGATCCTCCTCAGGTACATGACCATCCGTTTGAGGGGATAGGACAACTCTTTCCTCTGTAATCGCAGCTGTCTCAGCTCCTTGCTTCTCCACAGCTATCTCTCGAGCAGCTAGGTCTTCTACAGTCTGCTGATTGACATCAGCAGTCTTCTCGACATCCTTGGTGGCTGCATATCCACCATCTTGTTCTTTAGATTGCTCCTCTTGAGTTTCAGCAGTCTTCTCGGGCTGAGTAGCCAACTCAGCTTTCTCAAGTTCAAATCTTCTTACCAGTCTTCTTCTCTTGGTCGGAACAAGAGAAACTTGATCCTCTTCAACTTCTTCTGTGATGGCTTCTGGCTCCACCATATTTATCTTTTTGGCAGCAGCTGGCTTGCGAGGCACAACTGTGCGCTTCTTCTTCACGATCGGAGAAGGTTTAGATGTATTCTTCTCGATCTCGGCAACTGGGGCAGGTGCGTTGGATTCGGCTGCAGGGGAAGGTGTTTTTGGCTTGGCTGCAGGGGCATGAGCCTTCTTTGACTTGGTTGCAGGGACAGGTGCTGGCTTAGCTGCAGCAGCTCTCTTTTTTTGGATAGGCTTGGGAGAGAGAGCTGGAGCGGTTGCAGATGTGTCTTCTGCAGTAGGGTCAACTGACTCACCCTCACTTGTGTCAGCTTTCCTTGCATGCGTCTTCCTCTGAGCACCTGACAGGTTTGCCATGAACATTTTCTTGTTCACATGAAATGGTTTTCCATATCGCAGGGCAATCCCCTTCACCTCCATCAGATGGCCAATTACTAGGACATACCCTAAAGAGCATCCAAACGTCCCATCCTCATTGATGGTCTTATTGATCATATTTTAGCAAATACGGCTGAAGACAAACTTAGCCCAGTTGATCTTCTTCTCTTCCATGATCGTAGCCATCACCACCAGCTTTGTTCAAGACAGCTGATTAAAGCTGCCGAACTTCATATCAACGTACTTGGACACAATATCCATCAGCTTATGGTAGTCATCTTTTATCAAATCCTTCTTGGTTGTATAGACAGCCTTCGCAACTGACTCGGGCCTGTCTATCTCTTTCCAAGTCGCAGCTAAGTTCACGTCTTTCTCAGTAATTTCTTTCAGCCCTTTAGTAGGCAACTTACATTGTTCAGCAAGGTCAGCAGCAGTGATCTTGATCTCATTGATGTGTACTGATGAGCGAATCTCATCATTGTGCACTTCGGCGTTAACAAAAAACATTGCGACTTCTTCCAAATACGTACGAGAAAACTCCATCATGAGAAAATCCTTCAGATTGAATTTCTTGAGTTTCTCAGCAATCTTCTTCACCAGGGCTTCATTAGCACCCTGTTTCAGCATCCCCTTGAAGTCTACTGTCGATCCTGAGTGGATGTTCTCGGACATTTTGACAAAGTCGTACGATGATTCCATTTTTTATGAAAATAAACGATGAATAAACCGTAAAATTTCGATTTTTGAAAGTAAGGTTTTTGCACTTTCACAGGGAGAAAATCATTTGCTTGTTGAAGACGAGAGAGTTTTTGTGAGGAGAGAGAAAATATGTTTTGGTTTATGTTGGACTTGAAAGGACAGTCTCTGGAATTTGAAAAATTAGATCAAAATTGAAGGTCAGGATTTAACCTTTAAAACCGCATTAATTTCCCCGTATTAAATGCAGCAGCATTTATATCCTATCATAGGCTAACCGTGCAGCTTTTGTTCTGACATCATAATTATGCTGACGTAATCCTTAAAAGCATTCCCGCTTGTAGAAAACGACTGTGTTTTGTCACTTAGCACATAAATAACTCAGTTATTAACCAAATGTGACTTAACTCTGCTTCTCTCTTCACATTAGATTACTCAGTTGTCAGCTAACTCGATACAGCTGATTTCCCATCTTGGCTGTTTCACTTGGATGAAATGTGAAACTTGATTATTTTTCTTTCTCTCTTATTTGTCTCTGTTGATTGAGTCTTCTGAGTATTCTAACTCAACTCAATTAATCCTAGCTCATTCTTAAGCTCTTCAAATCTTGATTCACATAGAGGTTTATTGAATATGTGAGCTAACTGCTTATCAGTTGAGATGTATTCCAAGGTGATATCTTTCTTTTCAACATGATCTCTTATAAAATGGTATCGGACATCAATGTGCTTTGTTCTTGAGTGCAACACTAGATTTTGAGTGATTGCAATAGCACTAGTGTCATCACACATAATTAGAATCTCTTTTCTTCAATATCATAGTCTCTCAGGTGTTGTCTCGTCCATAGAACTTGGGCACAACAGTTGCCCGCAGCTATGTACTCTGCTTCAGCTGTGGATGTAGCTATTGAATTTTGTTTCTTGCTGAACTAAGAAACTAATCTATTTCCAAGCATTTGACAGGTACCAGATGTACTTTTCCTATCCACTCTACATCCAGCATAGTCTGAGTAGCCTACTAGCTTGAATCCTTCTTCCTTTGGATATCATAAGCCAACTTCTTGGCATCCATTCAAATACCTTAGGATTCTCTTAGCTGCAGTCATGTTACTCTCTTTTGGTGCAGATCGAAATCTACCACATACACCTACAACAAAAGTGATGCCTGGCTTGCTTGCTGTTAAATAGAGCAATGATCCAATGAGAGCTCTATATCTAGTTTGATCAACAGCATTGCCATCTGCTTCCATATCCATCTTGACTAATGTGTTCACAGAAATCTTTACTTATGACTTCACTTTCATGTCAAATTTCTTCATCAAATCTCTGGTATACTTGGTTTGACTTATGAAGGTTCCATCCTTTGTTTGCTTGACTTGAAGTCCTAAGAAGAAAGTCAGCTCTCCCAGCATGCGCATTTCAATTTTGCCTTGCATGAGGTTTGAGAACTTATCACACAGCTCTTTGTTTGTGGATCCAAAGATGATGTCATCCACATATATTTGAACAAGCAATGTACTCTCTCCATCTTGAATCCTGAAGAGTGTTCTGTCAACTTTGCCTATGGTGAATCAATTGTCAATTAAAAATTGTGAAAATGTGTCATACCATGCTCTTGATGCTTGTTTCAATCCATACAATGCCTTTTTGAGATTGTAGACCTTATCTCCAATAGTTTTCTGCTCAAAACCTGGAGGTTGTTCAACATAGACTTCTTCATCTAACAGACCATTCAGAAATGCATTTTTCACATCCATTTGATATACAGTAAAGTTTTTATGTGCAGCATAAGCAAGAAACATCCTTATTGCTTCCAATCTAGCAACAAGAGCAAAGGTTTCATAAAAATCTATACCTTCTTCTTGGCAATACTATTTTGCTACAAATCATGCTTTGTTTCTGACAATTTTGTTTCATAAAAACATCCTCATTATCTTGTTTCTGAATACCCACTTAGTACCAATGACATTTTGGTGAGTAGGTGTTTCAACCAATTCCCATACTTTGTTTCTTTCAAACTGATTCAGCTCTTCTTGCATGGCTTGAATCCAATGTGTGTCTTCCAAGGCTTGAGACACATCTTTAGGCTCTATTTGGGAAATAAAACAAGTGAATATGGCTTCATGTTGTGCTCTGGATCTGGTTCTTATGCCATCTCTGACATCTCCAATGATTAACTCAGGTGGATGATCTCTCAGTCATCTCACATCAGGTTGGAGTAAGTCTGCTATTATGCCGTCTTGCAGCTAAGTTGTCTTGAACAGCTTCTTCATCATCATTCAGCTGCAGACCTTCCAGCTGTCTTTGAGATTCAGCTATCTCATCATCTTCAGGGTTAAGTGCTCTCACATCTGCTTCAACATAAGGACTCTTCTGCATAATCGGTTGATTCTGCTTCTCATCTAACTCATAAATGTCTTCTCCATTCACATTTGGCTTATCAAATACCACATGGATAGACTCTTCTGTGACCATAATCCTTTTGTTTAGCACTCTATAGGCTTTACTCTCAGCTGAGTATCCCAAAAAGATACCTTCATCAGCTTTAGCATCAATAGCCTTCAAATTGTTCTTGCCATTGTTGTGGATGAAGCACTGACATCCAAATATCTTAAAATATCCAACATTTGGCTTTCTCCATGTCCAAATTTCATAAAGAGTCTTGGTTAATTTCCTATTTATCATGCATCTATTCTTAGTGTAGCATGTTGTATTTATGGCTTCAGTCCAAAATCTCTTAGGCAATCCAGCTTCAGCTAACATTGTCCTTGTAGCTTCCTTGAGAGTTATGTTTCTTCTTTCAGCTACTCCATTTTGTTGTGGAGTCCTTGCAGCTGATAACTCATGAGCAATACCATTCTCAACACAATACTGAGTTATAATCCTATTGACAAACTCAGTTCCTCTGTCAGACCTTATCTTTATAATGGTTTGGCTCTTTTCATTTTGAACTCTTCTGCAGTGTTTCCTTCTTTTAACACATGAAAATTGTCCACGTACATCTTCAATAATCATCCACCACTACTGAGGTGTATTTCTTTCCACTGATGCTAGCTGGTTCAACAGGACCAAATAAATCCATATGCAACAGATGTAATATCCTTGTTGAAGAAGAATTTGGCTTATCCTTAAAAGATGATTTGATTTGATTTCCCATCTGGCATGCATCACATATACTTTCTTTCTTGTATACTGAGTCAGGCAATCCTTCCACAAGATGAATCCTTGCAAGCTTGTTTATTGTCTTGAAATTCAGGTGACTCAGCTTCTTGTGCCACAACCAACTGGTTTCGGCTGTACTCTTAGCTAGCAGACATGTGCTTGGTGTAGCAGTTGACCAATCACTACGTACATGTTTTTTTGTCTTGTTCCTTGCAGCACTATCTCATTTGATTCAACATTCTTGATCTGGCATACTCCCATGTTGAATCCCACATTGGAGCCTTTGTCATAGAGTTGGTTGATGCTTAATAGATTAAAATTGAGACGTTCAACATATGAAACATCTGTGAACTCCAGTCCATTTTTCTTTATGGATCATGTGTCTTTGATTTCCCCTGGAGCTTCATTTCCTCCAAATATGACTTTTGCACAATTGATTTCCTTGAATTTTGACAGATTTCTTTTATTCCCTGTTATATGTTTGGAACAGCCACTATCCATGTACTAGGTTCCTTAGCACTCAGTTGTTCCTTGAACCTTTAATCAAGGAAATTAATTTTTAGGTACCCATACTTGTCTGGGTCTTGGGGGGTTAGTGCTATAAGATGCTCCAACCAACCTATAGCCAGATGATCTGACTCTAAGAGGTTGCCATCTATCAGTTCCATAATCATAATGCACATTAGCAAATTGTTTGGGGATTTTAGGATCATACAGCTGCCTCTCTTGTATATATGCATGTGTGTATGTTTGAGCATTTGCTTATTGGGGTAATAGTGAAATTTTTGGGTGTTGTGCCTGGGTGCATATGTGTGCTGATAATAGCTCTTTTGCCTTGGGAATGACCTTTGCTAAGGATGAGGTATTTGCCACTTTGGTTTGTATCCCATAGGTCTTTGCTGATATTTCACTTGGTTATTCCAATCAGCTTGGTTTGGATAGTTTCTATCATTCCCTTCATATGAATTTCTTTGTTGAAATCTTTGGGGCTTTGGTAGCTCTGTTTGGCTTTTATAGAGTATTTTCTGTTAGTAGTCTGATGATGGGCTTTTTTAAATTTCTTTTCAGTTGTCCTCTCAGCATACTCTACTGGCTTCTTTCGTTTCCTTTATATCCAAGGCCAGTATGATTGTGATTGTATTTTGGTATGGATGTTGGTGGAACATGTGGTGTTTTGGGCTTTTGGATTCCTCCATTGCTTGAGGATCCTTTATCCAAAATCACTCTGGGGGTTTGACTATGCACAAAGGAATTGAATCATATACATGTATTATCTCCACACTCTTTTTGACTCATTATAAGTTCATCCAATGATTTGGATGCTTTTGTAAATGAGGCAATCACATTTTTAAGATCTTTTTCTCTCTTTTCAGTAGCAGCTAACTCTGCTAAGATCTTGGCATTTTCAGTCTTCAGCTTTGTGTTCTAATCAGCTATGTGACTCAGAGTACTCAGCTCTTTAGTCAGCTGTGAGTTTTGGCTTTTAAGCTGGCTGTTTTCCTCATTTAAAAGTGTGTGTGAGGTTTTAATGTGCTCAAAATCTTTCATCATTTTGCCTAATGAATCATAAAGATCTGTGGGTGATGAAATGTGTGTATCACAGTCACTATCACTTGAAACTGAATGAGATGAATTAAATTGTACCTCATCTTCTTGATCTTGTTCTTTGGCCATAAGGCAGATCAAAGCCTCTTCCTTAGTATCACTCGAGAAGTCAGCTTCACTCTTCGTCCGAGTCTCCGCTTCCTTGCACTAGTGGCTCGTGATCTCGGCAGCCAACATGACTTTCTTCTTTTCTTGTCTTTTTTCCCTGAAGACTCTTATTTCTTCTTCGTTACTGTATTTGTTGACTGGTGGATAGGAATAGTCAACAACAAACTGTCTTGGTTGTTTGCAATTCGAACACAGGTTTTCAGCTCTCTGATCAGCTCTCTCGGCTCTCTGATTATCAGCTCTCTGATAGTCAGCTCTTTGATGTTCAACACTCTTGGGTGGCCTGTCCTCCCTTGCTTTGGAAGATGTTGAATGTCTCCTGGAGGTCTCACCCTTATTTTTTTTTTGTAGTTCTTGTTAAAGAATTTTTTGAATCTTTTAACCAAGAGAGAAATTCCTCCTGGTCTATGGTTTTCTTTGGCTCAGCTTTCTTTACTTCACTGGCCATCAGTGCAGCTGTCTTGGGTACAGTTGTTTCCTACTACTCTTTTCTTCTCAGCTCAAACTCATAAGCTTTGAGATCTGAGAATAGCTCATGATTTGATGTCTTTGAGAGATCCATAGTGTGTCTTAGGGCCATAACCTTCATTTCCCATTTAGCTAGGAGGGCTATTAGAATTTTCATGCACATCTCCTTCTGAGTGTATTATTTCCCAAGAGTTGAAAGCTCATTAGTGATCTCTGTGAATCTGGCATCCCGCTGATCCAGACTTTCACCTGCAAGCATTTTAAAATTTTCAAATTTTTGAACAGCAATAGTTAATTTATTCTCTTTAATCTATTATGATCCTTCACAAATCAGGGTTAGCTTATCCCAAATTTCTTTGGCTAATTTCCATGACTTCACTTTATTGAACATAGCCTTGTCCAATGTCTTGTAGAGAATATCCTAGGCCACAATGTCCAAGTTGTATGTGTTTTTGTCTTCATTTGTGCATTCACAGTGAGGTTTCTCAACCATTCTGTCCAAGTTGTATCTCTATCTCAAGCCACATTTCATCATGTAAAGCTGATAGGTGAGCCTGCATGTGAATCTCCCAGTCATCAAACTCTTCCATAGTAAACATAGGAATACGAGTTAGATTGGCTTCCATGATAATAACATTGATTTTTGAATTGAAAGACTTTGAAAACACAAGTGTAAAATCTTTTGAAAAAAATTGAGATCTAGTTCAGTAACCAGTGCGGAAGGCTAAATAAACCAACCGCTCTGATACCACTTGTAGGTCCCAAGGGGTGTGGTGTAACGTTTACAACGGGGGGCGAGGGTTCAATAAACCTTACCAAATTTTCACTTTTAGTCCATTTAAAAAATTTCAACAGAGTTTACTCAAATCGGCTAAGTCATTGGGGGATAGCTAGGTTGGCTTTCTTCAGCAAAGTTACCCACTCAACAGACTCAGTTGAGCTGTTGATAGAATAACTTAGTTGTGTTAGCTAACACTTAACTTTTAGATGGTTTGGTTAAATAGCGGAAGACTTAACACTCTTTGTCAATTTTAAGCACGTTTTTTTAACACATATTTTTAGCACTTGTTATTATCAGTAGAGTTTGCAATTTAACTTATCAGCAGGTATAAAAATATGCAAGAAAGTAAAGTGCTGAAAGTAAATGACGCAAGCAAATTTTATAGTGGTTCGAGGATGGGGTAATTCCTCTAATCCACTCTTCTCTAACTCCTGGAGAAATCCACTAAGTAACAAATCAGGTTACAAAGAAGTTTTTAGTCTAGACACAACCTTGATCACACAGATGGCTTCTCATGCGACTCAGCTTCTTCACAAGACAGCTGTCTTGCTACTTCAGCTCCCTTCAAGCATTTGAAATTGATCACACAGCCTTCCAACAAGCTTGAAACTTCTGGTTCGACCTTGAACCTTACTACAACTCCTTCAAACTTGGAGAGTAGACCCCTTTTTGTTCTTGAAACTTTTTCTCTTCAACTGGTTGAAGTATTCTTTCCTTCACAGCGTATGTTGGATCGAGTTCCTTCGAGTTTTAGGCTTGAGGAATTTCTTGATAAGCTTAGAGAATATTTACAAGTTTTTCTTGCTTGAAATTACTTGTCAGATCAGTGTCATTCGTAACCTTTTCTCAAATGCTTCCTCAACCTTTTATATTGCTCATTTGAAAATTTGCCCGTTGAAGTGATAGGTTATTTTTAAATGACATTTTCTTCTTCGTTGGCTTATCTTTTCTTGGCATGCTGCATTGTGATGTTGACCCTTCCTTGTATTAAATGACTCTGCAGCTTTTCAGGGCCTGACACAAGCTTCAGTGTTATCCATTGGTTTATTCCTTTTGCATATTTCTAGGCCAAACACTTTAAGACAGAGCAACTTGAACTTATTACTACATCGAGTAATATTCTTGACTTCCTTCCAACGAATCAATGTCAGTCGTCTTGACTTGACTCCTGCATTTACCCCTTTGACTTGAGTCTGCTCCAATCATATGGGAATGACTCAACTTTCAATTCAACTGTTAGACGTGGCTCTTACTCACTTGACTAACACTTCCATATTCTTTACACAGTTGTTCCTCAGCTGGATCTCCTTCAGTCAAGTCTTTGCCTTCTATCTTGACCATACTCAGTTGACACACGGCTGGGTCTTCACTTTAGTCTTCAGTAGACCCCTTTTGTTCTTCAAACAAATTTCCTCTTCAACTTGATGAAGTAATCTTTCCTTCACTAAGTGTGTTGGATTGAGTTCCTTCGATTTTAGGCTTTAGGATTATCTTTGAAAGCTTGAGACTATTTGAAAGTTTGCTTGTTTGCTTGTAATGAACTCGGTAACCTTCTCTCATTGCTTCCTCGGCCTTTTATAGTGAAGATTTAAAAATATGTCCGTTGAAGAGATAAACATATGTTTCAAATCTCACTCATAGGTTGTTGGCATGTCTTGTCCTTGCAGTATTAATGAGGATCGTGCCATGAGTTTAATGCTCTGCAGCCTTTCCTTGATCTCTACAGGTTTTCAGGTACATCCCATTGGTTCCTTGCTTTTTGCACTCTTTCAGGAAAACAGCTTTATTGTTGGCAGCCTGACACAGGCCTATTTCTAGCAAAACCTTGACTTGTGTTGACAACGGATCTCTATAAGCTTTCTTCAAGTCTTGTCTGTTGCATACCCCTTTGACATTCGATTCCAATCATTTTGGATGACTTAGCGTTCATTCAGCTAACTGAGACAACTTTTATGTCACTTGACTGATCCTTCACTTGGCTTCATACAGCTGACACACAGTTGGATCTTCTCTTCAATCTTCAGTCAACTTTTGTAATCTTCAACTTAGCGACTCTAACTTAGCTCATACAATGGGGTGCCAACTTTCTATTCTAAGTTTTACATGGTATCATCAAAATCTAAACATAATTTTTTCTAACATCCTTCTTACTAGTCGAGCTTTGATACCACAATCTGGCATACCCCAAATGGAAGCTGTGACACAGACAATCAAACTTAAGCTAGTTTACTAAGTCGGCCCATTTATCCATCAACATAGACCAACAGAAATAACAAAATCCCAAAAATAAACATAAATAATGTAATAAACTAAGTCAGAGTACGGTTGCAGCGGAAACAGAGGGAAATACAATCCCACATCATAAATATTCTTAAGGGTCCTACGCCCTGCTATTACATCTGAAAATGTTTGGAAACTCGACTATTACAAGTTATTATTAAATTGTCTTAAGCAAATCACAAAATACATCAAGGAATCTAGTCTGTAGCTTGAAGGTCATCGTCGTTGTCATCCTGATACGGGTCATCATTCTTTGGTTGTGAAAACAGGCGGGAGTGAGACAAAGATTCTCAATGGATAGGTGCGGGTGTGCGAGTATGGCTTACTGATTGTAAAAAATCATTTCATGGAAAATTAATGCATGAGTTGAGCATGTAACATCAGCATACGCTTAATAAATAAGATTTTCCACGAAATTAAGTAAGTTAGATCGTTTAAATAACAGTCAAGCAGTAGTGGTTGTGCATGAAAGTTTTACGCCAACCAAAATTTGTTCAAGGAGTTGGGCATGAAAGTGTGCCGCCAACCATCCAACCTTATACAGTGGAGACGAGTCGATCAAACATCAGCTCCCTTAACAGATCACCTTATCCCACCAAATGGATATGACCAGAGCCAGTGTCCCAGAAGGCACGACGTCTCCAATAGAAAAGCTTGCAAGGCCCGGAGATCGTCATAATCATGAGTATGATCAAAACTACGACCCAATCACTCGTCGAACTCTCCTATCCAACTCGAGGTTGGGGATTAGGACGATGGAGGTCAGTACGGATTGCAGTCGAGTTAACCCATCCCATACACGACTTATCCATTCCATAGACACGGTTAAAGTAATCTCATTCGAGCGATTTATAGCAAGTTAGTTGGGAAACCGGAGTGATCTTAGTCATACAGTGTCCGGTCTCTAATGTTAACTAAGTTAAATCCCACAGTCTAGTTCCGGGTGGATAATCTAGCCGAGAACGATATTGGTTCGATATATTATGCATAAGTCCGTAGTTCAGTAATCTGGTTTTACTCAGAGCGAGGAAGTCGCCTTATTTATCGCGTATTATTTGGGTAAGGAAGCCCGATTAATAACTTGAATAAATAATTAAAATATAACTTTTTTGTTGTTTAATTATTATAGAATATATCTTAATATAATATAAGTAAACTGAATTTGAAAATATAAATTTTTCTAGGTCCTTCGTAATTTTTATTATAAATATATCCTTTTACTAAGAAAGATATTTTCTTCTCAGGTTTTATATATATTAATAATGTCACATAGGCATAATAATAGGCAATTTTTAACTATATGTTTAAAAATCATAATAATAAAGTCACATAGGCATAATAAACACCTCAAAAAAGAATAATAATAGGTAATTTTTAACTATATTTTTTTGCAATTAAAAATCATACTCTTTTTTAAAAAATTCCTTAGAACAAAATAATCAAAATTTATATAAAATTTTATATATACTAATAATGTCACATAGGCATACATTTTATACAATTAATAGAAAAAAAATGAGAGATTTTATAGAAATAATTTGCACCCACCACTTAGTCTTGGTAAGTAAAAGGCTCTAAGTAATTTTTCCCCTTTGTAACACCCTCTTAAGGCTTTAAAAATCTTAGGACAGCTCCTAGGTAGAGAGAATGGTGTCGGAAAAAAAAAAAAATTGGAGGAAGAAAAAAAATGAAAAATGTGAATCACAGCATATGAAGGTTCTAACCTTTGATTCAAGCTTCTTGAAGCTGCTTACTCCAAATGTCCGTCCCTTTCCTCTCTAGCTATGAGAAGTGGAATTTTTAAAATTTAAAAGTTGAAGAATAGAGCTTGAGTTTTAGGGAGTAAGATTGAATGGAAGAAAAATAAATTCCTTACCTATCTTTTTCTTCAAATTTTCGGCCCTTAGTAGTTTGAGAAAAGGGTTTGTGTGTTTTTCTTTTTGTAAAATGCTCTAGTGCATGTGGAGAAAGAGATGAAGATGGTTGTTTTGTGTAAAAATTGAGTCTTGCTCCCTCATGGAGGACCTCCTCCTCCCCCCCGCACTCAAGAGTAAGTTTTGGAAGCTTATGATTTGGGGGCTCATGCTTGCATGAGAAAGGCAAAGGTTCTTTTGGGAGGAGAAGGAGGCTTGCATGCCTTATGAATAAATAAGACAAAAAAAAATGATGGCTTGCTCCCCTACTTGGCCGTCCACCCCCTATGTTCCCACCTCAAATTTTATTTTTTTGTGTGTATATTTTGTGATAATTGAGTACCATTATCACATATCCAATCTTCCTTATCGCCTTTCTTACATTCTAATCCACTTATATAAGTCAAATATCTTATATATACCACTTATAGATAAATCACCTTAAATCTCTATAGTCGGATTCTAATAAAATTTTAATGTACAAGTTAATGAAATAAAATACTTGGAAATAATTATTAAATAGCTATTAGTAATTAAATAAAATAAATAATAAAAAATTATGTAGTCAAATATTAAGGAAATTCAAAATTAACGTCACATTTCATTAATAAAAATATTGTGACACATAGACAAATAGTACATCACCCGACAATGATAAAAATTTGAATCATAAGCTAATAAAAAGTCGGGGCCTCACAAAGATTAGTTTTTGTGTCAAAAGTATTAGTAGTCCCCATGAAATGTATTAGTAGTTTCCCTGAAAAATAATAGTTTTACGAAATGTTTTCACTAATTCCTTGAAAAGTATTAGTTTTTCTAATAAAAAGTATTAGTAGGTTTCATAAAAAGTATTAGACATTCAAATTTGGGTCATTTGTGGGTCGGGTCGCATGGTTCGTGGGTCGAGTAAATTTATTAGACTGGATCAACCTAACCGTTAGACCATCTAACAAGAGACTACCTCTTATTTTTATTAATATTGCATTGGTACTCTAGAAAAGGTATAGGGGATTCTTCTAATCTATTATACTGAATTTTAAGAAATTTGCTTTATATGTTAAAGGATCTTTCTTTTATTATATAACTCTAGTGGATCGGTAATTGGCATTTTGCACCCTTAAATTGCACACATTTGGCACTTTGTACCCTAAATTTTAAATTTGTCACTTTGCACCCTCAAATTAATATTTATTTGGCAAAGTGCACCCTATTAGCCAAAATATATATTTTAAAAAGGATTTTATTAAAATTTGGGGATAAAATTCACTTTTTCCATTCCCCACACTTTTCTATATTTTAAAATTTGTCACTTTTCAACCAAAAAATAATTTTATGCTAGTTAAGTTGGTTAAATAAATTTGAATTTCATGTTATTGCCTATTATATTTAATTTATTTGTGAAAATGTATTTCTATTTATGAAATATTTTACTTAATTAATAATGTTAATTTTTTTATTTCTCTTTAAAAAGGCATTAACAATAATCAAAGACCGAAAAAGGAGGAAAACTTAAATATAAGAAGGTAACAAGGAAAAAAAAGAAAAGAAAGACACCAAAAAAAAATTCAAATAATTTTGATCTAAAATTATTATTCTTATTTGAAAATAAAAATATATGAAGTTTTAGTGAGAAAACCATAAATTATTTTACAAATATTTTATAGTTAAAAATATAGCTCATTTATATAAGTAAAAATAATAAAATTTATTAAAATTATTTAATAAAAGTGTATCTTTTTTACTTTTCCATTTTTGTAAGTAAAATATTATTTATTTGATAATTGTTACTTTCATAATTGTTTTTGCATTTTTTATATTGATATATTTATTTATATGGTCAAAGTATCTTGTTTCGTATTATATATAATA
Source organism: Rehmannia glutinosa (assembly GCA_016081115.2). Taxonomy (NCBI): domain Eukaryota; kingdom Viridiplantae; phylum Streptophyta; class Magnoliopsida; order Lamiales; family Orobanchaceae; genus Rehmannia; species Rehmannia glutinosa. The sequence goes on along the minus strand of JABTTQ020000552.1, from coordinate 197,258 downwards.
TAATTTGGGAATTTTATTTGTTTGATTTTTTAATGATTTTCTTTCCTAATATAACATTGTTATTATAGATATAGACACATATTTCACAAAAAAACACATATTTCATAAACAAAAATAACATTTTCACAAACAAATTAAGAACAATAGACAATAATGTAAAATTCAAGTTTAATGAACCAACTTAACTAACATAAAATTAATATTTGTAGGAAATTAACAAATTAAGAAAGAAGAAAAAGTGTGGCGAATAGAGAGAGTGCATTTTCCCCCCAATTTCAACAAATTTATTTTTAAAATGTATATTTTGGCCTGTAGGGTGCACTTTGCCAAGTAAATATCAATTTTAGGGTGCAAAGTGCCAAATTTGCAATTTTAGGGTGCACTTTGCCAAGTAAATATCAATTTGAGGGTGCAAAGTACCAAATTTACAATTTTAGGGTGCAAAGTGCCAAATGAGTGTAATTTGTGGGTACAAGATTCCTGTAAGCAAACAAGCACGCATTTGCATATAATACTTAATAAGAAATCGATGATCTTTCAACTGGGTAGCGGAATAAATTCACCGGTTTCCGTTTTGTTAGCCCTTGGTCTTGATAGCTCGTCTACAAGTCCTCTCGAACTGCACTTGAATATAGGTCGTCCTTCACTCCATGCGTCACTCTGTTTGATGTGAATACTACTAGAGCACCCACAACTTTTGCACACCTTAAACCCTCGGAGACCTTGAGCGGTGATTCTCCAAGAAGAAACCTAGAGAGAAAAATTCTATGTATGAGATATCTTTACTGTGGAATTAATGTGTGTTTTGAATGAAGGAGAGATCATCTTATAATTGTAAGATATCTCAATCACTGCCATAATCAAATTCTACCATATTAGATGAATCCCAAGATGCATGCTAATCAATAAGGATCCCTTTTGATTTGGCACTATCTTACCTTACTTAGAAGATATGGATGCAATTTTACCAATATCTCCCACTCATACATATCTGATCCGACTTTTTCGAATCACACTCCCATAATTCTCATCTCACGTGCCTTCTTTCATACAGGGAATAAGGTGTGCGACCAAGCAAGAGCGAAAAGGAACAAATGAGGAGAGTTATATTAAGTCATCACCCAACTAACATAACTCTACAACTCAAGAGACCCGCTATGTACCCCAAACTATGTGGTCGCACCAAATTAAGCATCTCTGACCCCTCAATAGATAGAGCATGCTTGACCTCCCAATATGTATCTATGCTCATGACTATGTCAAAACTCTATTCAACTTAGTCGGTCGGCCTATGAACCATAGAACATTGTGCGTTACCAACTTAGTTTTTCATCGGCCTCTTATGTCAATCAGCTTGGTCTTGACATTTCCTAGTCATGCTCCGACGCATCAATCAATCTTGGCCATTGGACACATGCTAAAGTAGCATCATCAAGCTTACACATCATGACAAAGTCCGAGTCCCAAAGGGCACTAATAAACACGGTAAAGAGCTCACCAAAGATGAAGCGGGGATCCATTAAGTCACTCGTCTTACAAGGTCATCGCAAAGTACATGTAGTATGAATACATACTATGATGGAGCTCCCAATCAATTCGGGCATGTCACGCTCTAAACATCATACAAGTCTTAGTCCAATCGCTCATGCAGCGCCTAACCTTCGCATTACAGAAGTTGGTCCCCACAACGTCTACTAATAATTCTCACACTCGGCTACAAATAGAGTTTTATGAAGTTTGGACGCACTCTATTTTGATCAAGTATGATTTCATCTTGGCCTCATGCCAAGGAAACTATGGTTAGGATTTTGGCCTTTCACGTTGTTCCTAGTGTGAAAGAGATCAATCGCATCCCTCTCATTGGTGCGAACATGATCAATGAGTCTCATCTTGCTCACTATCAAAGCGCCAAGGCGATTACCCGTGTGAGTAGGCAATCTAAGTCTGGTGACATTATCGATCATTATACACAGTACACTAACAAATTAATAAGAACAAAATATCTTATTAATTAATAAAATGTTCATACAGGCCATCAAATTCAAATCCTCATAGTCTCATACTTATAACATGCCTTTGGAACACGTCTCCACGCAAAGGCTTAGTAAAAGGATCAGCGACCATGTCGCCAGTAGGAATATGCCTGAGAACTATTTGATCTTGCGCAACACTCTCTCGAATAAAGTAATATATGGTGTGGATATGCTTGGTCCTCCCGTGGTACTTGGGATCCTTAGCGTATGCTAGTGCAGACGTGTTGTCACAATAGACAATAATTGCATCATCAGCATGCGCTGTAATGCGTAGACTTTGAAGAAATCTTCTCAACCAGATTGCCTCTTGGATCGGCGACGATAAGCAACATATTCAGCTTCCATGGTGGATAAAGATATACAAGGCTGCTTCTTACTACACTAAGTGATAGCAGCACCTCCCAATATGAATGCATATCCCAATGTGGATTTGCGTTCATCTCTATCCGCTGGTCCATCGGCATCGCTGTAACCTACCAACTTTAAACTACCCCCATGATAGCATAAAGCAAAATCACTTGTCCATTTCAAATATCTAAGTATCCTTTTGACTGCAGCCCAATGAGTGCGTCTAGGATTACTTTGATATATGCTCACCATCCCAACCGCAAAACATAGGTGCGGTCGGGTACACATTATTGTGTACATCAGACTCCCTATCGCATTTGCATATGGAACCATAGCCATGTATTCATTTTCTTCATCTGTTTTTGGGCATAAATCTCTGCTGAGAACGCAAATCTTTTCTATGGGTGTGTCAACAGGTTTAGCATTATGCATACGAAACCGTTCTAGAATCTTATTGATGTAAGTTTGTTGAGACAAACTCAATAATTTCCTAGAACAATCTCGGTGTATCCTAACACCAAGTATGTATTCTGCTTCTCCCATGTCTTTCATCTCAAATGTAGAGGACAACCACTCTTGTGTGGTGACAATCATCTCCATTTCATTTCCAGCCAATAAAATATCGTCCACATATAGTGAGATAATCAAGAATTTTCTCCCACTTCTCTTGACATACACACAAAGGTCTTTTTCGATAATCGTGAAGCCTATCGAGGTGACAGTTCGATGAAATTGATAGTACCACTGTATGGATGATTATTTCAGTCCATAAATGGAATGTTTTAAGCGACATACTTTGCGCTCTCGTCCCTTCTGTTGAACCCTTTAGGTTGATCCATAAAGATCTCTTCATCCAGTTCTCCATTGAGAAATGTTGTCTTCACATCCATCTAGAATAATTCCGCACCATGGTGGGTGGCAATGGCCAAAATAAGGCGAATTGAGGCAAACCTCACCACCGAGAGAATGTCCTCTCTTTGACTATAGCCCTTCGCCACAAGATGAGCTTTATACTTGTCGATCAACCCATCCGCCTTGTGCTTGACCTTAAGTACCCATTTGTTCCATGTGGTCTTGTGTCCAGGTGGAAGATCAACTAGCTCCCAAACTTGGTTCTTAGCCATCGAGCTCATCTCTTCCTCCATAGCAATTATCCACTCTTTAGCATTAGGAGAAATGTGACCTCTTGAAAAGTGGTGGCTCATCAATATCCATAGAAGCACACATGAAAGATTCCCCCTCAATTTCAAAATGTCGTCAGTACTATTCCACATTGCTTCGATGCGTATGGATTTTGAGAGTCTTTCTCCAGGGGTCACTCCCACCGACTCTAGACCACCGTCATTGTCCCCGTCGATAACTAGATGATATTTTGAAGTCTCACCTCGCCAGAAGCGTAGCATTGTCCTTGGGATCTTGCAACTCATGCGCTTTTAGATTCCTCTTACTTATCCGATTGTTGGAAATTCCTCCTCGAGGAAGTTAACATCGCGGGATTCAATCTCGCATTCCTCCATCGGGATGTTCACCATACATCACATAGCCTTTTGAGTGATCGCAATATCTTATAAAGACATGTTTGATCGCCCTAGGACCAAGCTTCCCATGCTTATGAGAAGTGTTGTGCACAAAACCAACTGGCCCCTAAGGGCGCAAGCCTTCTAAATTAGGCTTTCTGCCATTCCATAACTCATATGGTGTCATAGGAACTGACTTTGAAGGCACACGGATAATATATAGGCAACAATCAAAATCGCATCTCCCCAAAAGGATATTGGAAGATTAGCTTGCGCCATCATTGATCTGGCCATTTCCAGAAGTGTCCTATTCCTTCTTTCTGTAACCCCATTTTGTTGCGGAGTATATGGAATGGACAATTGTCTTATAATTCTTTTTTATTCACATAATTGTCTGAACGAATCAGACAGATATTCTCGCCTTCTTTCAGTACGTAAAACTTTGAGGTTTCGTTCTCTTTGGTTCTCAACCTCGGCTAAGAATCGCTTAAAATGGACAAGCGCTTATGACCGATGAGACAAGAGATATACTGACCCATAGCGCGAATAATCATTAATGAAAGTGAGAAAATAGGATGCACCATGTCGTGCCTACACGTTCATAGGCCCGCATATATCTGAGTGGACTATATCAAGAGGATGAGTAGCCCTCTTTGCCTAACCAAAAGGCTTCCGGCAGGCTTTTCCCGCCAGACATGGTTCACACACAGGAAGGTTGACTTTAGCGAGCTTGCCTAAAAGACCTTCTCGAGCTAGCCTAGTCAATCTTTCTTGTCCTATGTGTCCCAACCTCGCATGCCATTTAACAGATTTAGAAATAACATCAACAGATGAAGAAACAAAAGAAATGCATTCACTGGATAGTTCTAACATGAAAAATCCATTACTAATAAATCCTACGCCATAAAGGTCATTGCCAAGAAAAATGGATAACTGAGTTTGATCGAACAAGAAAGAAAAACCATGACCAAGTGCTGAAACTAAAAGTAAATTACATCGAATGCTAGGTGCGTAAAGCACATCACTAAGGAGTAGCTCGCGCCCAGTGCTGAGCTTGAGCTGGTATGACCTAACTCCAACAACCTCCTCATGTGCACCATTCCCCATAGCAATGTAATGGCCGCATACTAGCACTCGATGGTAATCAACAAAACACGCTCTCTCTCTCTCTTGTCACATGTTTGGTTGCTCCTGTGTCTACAATCCAACCACGGAGAGAATTAGCAACAAAAACATGTGAACAAACAAAAGAGTCAAAAGAGCTAGGAGCGGGTCTTACCTTCTTTGGCTCAGTGCAATAACGAGCAAAAGTGTGACGCCCACCCCTATTACTACTACTCTTGAAAAATATATAAATAGTAAAACTCGCCACAAACTCTATTTAAAATGTGTGAATTATTTTTATATCCCTGCGATATTTTAACAACAAACAAGTAAAATCATTTTAATTTTAAGATAAGGACAAGTCATGTCCACAAACAAAAGAGGTAACCAACCCTTTTATTAAACACCACGACATCCACGTGATCAAATGCATAACCCACATCACCTGGCTATTTACATGTATGTATTTATATTAGCGTTTTCAAAAGAGGGTACAACCCTAAAGCAAAATATAATGCAGGACCAAAAAGAAAGGTGACCCATCAACATAGCCCAACAGTGTCGTCATCCATGTACACTGCCTCAATAACTTTGTAGGAGCTCCGGCACCGCCCAAGAAGCCCAAGAAATCCAAAGATCACCGACTCACCTACAATGCATGAACTACGTGAGTTAATGCCCGATAAGTGAAAATCATGCATATTCAACAATGTAATGCAAATGCGATGCATTCCAAGGTATTTTACCGAGTAAGTGCGCAAGATGAGTTGAAACGTTTTATTCGAGAACTATTTCTTTTCATTGGACCTCGACTCATCCGCTATGCACTAGAAAGAGCTCAACACAAATAATCACATGTCCATAATCAAATTTACACCGCCTAGGGCCATCTCCTGGGACCACCCGAGGTCCACCCTTTGTCTTCCCCAATGATCCTCGAGTCTTCCCCCGACGTGTCAATAAGGATACGATCAAGTGGTCCGCCCCGTGACCATCGGAGGCACACCCCCAAACCCCTATGATCCTCCGAGAAGTAACACCCATCGCACCCTAAAATATATCATAAAAGAATGCCTCGCATGCCTCGATGCACTAGCATGGCCAACCAAAACCTTTTCTTTTCAAAGAAAAACATATCGTGCATGCCTCATCCCAACAATGCTCATATGTTTGCATGCACGTGCAAATGCCAATGAATGACATGCTCAATGCAACAATAATCATCACACTCCAATATCCACCAAGTAACTTATGAACATCAAGGTTTCCATAATGCATCCATCAAGATACAAGAATCGCATTTAGTATATAATAAGACATGAAATACTATGTTCATGCATTGTAGTTGCAGATGGATTTTCACTTACCTTTCACCTTTGACAATGTCTTACTCTTTGTTAATTAGGTGATCTATTCCAGCCCTAAGCATAAAACAATTTGTAAAAAGAACACATATTATTCAGTTTCATTTTGAGCTGGTCACCATATAAAATCTCCGACAATTGCTCATCCTTGGCTATGAACTCTTATAGCTTAATATAGTCAAATCTCCTAAATATATTAATCTCCTATTTTTAATTTGCTTTCACATTTTAGTCTATCAATAATAACCGTACTTCAAGTCCATGAATGTTAAATATTATTTCATTATAAAAGTATTTAGAGCTCAATAGAAAGCCACATCCTCCAATTTTACCCTACTAACTTGTTTTATATCTATATATATAGATTTACAAATGTGTATTATAGGTATTTAATTCTTGTTTAAATTATTTCCTTCAAGATTTTATTTTCAATGTGGAAAGTACTAATAACACAAATTTAAACTCTTTTACGGAAACTGGACTTGACCACCCACATATAAATAATACAAAGTACAACACATATTTATATATATTAAGATTCTTCTAGTTCTATTATCAGTTATATAGAACACGTACAAATTCAACACAGGAATTGGCTTTCTTGTATTTTATTAACCAAGCTAAGTGAAATAGAAATGGTGTTATATGATTACTTAACAGCTTCTTCCTTCATATGCGTGCGTCATTTGTGCGTGCTTTACCAAAGCAACAAATACATACGTATATGTTATCTGATAAGTTGAGGCGGTGGTGCATGTCTTCTATACTTAATAGCTAAGTTATAAATATATATATATATATATATATATATAATTCTTGATTACTTATGCATATACTAATCCTACTCTATTATATATATATATATATATATATATATAGGATTTGGATTTGGTGAGTCCATATAATTTAAATAAGTACGTGAGACCAAATCGGGAGCGTTGACATCTTCTTTTTAATGATGCAGATTATATTGATTTTTATTTTAGTTTATATTTAATTAATAGTTGTTAAGGATAAGTAGGTAATTTTGTTTGAATATCGGTAAAACTGGGAGTTACTTTTGGTAGTGCGCATTCACATTCCGAATTTTTTGGGATTTAAACCGTATCTCTGACCTTATCCGCTGTGAGAAATATGTTGCTTATTGAATACAAATATGTTGCTTTTTTGGATATGTTTGAAACCGTATCTCTAAATTCTCTCTTTTCTTTCACAAATCAAACTTGCAATTAATATTGGCGCATTCCACTATGCGAAATATGTTTCTTATTGATGACAATAATGTTGCTTATTTAGGCTGACAATGTTGCAACCACAAACTATTCCCTTCGATTTGTATTTTTATATATATGTAATTATGTTGCTTATTTATGTCAACTATGTTGCTTATCAAGGACAAATATGTTGCTTAGTTAAGCGAGAAAATGTTGCTAAATAAGTATGTTGCCTTTTATGTGGATTGTATTGCTTATTAAAGACAATTATTTTGCTTATTTAAGTAGACAATGTTGCTAAGATGGGTACAAACATGTTGATTTAAATATGTCATATGTATTGTATATATAAATTTTTGTTATTTTTTTATGTCAACTGTGTTGCTTATTGATGACAAATATGTTTCTTAGATATTGTATATTTGTTGCTTACAAATATTATGTTATTTTGCTATGGTTTTAGATGGTAAGATAACATCTATGTTATCAGTGTGTAACTTCCTAATTTCATGGGATATGATTGATTGGTTTGGACTAATATACCCCATTTATCAATTTAATTAGGTATTTTTATATATTTTAAGCATATTTATTATTAGTCATTGAAATTTGTTGATCTCATGGTTCAAATTTGGTCTTACGTACTTACGTAAGGCATTGGTCTCATATAACCCTTCCCCTCGTATATATATATTATATATATATATATAAAAAAAAGATATATGTATTTAAGATATGAGATATGTACGTATGTATAATTTATGTAGTATTGTTAGATATGTGGTCAGGTAATAATTAATAGAAGATTCTTGTTATTTTAACCATAGTCTATTTTATATAATAATATATTACTTGTAATTAACTTGTAGATGATCAATTAATATTACTATTTCTTTTCTCATGTGTGTGTATCGGGTTTTTCAGTTATATCTCAACACGTCAATGCCACCTATCACCTTTAAATTTACCACGTGTAACTTAATAGCTAGCATCTAATAGTCTGATGATTAAATACTATTTTTTTTAACTGCTAAAATGAGTAATCCGACGACTAATCACTATAAGTGAGTTCCAAAATTATAAAACTAGTCATATCATGTAAAATAATCGGATTATGCAAAAGCACATAACCAACATGTAATGCATGAACTATATTGGCGCAAGCGAATTACTTTGAGACTCGGGTATTACACAAAGTGACCCGACTTTCCATAGTTAAAGCAAATATTCTTCTTCTTCCGCCTCTTTTACCACGTTGACGTTTAGTGGCTTTTTCACCTAGTTTTGGTTCTTGGCACCACTGGCCCAAAGACCCTTCTTCTTGTTCCAATGTTTGCCTTTTGGAGGCTTGCGTTGTCCAAGTGCGACAAGAGCGATTGTTTGTGCTTGCTCCGCCTCTCGACGCTTAGCCTCAAGCCTAAGATGATCGACACTATCAAACGTTTGATTTACTCGTTATGTGTGAGCACACGCTTAATGTGTCCTCGGATCGCTCTGCGTAGCGACCTTATGACGATCAAAACTTGTTATTCAATAGTGATCTCATTTCCAAAGATTTTGAAGCTCGCGAATCATATCTTTCATCACATCAAGATCTTTGGCTCATCGTGTGTTTGGGGTCAAGTACACATCGGTTAAAGTTGAGGGTTAAAGTCCTCAATCTCGTTGTCGAGGTAGTACCGTGACGTGACCTTCGAGCCTTCCCACAGCTCCTTAGTTGTTGGATACTTTTCAAACTCACGGATCGGATGGCGTGCATGCAACTCAACATAGTATAGCGCACACTCATATCCCGATCTACCCACTTATTGTGCGCGTCCCGGATCGCGGACGATATTGGGCATTGGATCCATTTTCCTCGCTCAATAGGCATAGTCATAACAAAGGTGGTGAGATAGTCAATGATTTTCTTATGGTGCAAAGAAAAATTTAACTTTTCTATGCCACATAGCATAGTTATGACCATCAAGTTTGCCGAGCCATAAAGATCGAAAAAAGCTATTTGGGCATCCATCATTTTTGTATATAATGCGCAATATGTTAGGTACTTGTCTAATTTAAAATTTTCTATTCGAATTCAAATAAAATTTTTATTATGTTCTTCAAATGAATGAGATCGAAATTTCGCCTCTAAGGCCTATGATCATCTCCCACCGAGCTGAAGACAATAATAAAAATTTAAATAATCCATAAATAGAAACAATATTGTCCATTATAATTATGCATACATCACATACAAGAAATAATTGGGGGACATTTGATGCTCACGTCGATATAATTTTTATCCTACGGTGGTGATTAACAAAACATACCCAAAAATACATAGCCAAAAAAATGGTCCCTCTAATACATGAGTCCTAACAAAGAAAAAATTACAATTTGTTGCGGACCTACTACAAGAATCTAAGAAAAATAAATAATTTGGGACTTTGTATCACCACCGTCTTCAAAAATTACCTCTCAAATAATTAACTAATTAAACACGTAAACATGAGAACCAAAAAATGTCCAAAACCCGTGCACAAAAAATTGCATAATCACATATTGCAATTAATACATCCATTACAATTTATCAAATAATATTATTAAAACAAAACAAAAAAAATTGCAGATAAAAAACACTCCATAGTATCGCTGCTGCTGTTCGTCGTGAATCGAGAACATGTAACAAATTGCAAAACCAGCAGCCATTTGGCGCGGTCTTCAATGCAAATAACCTTTTTTTTTTTATATATATAGCGCATGCACAGTGCTTTGCACAACAGTCAACACGGAAGGCCCAAACAATGAAACAACAATCACAGCGGCTATTTGAGAAAAACAACAATCAAACAACATGGAGAGGCACGGATTTCGTTGATAATTAGTTTTTATAATCAAAACTTTAAACGGCTATAAATTTCTCGTTTTTCATCCGATTAACATGCAAAATATACCAAATTAATACTCTCTGCGAGATCTACAATTGGATACTAATATTGCATATATAAAAGTAAAATTCTAGATTCGATTTCTTTATTAAAAATAAAACAAAATGAATCTCATAATTATCACACATATGAAGTGCATTAAATAGACGAGAACGAGCCCTAATGGCTCTACTACCACAAAGCAAATAAGCACATATTTACATATAGTCACATAATAAGGAATCGATGATACCTTTTAATTGGGTACCTGAATAAATTCACTGATTCGCGTTTTGTTAGTTCTTGATCTTTATAGCCCGTCTACAAGCCTTCTCGAACCGCACTTGAATATAGGTCTTCCTTCACTCCGTGCGTCACTCCGCTTGATGTGAATACTACTAAAGCACCTATAACTTTTGCACATCTTAAACCCTAGGAGACCTTGAGTGGTGATTCTCCAAGAAGAAACATAGAGAAAAAAACTCGTATGAGATATTTTTACTTTGTGAGAATTAATGTGTGTTTTGGAATGAGGGAGAGATAATCTTATAATTGTAAGGTATCTCAATCCCTACCATAATCGTCGAGCCAATGGCTCATACCACTTGTAAGCAAATAAGCACATATTTACATATAGTCACATAATAAGGAATCGATGATACCTTTCAATTGGGTACCTGAATAAATTCACTGATTCGCGTTTTGTTAGTTCTTGATCTTGATAGTCCGTCTACAAGCCTTCTCGAACCGAACTTGAATATAGGTCTTCCTTCACTCCGTGCGTCACTCCGCTTGATGTGAATACTACTAAAGCACCTATAACTTTTGCACACCTTAAACCCTAGGAGACCTTGAGTGATGATTCTCCAAGAAGAAACATAGAGAAAAAACTCACTGTATGAGATATTTTTACTTGTGAGAATTAATGTGTGTTTTGGAATGAGGGAGATAATCTTATAATTGTAAGGTATCTCAATCCCTACCATAATCAAATCCTATACAAAAAAAAAAAAAAAAAAGATTCTTTTTGATTTGGCACAATCTTTCTTACTTAGAAGATATGGATGCAATTTTTTCCAATAATGCCAATTTTCCCTAGTGGACCATTATAATAAATGATAAAACCGGGTCGCATAGTAACCATTGTCACCTGTCAAACTCAAGAAAAATATGGAAATTGATGACTCCATACCCAGTTTAAAATTTTTTTAGCAAATAAACTCCTATTTATATTATTACAAAAATTAAAGGGAAACATAGTAAATTCATATCGAACGTCTCATTATATTCGATTTATATATATATATTTGGATTTTATAATTTATTTTCTTTAAATCTTTATTTGTTAAATTTTTTATATTTGTATTTGTGTTTATCTTACATATGTACATATATATTTATATATATACAGGGACGAAGGCATGTATTGCCAAGGGGGGCACTGGGCCCCCCTCAAATTTTGGGAAAAAAAACTATGGGTATTTAGGTCTTTCTACTTTTTAATCTTAAAAAAATAGAAAATAGAAAATATAGTTTTCAATTATCTTGCATTCTTCTTTCCTGCTTTCATTTGTGAATCTTGAAAAATATTAGTCTTGGTCATTTTGCTTATTTTTTAAATTTTGTACATTTTTTAAGCTCCGCTATAAATTTTAACTTGAATTTTTGCATTATACTCTTGTGTCTCTATTTGTACATTTTGGTATATTGATGTAATTGTATTTTGTTATTTATTTTTTAATATGAAGATGTGATTGAATTAATATAATGACTTAATTAAAATTTCTACTTATTTTATTCGATGTATTGTTTTTAATTTAAATGTGATAATAGACAAATTGTCCACTTATGTTTTGCAAAAATAAAAAAAGTCATATTTTTTGAAACCATATTTTTTTAGCCATTTTGACACGGTCGTACCCTTCTTATGTTCTCTGATGAGGTACTTAGTTATATTTTAGAATAATGATGCGGTAAATTTTTTTGGTATCATGTTCCGGTCCCTAGAAAGGAAAAAAAGACAAAGTGACCAAAAAATTTAATATTAGTCGAGCCCCTCTACCCGAGATTCCCGGCCGTCATTGTATATATATATGTGCGTCTTGCGCGCGTGCATGTATATAGGCCAACCAATTATCTGAAAAATGGTTTACTCGGTTTAACCAGTAACCAGAATTACTAATGGGATTTGATATCGGATCTGTGTTTAAAAACATTGAGTCTTACTGTTTTTCTATGGACAACCTCTATATGATTTTGGGTAAATCAACACTTTACAAGTCAAAAAAAATATGATTTGTGAATTAATACCAAAATATAAATTCTTTGATTGATGCTTTTAAATAATAAATAATATATCCGAGTTAGGTATGCCTAGAATTAAGGCATTAAGACAGAGTGAACTACATTTATAAAAAAAAAATTGTGATAATGGTACAAAATAACCATTTAGAAAATGTAAAGATTAAAAATAGCCATGTTTTGTATACACATCTTTTTTAGCCATTTTGGGGTGTAAAATGACATACATACCCTTCTAAAGCATGCTTGTTTGATATTTGGGTTATTTTTCTCTCTTTCACTTATCTCTATGTATCTTTTTACTCTTTTTTTTTTTCAAACTTTTTTAAAAATTGAACCTGTACTTTTCATTTTTAAATATGCAATATGTGTCTTGAATTATAGATATCAAAAAGAGGATTAATTTGATATATTATACATGCAAACCGGATTTAAAACGAAAAAGTTATGTGAATTCAAAGTTTTTGGAAAAAAAAAAAAACTGAGTTTCAGAATCTAATTCGAGTCACATGGATGTATGTTTTTGTGCGATTAAATTGGCCAAGAAAAATTGAGTTTTTCACACTCCAAAAATGGCTAAAAAGATGTGTTTAAAAAAGATGGCTAAAAAATATTTTGTTTTGTTGGAAATGACTAAAAAAAACGGACTGAAAAAATTCCCTTGTTTGTCTTTTTCATTTTTTCATTTTTTTATGATACGGATAGGCATGAGTCATCAACTCCTGTTAAATTACGTGTCCTGACCATAAAATTTCCTCAACTCGCACCAACAATACTCTGCCACTTACTATTTTTAAAAGCACTCTTATCTTCCAATTGCATTTATATATACACACATATTACCACCTGAATTAAAATATCAGGTCTCAGAATTGCATACAAAACCTTCAAAGTTCAAACTCACACTCTTCTTCCATATGAATACTTCAAAGGTAGTACTAATAATCATGCATGTTCTTATTTATCTTTGATTCAATCCCATAGCTAATTGATATTCATGTTTGCAGGGTACCGAAAGAATTAATGATGAAGGTGCGGTGGAGATAAACGTGGAGACTGTGGATTACCGAACGCCGCCGGGCGGAGATAAAGAGCCTCATAAAGAGAATGTGGAGATCACTCATTTGACCCGAACCGACGAAAGCCCCGACACCGGTAATAAAGTGGTTGATAATTTACGATCGGCAAAGGAACCTATTTCACATTCCACTAAAGCCGATAAGAAGACGGACTAATTAAGGAAATTATCGATTAGTTTGAATTTCGAGTTTTCCGTTTTAATGTATGCATTCCACTTATAGGTATATATATGTGGTTGATATTTAGATGTTTATGTATTTTATAATCGTGGTGCTTATTTTTGTCATATAAAATAAAAGATGAAATATTTTGTAATATCCTAAGTTTATTTATAATTTGATATTGAAAATAAACATAACTGCAATGGGTTGGTTATTAGATGGTGCTGAGAAAAATAATTTAGAATTCTTGTTCGAGTTAGGGGAGATTCTCTACATCCTTCATGGGAGTTTTCAGTTTTACTCGATAAAACAAGTTTGTCGATTATCTCTGTATGTGACTTTTGTCGGTTAAATAAATTTCTTAGATTTATGATCAATAAAAAATACACAAGATGTGAGTTCCATGTAAAATTCTAGTAGCTCATCAGGACTTTAGAGTCTTTTTACAATGATATAAACAAATACAACGAGGCTCATGTGTGTCGCACTGGATACTATATAGACCAGCAAATTGTATACACTTTCCGCACACTTTGATTCCCAGTCTGTCGCACGCATTACGATAAGTAAACGCACAATCTTGCGCATCAACCAACATCACTCCTCTTTCACCTTCACATCAAAAATTAGTCTGATTAAAAAAAAAAAAATTCAGTTATCTTTTAAAAATACAATTGCCCCTTATAGTACCGTATTACAAACACCCCCCTTTGAGGGTTTCAATTTATATAACAAATATCTCCTCCTTTTACAAAATAGAAATAAATATCAAGCAGGCATTTATAATATTTAAAGATAGTTGGATTTTTGTAATTAACCGAATTAATAAATAACAAATAGGGCTCACAATTGTTGACACGGCGCGATAGCATGACACAAAAATGATACGAAAATAATGTATTAGTGTTTAGTCTTATCATGTTCGTGATCGTATTCGTCTTATCTATGAGAAGACGGAAAATTTTGTGTCGTGTTCGTGTAAACACGGTAAAAAATAACATATAAACCGTTCACCTGGTAAGACCTATTAGTCTGTTATTGGCACGATATGCTTTCAAACACGTATTTGATAATGACGTGTTTACCTATTAGCGGCATGTAATTTGATTTTTTGTATATTTTTATTGGACACTTTGTAATTTGTATTGTGTAATTTGTCATTGTGTATTAACGTGTAATCGTTCAAACTTGGACAATTTCTTTTTTACTTATCGTGTCAAATTGTGTTGTGTGTCGTGTCAACACAAAAAAAAATTGTACTCGTATTTGAGTTTGTCGTATCGTGTTATTATCGTGCTGATATGAAACACGACATAATATTACACGATTTGTCATTCCTAATTGTGATCCAACAAATAATTACTTGACAATTGAGAAACATACATACAAATAATGAACGACTTCTGTGTAGTTGGAGATTATTTTTTCTTTTATTAAAAGAACTATTAACTCATAAAACTTGCAAACGCATTTATCCATTTTCAAGAGCCACCATGCATATTGGAAAACATAAAATAAAATCTGCAAATATGAATATCTTGTGATTAAATTCTAACGGTTAATTTCATCAATTATTTGACAAACAATGGTGATCTAGTTTATAACATAAAAGGATGTGAAGAACAACTCAAACCTGAAGCCAGAAAACAAAGAACAACCATAAACAAGAATTTTGCCGAAAGCTTCACCATATCTTGAATGAAAATTGTTAGCAATATATCATTCCAACTTGTTTTCGTTTATTTATATAGGGGTAAATGAACCTTAACATTAATTTCTACTATAGTCTTTTGAGTTATAGAATCTAGCTACTTAATTCTGAAAATTGATGGAATAATTAATGGCATGCAAAGATTTGAAGAATTTGATGTCTAGAACATCTATATCTAGTTAACACAATATATTGCGGTTTTTATTTTTCAGTCTAATACTTGTCACGCAGTTGGCCTTTACGACTGATTTTTCGCCTTCTACCGGGACAAAGAGGCTCACCATTGAACGAAATCCATCGTCTAGAATCACCTAGCATGATTCTAGAATGATCTAGAATGATCTAGAAGAATCTGGGATATTCTAGAAAAATCTGGAATGTTCTAGAACATTGTAGAAGAGTCTGAAATATTCTAGAAGAGTCTAGAATACTATAAAAGAGTCTAGAATATGATAGAATAATGTAGAACATTGTAGAATAGTCTAGAATGTTATAGAGTAGTATGGAACTATGTAGAAGATTGTAGACTAGAGTGGAAATTTATAGAATACTTGTAGAATATGTAGGAATCATGTGGAGAATTCTAGAGAACTTCTCCCAACCGTTGGATCAAATGAATCACCACCGTCCATTAAGGAGGTGGAGTAGTATAAATAGGTGTAGGGACCTCATTTGTAACCAACCAAACATTGTAAGCAAGTGTGAGTGAATATAAGTGTTCCTTTCCTAATTTTCTTGTGTGCTTATTACTTAGCCATCTTCTTACACTTTTTCACACACAAACACGTGGGAGAGGGTCGACTTAGCTAATCGCAAGGGGCGATTGAAGGAGCTAAGGCCGCACGATTCGTTGTTGAGGGAACAAGTCCGTGATGTGGAATCGAGCCCGGTTTGGGCGAAGTGTTGTTGAAGTAGTGCGCGATGGCGGTGAAGACATTGTGTCGTGTGACCGAGAACCGCGGGGGGAACCAAAGCGGAGACACGAGACGAAAGAAACGTGACCAAAGCAAAGTACGAGAAGGGACGTCTTTGGAACACGTTGTAGTAGAGATGGGGAACGACTTGAGCGGGTAGAACATACTTTGTCGAGACATTGAGGGCCATGTTCTCTAGCGGATAGATTCCCTCAAGGAAAATATCCAAACTTGTCTTGATGTCAACACCACACATGAGGAACATCTTGCCAAGTTGGAGGCAAGGATGATGGATGCTATTCGGGCCTTACAAGCAAGCATCGAGGGGATGCGAGAATATCTTGTCTTGTGCAAAAAGGTCGTTGCTAGCGGGGGAGCTAACATCACCACAAAATAGGCCAAGGGTGGACTACCCTGCCGATGGGGTTTAATGGCGTAAGGGGACGCTAAAGTCGTGGAAAACATCTTTTGGCAAATGGAGCGATACTTGAGGGGCTCGACCTTACCGATGAAGCATCAAAGGTAAGAATCGCTACTCTTTATCTTACGAGATCGCTACTTTGTGGTGGCGTAGAAAACATGCCGACATAGAACGAGGTGCTTGTCGAATTGATACTTGGGAAGAATTTAAGAGAGAGCTTAAACGACACTTCTACCCAGAAAATGTCGTTTATGTTGCTCGAAAGAAAATGCGAGAGTTGAAACATAGGGGAGATTTCAAGATTACGTGAAAGAGTTCACAACCCTTATGCTTCAAATCCCTAACATGTCAGACGATGACCTTCTCTTCTACTTTGTCGATGGACTTCAACACTGGGCCAGACAGGAAGTACAACGTCGAAACGTTAGTACAGTGGATGAAGCTATCGCGGTTGCCGAGTCTCTCATCGATTATCAAAAGCTTGGAGCTTCTATGAGGGAGGAGAAAAAGAGGGACTCTTCGGATGATGAAGAAGAGAGACATGGACATTATAAGATTCCTCTCATAGATAGAAATAAAAATCCTTCCAGGAAAGTGTATGAGGCCAAGAAGACCACTTTTACGCCTAAAGGAGGATGCTACATGTGCAAAGGACCGCATCCCATACGCGACTGTCCTAAGTTAGGAACTTTGCATGCCATGGTGGAGGAACATTGTGCTGAGGAAATAACACCCGAAGAACCAAGTAGGATTGGGGCATTACAACTTCTCAATGCTCTTAATACCACAGATGTGTCTACTACATCAAGCAAGGAGTTGATGTACGTGGAGGCGCGTATCAATGGGAAGCCTACCAAAGTGATGGTAGACACGGAGCTTCAAACAACTTTATGGATGTTAATGAGGCTAAGAGACTAGGCCTACAAAGTGGAAAAAAGGGGACGGATGGATGAAGGTCGCCAATACGAAACCCATACCGATTAAAGGTACGTCTCAAGTGTTGATCTCTCGCCTTGGTGCTTGGAAGGGCCAAGCAAACTTTTCAATAGTGCCAATGGATGACTACAAGTTGTTGCTCGGGATGGACTTTTGGCGCAAGGTGTGTGCTATTCCAATACCTTTCCTCAATAGTGTGTGGATTCTTGACAAGCATTCACCCCGTATAATATCGCTACCACCGTTGAACATCAAAATATAAAGAAGCCAAATTATTTCTCAGCCATGAGCGTTGATTGAAGCCAACATGAAAAAGGCTCGTCGTCGGAAGAGAAAGAAGTCAACAGGTGATATGAGTATGGCGACGAGGCGTCGCCCGGTTGGGTGGGGGAGAATGTCACACATTTGGCCTTTACGATCGATTTTTCGCCTTCTTCCGGACAAAGAGGCTCACCATTGAACGAAATCCATCGTCTAGAATCACCTAAAGCATGATTCTAGAATGATCTAGAAGAATCAGGATATTCTAGAAGAGTCTAGAAGAATCTGGAATGTTCTAGAACATTGTAGAAGAGTCCGAAATATTCTAGAAGAGTCTGAATACTATAAAAGAGTCTAAATTATGATAGAATAATGTAGAACATTGTAGAATAGTCTAGAATGTTATAGAGTAGTATGGAACTATGTAGAAGATTGTAGACTAGAGTGGAAATTTATAGAATACTTGTAGAATATGTAGGAATCATGTGGAGAATTCTAGAGAACTTCTCCCAACCGTTGGATCAAATGAATCACCACCGTCCATTAAGGAGGTGGAGTAGTATAAAATATAAATAGGTGTAGGGACCTCATTTGTAACCAACCAAACATTATAAGCAAGTGTGAGTGAATATAAGTGTTCCTTTCCTAATTTTCTTGTGTGCTTATTACTTAGCCATCTTCTTACACTTCTTCACCCACAAACACATGGGAGAGGCTGACTTAGCTAATCACAAGGGGCGATTGAAGGAGCTAAGGCCGCACGGTTCGTTGTTGAGGGAACAAGTCCGTGACATACTTCTAACTAGAATCAGAATCAATACCGAGATATAATTTAAGATCATAATGATATATATAATTACTTTCTACAAAGACTTGGGTTAGACTGTTAAACGGGTCTTTTCCATTAGACGGTTCCAACTTGGTGCGGGTTTTTTAATAATTTCATACACCGGTGGTATTTTTGTAATACTCTGGGACAGTGCCATATGATCTCCGGACCGGTGGCATTTTTGTAATATTAGGGGCCTTTAAAAGTATTAATATTTCCCTGAAAAGTATTAGTATATAATACATATTAAAAGTATTCGTAGTACATCCGAAAAGTATCATCGGTAATTCCTTGAACTATATTTTTAGTAGCCTCATGAAAAACATTGATTTTTGCCTCAAAAGTATTAGTAATCCACTTAAAATGTATTAATTGTCTCCTTGAAAAATATTAGGCGGTGACGTAATATTAGGCAACCCTCAAAAGTATTATTTTTTCCTTCAAAAGTATTAATGTACCCATTGGAAAAGTATTAGTAATCCACCTGAAAAGTATTAATAACGCTTGAGCGCTTTTTTAGTCTTAATCCTCATGAAAAGTATTATTTTTTTCACGCAAAAATATTAGTATTCCCCCTAAAATGTATTAATTACCTTATTAAAAAGTATTAAGTATTCCCCCTAAAATGTATTAATTACCTTATTAAAAAGTATTAGATTTTTCGATTAAATGTATTTTAGTATTTTTCCTAAAAAAATATTAGTAGTCCTCCCAAAAAGTATTAGTATTCCTTCTAAAAAGTATTAGCAGCGACCAGCGGATGTTGTTGTTGTGATATTAGTGGTTGTGCGGGTCAATAAATAAATTGACTGCGGGCTGGATATTTAGATCCGTCTAACGAATTAAATTCGTTAGACGGCCTAACAGGAGACTAACCCTTAGTACTATTACTTGTTTGTGATTTTCATGTATCATATGATTTGTTTTTGGAGTGTTTTGTTTTTCCTATTTGTAATTTTAAAAGTTCCTTATTCATGCTTGTGTCGTACGTATATTTGTTTTTTCTCCATATATTTCCTTACTTTGTCTTGTGTGACAAGTAATAAATCATTAGCAAAAACTCATATTCG
Source organism: Rehmannia glutinosa (assembly GCA_016081115.2). NCBI lineage: Eukaryota > Viridiplantae > Streptophyta > Magnoliopsida > Lamiales > Orobanchaceae > Rehmannia > Rehmannia glutinosa. The sequence continues at coordinate 177,085 of JABTTQ020000552.1, read as the reverse complement.
ACCATTTTACGGGTCTCAATCCGTAAGACAGATTCTATTTAACCTACGGATCTGCGGATCCTGTTGACTAGGTCCGCGGGTCAACAGCAGCTCTTGCCTTTTTTTATTTTTATTTTTTTTATTTTTTTTTTTTCTTCCTCATGAAAGTAAAATACTTTTTTAGAAAAAAAAAGTATCGGTTATTTTAGATAAAGTATCATATTTTTTAATATAGCCACAAATTATGATTACATTACATTGAAGGACAAATAAATATATATGAGTTAAAGTAACACCTTTATGAGTAAAAATATATATTTTTTGAGACAAAATATAATGTTTTAAGAGTAAAAATATCTATTTTTTAAATAAAGTATTATATTTTTTAATAATAAATACAAAGAAAGATGAATAATAAATATGATAGGGTTAAAGTAACACTTTTATGAGTAAAAGTAATTGTTTTGTGAGATAAAGTAACATGTTTTTTAATATAGTCACAAATTAGAAATGAAGAAAAGAAGGAAAAATAAAAAATAAATGTGATATAGTTAAATTAACACTTTTATAAATAAAAGTATCCGTTTGTTGAGATAAAGTATCGATTTCTTAATACGATTACAAACTAGGAACAAAAAAAGAGGAAAAATAAAAAATAAATATGATATAGTTAAAGTAACACTTTTATAAGTATCCATTTATTGAGATAATGTATCATGTTTTTTAATAGACTTGGATTCGATTCTTAGTCTCTTCATTTAGAGGCGTTTTTAATTTTTATTCAATTTACCAGGCGTATTTATGAATGACTTTATATAATTGGTTACACTAAATTTGCACATAAGACTAGTGGTGTAGTGGTAGAACACCACTTTAAGCATGTATAGGTCGCGGGTTCGATTCAATGCGGTAGCGGTTTTTTTTTCTGTAGGATAAATCATTTGGCTAGCGAGCGCAATTGGTGGCTTGCAATGGACTAGGTTCATCCCTCCAAGAGAGATTTTCCTTGTTGCGAATTTTACAAACACAAGTCTACAATGTCGTTAAGAAGTAATATAATGATAATGATAAATAAAGTATTGTTAATTCCCACAAGGACGAGATTTGTATACTAAGTACCAACACTGTATTTATAACCCCAACTTTATTTGAACAATATAAAAATAGATGTCAATTACTCCAAACTAAAATAAGCTAAAATTAATTATATGCGCCACAATGCAAATTGATTTTGAACTCTGACAACAGGAAAGCCTAAGGTTTATCATTTCACCAAAATTAATCAAATGAGAATAATGTCTCATCATAGACCCACAAATTTAATCAAATCTAAGTAACCTATCTCATCAGCAAGGGCGGAGCCAGGAAACTTTAGTGGGGTGGGCCGATATCTGAAAAAATAGGGTGGGCCGCATAAAAAATTAAAGAAAAAATAATACAAATTATAACTTTTTTTTTTTTTCAAATTCTCACTAAAAAATATATTTTTCAAAAAAAGGGTTCGGTCAGGGCCCAAGTTGGCCCAGCCCCGTCTACGCCATTGAGTCATCAGTCCTTAATCTATAATCCTTAGTGATAGTCGAGAATCTCTTAATAGCCATTATTGCACAAGGTCTAATTATAGAAATATTTTTATCAATTGCAGATTCACTATAAATCAATGTGAATTAAAACAATAAATAAATCAGGGGACTTTGTGGATCTCATGAAACGACTACGCAAACCAAGCCAAGTATATTCTTATCTAACATGCAATTCATTGTATCGTACACAATAAACTAGATATATAATTCACCTCCCAGATTCTTATGATTAAGTATCATCTAATTACTGATCAAGTAATTAAAAGCATTAAGGAAAATATAGAACACTCATCTGGAATAATAGAATCAAAAATCGAGTTCAGGGCTTCAATCCTTTATGATTCCCATTGGTTTTCAAGGGTGCACCTCCAATAATTGAGGTCAGGGCCTCAACATCAGCTTCCTTTTACTATTTTTCTCATCTTTTTCAATTTTTCTTCTCTCCGTTCTTATACCTACAAACCTAAATAAAACACATAAGAATAACACAAACTCTTGAATACCAATCATTTAATTTGTTACGTAAAATATTATCTAATAGATGACTATAAAACCAACTTGATAGAATATATGTAATTATTCGTGTATATCTTTTAGATTAGGTGTTAATCTTCTATATTAGGTAGGCAATATCTGTTGTAATTAGTCAAAGACTTTCCTAGTTTATAGTCATGTAACTCATGTATATAATTCAACCAAAATCAATGAGTTGATCACGGAATCAAGTTCCTTCATGGTATCAGCCTAGGTCCCTTCTCTTCTCCTCAACCTACTCGTTAATCTCCCTCTCTTCCTCTTCAATTGATCGTCGTACACATGACTGATCAACCCAAATTTCATCCGGCTTTAGCAATTACCAACGTGAGATCTCTTATTCTAGTCATGTTGGACAATGGCTCCAGCCAATATCATTCTTGGGCAGCCCTCTTCAAGGTTCAAGCAAAAGTCCACAATGTGCTAGATCACATCATCCCTCCAACGGATGAGAAAGCTAAGAAGGCGGCAAAGGACGCAAAAGACGCTGATCCAGATCTTTGGCACTGTCTTGATGCTGCCGTGTTGCAATGGATGTATGCAACCGTCTAGCAAGATATCCTCAACTCCATACTTGTGATTGATGATTCGGCTGAGATGGCTTTGAAACGAACTGCAGCTATTTTCCAAGATAACAAACACTCGAGGGTTGTCCACCTCGAAAACCAATTCACGAATACGAATTTGGAGGATTTTCCAACAACCAATGCCTATTGCAACCGCCTCAAACTTCTCGCCGATCAATTGGCAAATGTTGATGCTCCGGTCTCTAATACTCGTTTGGTCTTGAAAATGATTGCAGAACTAACTGATGCTTATGCCAGATTTGTAACACGTACTCAACAACATGATCCCTTGCCAAGTTTTGAAACCGCAAAATCTAAATTGGCGCTTGAAGAGTCGACAATCCTCCAACGAGCCGCTCGTGAATCTGGTTCATCTTCCTCCACGACTGCCCTTATTGTTAATTCCCAACATTATGATGATGATTACAACCACGCTTCTCAATGTAATCATAATAATAATTGGAATAACAATAATTACCGTGGAAATAAGGGAAACAATAAGATATATTATCACAAAAATTCCGCAAGGTGGTGGTGAAATTCCGGCGGGTGGTGGTCGTGGCGAAGGCGGTAAAAGCACCTATAGGTGGGCGTGGACAATATCAGCAGTGGTAGCCGTCGAATCCATGGCTGCAGTGGGCTCCTTGGAGTATGACTCCATGTCCTTACCCTTCATACAATTGGGCCAGGGCCCCTGCTCCTCACAGGCCTCCGCAAGCTGGCCTCCTTAGTCCAAGGCCTCCGCAGGCTGCATTCAATGCAATAACCACACCTAGCCCAACAGACATTGAAGCGGCACTACACACTCTTAGCCTTGCTCAATCTGACCCGTCGTGGTATATGGACAACGGAGCAACATCCCATATCATCCGCGCACGGTAATCTATCATCTTATTTTAATTTGAGCAATAATCATGGTATAATTGTTGGAAATGGCCATTCTATTCCAATTCGTGGTTTCGGTAGTGCAAATTTACCTCCTCCCCACCCACCATTAGTGTTAAAAATGTCCTTCACGCCCCTAATTTAATTAAAAACTTAGTTTCAGTTAGAAAATTTACTACTGATAACCAAGTTTCTGTTGAATTTGATCCCTTTAGGTTTTCTGTGAAGGATTTCCAGACGGGGATGGCACTAATGAGATGTGATAGTCGGGGCGAGCTACATCCCATCATCACCACCACCACAAATCAAGTCGTTTCTCCATCCACTTTTGCAGCTTTATCTCCTTCTCTTTGGCATGCCCGTTTAGGTTACCCGGGAGAACCTGTTTTGGACTCCCTTAGGCGAAATAATTTGATTGAATGTACAAAAACACGAAGCTCTAGTTTTTGTCATTATTGTCCTCTTGGTAAACATGTTAAATTGCCATTTGTTGATTCTCATAATTCTACTTATATGCCTTTTGATATTTTGCATAGTGATTTGTGGACATCTCCTGTTTCGAGTTCTTCGGGTTACAAATATTATGTGCTCTATTTGGATGACAATTTGAAATTTTTCTGGACTTTTCCCATTTCCAAAAAATCTCAAGTCTATTCAATTTTTCTTGCTTTTAGAGCCTACATCAAGACTCAATTCGAATGGGAATTAAAATATATCCAATGTGACAATGGTAGAGAATATGATAATGGCCATTTTCTGCGTCTTTGTGAAGCTAATAGAATTTCTTTTCATTTTTCTTGTCCTCATACTTCATCACAAAATGGAAAAGTCGAAAGAAAAATATGTTCCATTAATAACATCATTCGAACTTTATTAGCTCATGCTTCACTACCGCCATATTTTTGGCACCATGCTTTGCAAATGGCAACATATCTTCTGTTGGGAAATTTATTGTTTAGATTTTGATGAATGCCATGTAAAACTTAGACCAGAAAGTTGGCACCCCATTTTCCTTGTAATTCTTATTGTAATAGATAGGGCTGAATAAGCTGAGTCAAGTCAGCTATGCCTGGAAATACAAGAAGTCAACTGAAGATGTGAAGAGAAGACTCCGCTGAGGAACAGTTGAGTATGGCCAAGAAAGAAGACCAAGGACTCGATTAAAGGAGTATCGGCTGTGAGACAGCTGTGAGAAGAGTCAATTAAGTCAACCCAAGAAACCAAGTCTCAAGCTGAAGTGACAGATGAGTCATCCATTGATTGGAAGCTAACTCAAAGTCACCTGGGAATAAAAGATCTGCGATTAAGTCAAGACAATCGAACGAGATCCGTTGATGAAAGTCAAGAATGTTACTCGGAAACGAAGAACCTGTTAAAGTTGTCGAGATAAAGTATTAGTTCGATTGTGTGCAAAAGGAACAAACCAATAGGAAACACTTGCACCAAGTGTCGAAACCCCGCAATCTTTGCCGCAAGACATTAAATACGAGGAAATGTCAACATCAAGGATCGCAACAAGACAATCCAACGAACACAAGTGACTTTTGAAAATCAGCCTATCTCTTCAACGGCGATTTTTGAAAGTTCACTATAAAAGGCCGAGGAATCACTTTGACAAAGGTTACCTTGCACACCGAAATAACAAGCAACATTCAATCAGAATTTGCAAAATATTCTCAAGTTATTCAAGCAAAATCCTCAAGCCTAAATCTCGAATAACATCAATCCAACACCAAGTTGTGAAGGAAAGACAACTTCAAATCATTGAAGAGGAAACTTTTGAAGAATCAAAAGGGTCTACTTTCCAAGGAGGATTGTAGGAAGGTTCATGGTTGAACCAATCTTGGCTTCGTGATTAAATCCAAGAAGCTTGAGAAAGTAAGTTGAAGTAGCAAGGCAAAGCGCCCCGTGAAGAAGCCGAGTCGTCAAGAAGCCACCGTGTGACCAAGGCATCTCAGATCGAGTCCCAAAGGAGCAAGTCACTTGTGTGATCAAGACTTGTATCCGGGACCGATAACCACTTTGTGAATTGATCATTACTTAGTGGATTCCTCCAGGAGTTGGAGAAGAGAGGAGTAGAAGAATTACCCCATCTTCGAACCTCTATAAAAATTATTGTGTCATTTATATTTCAAAGATTTTATTTACTCGCATACTTTATATCTCATGTGATAATTTGCTATCCAACCGATAATTAACAAAGTGCTAAAACCAAGTGTTAAAATATAGTTAAATCAAATTCAAGGGTGTTAAGTCTTCCAATAAACATTCATCACGGCCATGTTAAGGTTTAGACTAAACAATTGAGTTATTCTATCAACAAATCTCTATCGAGCCTTTGTTGAGTGGCTAACTCTTTGATTAACTAACTTAGTTGTCCCTCAAGGACTTAGTTGTGTATTAAACTCAGAACTTATTTAAAAAGACTAAATCGAAAATTTTGTAGGGTTTATTCAACCCTCCCTTTTCTAAACCTTACTCACACCCTTGGGACCTACAAGTGGTATCGAGTGGTTGGTTCATTGAGCCTTCCGACCGGTTATTGAACTAGCTCTCCAATCTTTCAAAGAAATTTTTAACACTTGCTATTTCAAAAGCTATTTTTATTCAAAAAGTTATTATCATGGAAGCAAATTTGACACGCATTCTTATGTTCACTATTGAGGAATTTGATGATCGAAAATTCGTATGCTTGAGGCTCACCTATCGCTTTACATGATGAAATGTGGATAGTGATAGAGGATGGGCCACTGCAAATCTTGAAAGTGAACACAACAGATTTCGGAGAAGCGGCCCAAAATGAAGGAGAAGAAGAAGTTTCTTCTTTGAAGCAAGACCACCCTGGTTGAGAAACCAAGGAGTGAATGGACAAACGAGGACAAAAAAGATACAACTTGGACAATGTGGCCAAGGACATTTACAAAACCTTGGACAAAGCAATGTTCAACAAAGTCAAATCTTGTCAAACTCAAAAACAAATGCGGATAAATTAACTTTAATTTGTGAAGGATCCGAGCAAATTAAAGAAAATAAATTATCCGTTGTTGTACAAAAATTTGAAAATTTTAAAATGCTTGCAGTGAAACCTTGGATCGACTAGATGCTCGATTCACTTTGAAATCACAAATGAATTATCAAAGACATGGAAAAGAATATACACGAGAAGAAATGTGTATGAAGATTCTAGAAGCCTCACGATTGAATGGGAAATGAAGGTCATGGCCCTGAGACATTCAATGAACCTCACAACAACATCCAATCATGAGCTATTCTCAGACCTCAAAGCCTATGAATTTGAGCTGAGAAGAAAAGATCAAGAGGAGACATCTGTACCCAAAACAACTCGCACTTATAGTCGAGGATGGGAAGAGAGGCGAGAGTCAAGGACCAGGAGAAAATTGCCCGATGGTTAAAAGATTCAACAAGTTCTTCAACAAGAACTATAAAAGAAACAATGGTGAATCCTCCAGGAGACATTCAGCTCCCTCCAATCAAGGGAAGATAGGCCACCCAAGAGAGCCGAGCATCAAAAGGTTGAATATCGAGAGCCGATAATCCAAGAACGGAAAGAGTTGATCAAAGAGGTGAGAAGCACTCTAAGTAGTGGAACAAAACTAGATGAGGTGCGGATGCCGGAGGACGAGCCAATTCCCATACAAATGAAAAGATGAACAGTGCTCAAGGAAAAACGAAGAAAATGGTACGAGAATTCCAACCACCTATCCCGTATCCAAGTCGATTGCGTAAGGACAAACATGACGACCAATTTGGTAAATTTTTGGATTTGTTTAAACAATTACACATCAATATCCCTTTTGTTGAAGCCCTTTCACAGATGCCAAAATATGCCAAGTTCCTCAAAGATCTCCTTTCAAATAAGAAGAAGCTTGAAGAAATATCTATGGTACAATTGAATGAAGAATGCTCAGCAATTTTGCAAAACAAGTTACCTCAAAAAATCAAAGACCCAGGGAGTTTCATTATTCCTTGTCATGTCGGTAATTTGACTGTTGATCGGGCATTGGCCGATCTAGGGGCTAGTATTAATTTGATGCCTTATGATTTATTCAAGCAAATGGGTCTAGGGGAGCCCAAACCAACTAGGATGAGCTTGCAGTTAGCTGACAGGTCCATCAAATATCCTAGAGGCATTATTGAAGATGTTTTGGTCAAAGTTGATAAGTTTATATTCCCTGTCTATTTTTTAATTCTTGATATGCATACAGATGTCGAAGTCCCCTTGATCCTAGGGCGTCCATTTTTAGCCACTGCTAAGGCAATCATTGACGTACATGATGGAAAACTAATTTTACGAGTCGAAGATGAACAAGTCATTTTTAAAATCGCTACATCAATGAAAAATACGATAGATAAAGATGACTCTTGTTTTGCCATTGATCTTATCGATATGGAGATAACAAATTCCTTACCAAGCATGATTTCTAACGAATTTTTGGAGACTTGTATTGTTCAAAGTGCAGGTATAGCAGAGGAAAATCCATTCCTTAGGGACTCCGTACTCGCGTTGGAGGAAAATGCACCAACAGAATCTTACGAAAGAGTTCGAAAAAATTGAAAATTCTCAGGTGAGGCATAACAAACCATCCATTGAGGATCCACCAGTATTGGAGCTGAAAGAGCTACCCAAACACTTGGAGTATGCATTTCTGGCCGATAATTCCAAACTTCCGTGATTATTTCCTCCAATTTATCATCACATCAAAAAGATAGATTGTTGGAAATATTACGAGAACACAAAAAGGTCATCGCTTGGAAAATCTCCGACATTCGAGGGATCAATCCTTCCTTTTGCACTCACAAGATTCTGATGGAGGAAAATTTCAAGCCAGTTGTTCTACCTCAGCGTCGCTTAAATCCAAACATGAAAGAGGTAGTTAAGGCAGAGGTAATCAAACTACTAGATCTTTGGGCTCATCTATCCAATCTCTGACAGTAATTGGGTAAGTCCAGTTCAAGTGGTCCCAAAGAAAGGTGGGATGACGGTGGTACCAAATGAAAAGAATGAACTTATTCCGATGCGAACGGTAACAGGTTGGCGGGTTTGCATCGATTACCGACGGCTTAACGATGCTACTCGCAAAGACCATTTTCCCCTACCTTTTATTGATCAAATGCTTGAACGTTTATCTGGTCACCTTTACTATTGCTTCCTTGATGGCATGTCAGGTTATTTTCAGATCCCGATAGCACCAGAGGACCAAGAGAAAACCACTTTCACTTGTCCCTACGGTACTTTCGCCTATCGACGCATGCCTTTTGGGTTTAAGTAACGCACCGCGACTTTTCAACGTTGTATGCTTGCTATCTTCGACGAGCTTGTAGAAGAAATCTTGGAAGTCTTCATGGATGACTTCTCGGTTTTGGGGATTCCTTTGATTTTTGTCTTGCAAATCTTAAAAAGTCCTTGTTCGTTCGTTGCGAAGAGACTAACCTGGTACTTAACTGGGAAAAATGCCACTTCATGGTACAAGAAGGAATTGTTTTGGGGCATAAAATTTCTTGCAGGGGAATTGAAGTTGACAAGGCGAAGGTTGATACAATTTCCAAATTGCCTCCACCCACCACGGTAAAGGCAATCCGAGCTTTTTGGGCACGCACCCGGGGTTCTATAGGCGATTCATCAAAGATTTTTCAAAATTGCCCGACCACTCACTCGACTCTTGGAGAAGGATGCGGTTTTTGATATCGCTGATGAATGCCTTCAAGCATTCAATACTTTGAAAGAAAACCTCACTACCTCTCCCATCATGGTAGCTCCGTTGGTCTCAACCATTCGAACTCATGTGTGATGCCAGTGATTATGCGGTAGGTGCGGTGCTTGGGCAACGAAAAGATAAACATTTCTGGCCAATTTACTATGCAAGTAAGACTTTAAATCCTGCTCAATCCAATTATACAACTACCGAAAAGGAAATACTTGCAGTGGTTTTCGCCTTTGACAAATTTCGCTCATACTTGATTCTATCCAAAGTCATTGTCTATACGGATCACTCTGCTTTACGCTATTTGCTCGACAAAAATGACGCAAAACCACGACTAATTCGATGGGTTCTCTTACTCCAAGAATTCGATGTGGAGATCAAAGATAAACGGGTTGCCGAAAATCTTGCCGCCGACCACCTATCTCGGCTTGAGCACTCCGGCACCGATGAGCAACACAATGGACATATCAACGATTCTTTCCCGGATGAGCAACTCTTTGCCCTTAACTCAATTTCAATTGATATTCCTTGGTTTGCGATTTTGCTAATTATCTTGCGGAAAAAGTTCTCCCAAAGGGATGACCCATCAACAAAAGAAGAAATTCTTTTCGGACCTCAAGTATTATATTTGGGACGATCCCCACCTCTTCCGAGTTTGTGCGAATCAAATCATACGAAGGTGTGTTGCACTTCCCGAAACAATCTCCATTTTGAATCATTGTCACAAAGGACCCACTGGTGGACATTATCAAGCAAATACTACGGCACGAAAGGTCCTTGAGCCGGGTTTTTATTGGCCTACACTTTTCAAAGACGCAAAACGGTATGTTGAAACTTGTGATAGTTGTCAACGAACAGGAATATTTCTCGAAAAATGAAATGCCCCAAAACGGTATACTTGTTTGTGAAATTTTTGATGTTTGGGGAATTAATTTTATGGGACCTTTTCCGTCGTCGTTTGGCAATAAATATATTTTGGTAGCCGTTGACTACGTGTCTAAGTGGGTAGAGGCTCAAGCTTTGCCTAAAAATGATGCTCGAGTGGTGGTGCATTTTCTCAAAAAACTTTTTACCCGGTTTGGTACACCACGAGCCATCATTAGTGATAGAGGCACTCACTTTTGTAATAATCAATTTGACAAAGTTTTAAAGCGTTATGGTATCACACACCGAGTCGCCACCGCCTATCATCCCCAAACTAGTGGTCAAGTCGAAGTGTCCAACCGCGAATTAAAACGAATTTTGGAAAAACGGTTGGGCACTCTCGCAAGGATTGGTCCATCAAACTCAATGATGCCCTTTGGGCTTATAGAAACGGCTTTCAAAACGCCAATAGGGACTACCCCATACCGACTCGTCTATGGTAAGGCATGTCATTTGCGGTTGAGCTTGAACATAAAGCCTTTTGGGCTATTAAAATGCTTAATTATGATTTGTCAAGTGCGAGAAATAACCGTTTATTGCAGATTAACGAACTCGAAGAATGGCGAAATTCGCATACGAGAATTCGAAAATTTACAAAGAACGAACGAAACAATGGCATGACAAGCACATTAAGCACAGGGAATTCCAACCGGGTGATCAAGTGTTACTATTCAATTCCCGACTTCGCCTATTCCCGGGTAAGTTAAAATCCATGTGGTCCGCCCATTCATTCATTACTCAAGTGTTTCCTTACGGGACTATCGAAATTACGCACAAGGAAATGGGCACCTTTAAGGTAAACGGACACCGTCTTAAGCTTTATTTTGGGGGCATCATCGATGATAATTATAGAGATTCCCTCAAGCTTGATGATCCCCAAATACATCACACAATTAGAGGTGAAATTGATCCGGCTATACGACACTAAAGAAGCGCTACCCGGGAGGCAACCCGATGATTTTTGTGTCAATTTGTTTCCATTTTTTTACTTAGGATTCATTTTTACTCGGAATGATATAAAAAAAAAATTTCAGCCCGGAACACGGCATGGCCGTGTCTCCCGACATGGCCGTGTCAAAAATTCCCCATTTTTCTTTTTTTTTTTAAAAAAAAATAGAAAATTGGCCCGAACACGGCCGGGCCGTGTCGCCCGACACGCCCGTGTCTGGGCCCAAATTGTTTTTCAACAAACAGCCCGGAACACGGCCAGACCGTGTCGCCCGACACGGCCGTGTCCGGGCTGTAAAAAAACAGGAGGGGGTCGATTTGGGGTCATTTGTTTCGAAATTTTTCATCCCCAAACCCTAAAAACCCCTTTTCTTCACCAAAATTTCCCCCAAATTCACCTCACTCTTCCCTCTAAACTTAAATTCTTCCACAAAAACACCATCTTGTCTTCATTACAAACACTTCTACCGATTGATTTCTCAAAAATTGGGTATTTTGTGAGTTTTTAACATCTATCTTGTGGGTCTCCAATAAAAGGTATGGGTTTTATTTTATTTGTGTGTTCAATTTTATCTTTCTCTTTTTTTTAATTGTGTTCTTTTGAAAAAAAAAATTTTTAGGAATTTTTTTTTTACTTTTTTTGAGATTATTTGCAATTTTTAGGGGTGTTTATGTTTAAGTGTTGGAAGCATGAATTCTTGTGATGATACTTTGGACTACATGAATTTATCTTGATGAAATCATATGAATTCACTTGTTGGCATCCTCTTGTTCAAAAATTGATGACATAGGAATATTATGAATTGCTAGAGGAATTGTTTTTGTTATACGATAAGTCTTATTACCATGTTGGTTTGTTGGTGTTTGCTTGATAAAATCACATAATGATCATGAATTGACGACATACCTTAGTGTGGTTTTGCTTGCCATCGTGATAATTTACATTGAGCCATGGAGAATTTTTGGTTGTTGCATTTGAACATGTGCTATATGAGTTTCGTAGACTTATTTGAAGTACTTGTTTCTCTGTTGTGGCTATTATTGGTGTATACTTGGTTGTTATCAAAGTCCCTTTTTCAGGACTACCATGTCAAAACGAAGCCGAGTTACCGCTCCTTCCGGTCCGGGGACCCTCGGCTCCCCGCCCCTCCGGGCTAATCCACCAAGTAATCGTCACGGCATTCTATTTCGGGATGACGAACAAGAAACCCGATATCAACAATTGTTGAGTAAACCGTTGCACAACACCAGGTATCCAGGACGCCATGAGGATCGTGCCATGAGTTTAATGCTCTGCAGCCTTTCCTTGATCTCTGAAGGTTTTCAGGTACATCCCATTGGTTCCTTACTTTTTGCACTCTTTCGGAGAAAACTTTTTATTGTTGGCGGCGACCGCGACACTATTTCTAGCAAAACCTTGACTTGTGTTGACAACGGATCTCTATAAGCTTTCTTCAAGTCTTGTCTGTTGCATACCCCTTTGACATTCGATTCCAATCATTTTGGATGACTTAGCGTTCATTCAGCTAACTGAGACAGCTTTTATGTCACTTGACTGATCCTTCACTTGGCTTCATACAGCTGACACACAGTTGGATCTTCTCTTCAATCTTCAGTCAACTTTTGTAATCTTCAACTTAGCTGACTCTAACTCAGCTCATACAATGGGGTGCCAACTTTCTATTCTAAGTTTTACATGGTATCATCAAAATCTAAACATAATTTTTTCTAACATCCTTCTTACTAGTCGAGCTTTGATACCACAATCTGGCATACCCCAAATGGAAGTCATGACCTACGGACAATCAAACTTAAGCTAGTTTACTAAGTCGGCCCATTTATCCATCAACATAGACCAACAGAAATAACAAAATCCCAAAAATAAACATAAATAATGTAATAAACTAAGTTAGAGTACGGTTGCAGTGGAAATAGAGAGAAATACAATCCGACATCATAAATATTCTTAAGGGTCCTACGCCCTGCTATTACATCTGAAAATGTTTGGAAACTCGACTATTACAAGTTATTATTAAATTGTCTTAAGCAAATCACAAAATACATCAAGGAATCTAGTCTGTAGCTTGAAGGTCATCGTCGTTGTCATCCTGATACGGGTCATCATTCTTTGGTTGTGAAAACAGGCGGGAGTGAGACAAAGATTCTCAATGGATAGGTGCGAGTGTGCGAGTATGGCTTACAGTTGTGCAGAAAAATCATTTCATGGAAAATTAATGCATGAGTTGAGCATGTAACATCAGCATACGCTTAATAAATAAGATTTTCCACGAAATTAAGTAAGTTAGATCGTTTAAATAACGATCAAAAGATGAGTGGTTGTGCATGAAAGTTTTACGCCAACCAAAATTTGTTCAAGGAGTTGGGCATGAAAGTGTGCTGCCAACCATCCAACCTTATACAGTGGAGACGAGTCGATCAAACATCAGCTCCCTTAACAGATCACCTTATCCCACCAAATGGATATGACCAGAGCCGGTGTCCCGAAGGCACGGCGTCTCAATAGAAAAGCTTGCAAGGCTCGGAGATCGTCATAATCATGAGTATGCACTAAACTACGACCCAATCACCCGTCGAACTCTCCTATCCAACTCGAGGTTGAGGATTAGGACGATGGAGGTCAGTCCGGGATTGCACTTGAGTTAACCCATCCCATACACGACTTATCCATTCCATAGACACGGTTAAAGTAATCTCATTCGAGCGATTTATAGCAAGTCAGTTGGGAAACTGGAGTGATCTTAGTCATACAAAGGTCGATCTCTAATGTTAACTAAGTTAAATCCCAGTCTAGTTCTGGGTGGATAATCTAGCCGAGAACGATATTGGTTCGATATATTATGCATAAGTCCGTAGTTCGATGTCTGGTTTTACTCGGAGCGAGGAAGTCGCCTTATTTATCGCGTATTATTTGGGTAAGGAAGCCCGATTAATAACTTGAATAAATAATTAAAATATAACTTTTTTGTTGGTTAATTATTATAGAATATATCTTAATATAATATAAGTAAACTGAATTTGAAAATATAAATTTTTCTAGGTCCTTCGTAATTTTTATTATAAATATATCCTTTTACTAAGAAAGATATTTTCTTCTCAGGTTTTATATATATTAATAATTTCACATAGGCATAATAATAGCCAATTTTTAACTACATTTTTAAAAATCATAATAATAGAGTCACATAGGCATAATAAACACCTCAAAAAAAAAATAATAATAGGCAATTTTTAACTATATTTTTTTACAATTAAAAATCATACTCTTTTTTTTTTTAAAAATTCCTTAGAACAAAATAATCAAACTTTATATAAAATTTTATATATACTAATAATGTCACATAGGCATACATTTTATTGCAGTTAATAGAAGAAAAACATGAGAGATTTTATAGAAATAATTTGCACCCACCTCTTAGTCTTGGTAAGTAAAAGGTTCTAAGTAATTTTTCCCCTTTGTAACACCCTTTAAGGCTTTAAAAATCTTAGGACAGCTCCTAGGTAGAGAGAATGGTGTCGGAAAAAAAAAAGTTGGAGGAAGAAAAAAAAAGAAAAATGTGAATCACAACATATGAAGGTTTTTACCTTTGATTCTAGCTTCTTGAAGCTTCTTACTCCAAATTTTCGTCCCTTTCCTCTCTAGCTATGTGAAGTGGAATTTTTAAAATTTAAAAGTTGAAGAACAGAGCTTGAGTTTTAGGGAGTAAGATTGAATGGAAGAAAAATAAATTCCTTACCTATCTTTTTCTTCAAATTTTCGGCCCTTAGTAGTTTGAGAAAAGGGTTTGTGTGTTTTTCTTTTTGTAAAATGCTCTAGTGCATGTGGAGAAAGAGATGAAGATGGTTGTTTTGTGTAAAAATTGAGTCTTGCTCCCTCATGGAGGACCTCCTCCTCCCCCCCCAGGCACTCAAGAGTAAGTTTTGGAAGCTTATGATTTGGGGGCTCATGCTTGCATGAGAAAGGCAAAGGTTGTCTTGGGAGGAGAAGGAGGCTTGCATGCCTTATGAATAAATAAGACAAAAAAATGATGGCTTGCTCCCCTACTTGGCCGTCCACCCCCTATGTTCCCACCTCAAATTTTATTTTTTTGTGTGTGTATATTTTGTGATAATTGAGTCCCATTATCACATCTCCAATCTTCCTTATCGCCTTTCTTACATTCTAATCCACTTATATAAGTCAAATCTCTTATATATACCACTTATAGATAAGTCGCCTTAAATCTTTATAGTTGGATTCTAATAAAATTTTAATGTACAAGTTAATGAAATAAAATACTTCGGAAATAATTATTAAATAGCTATTAGTAATTAAATAAAATAAATAATAAAAAATTACGTAGTCAAATATTAAGGAAATTCAAAATTAACGTCACATTTCATTAATAAAAATATTGTGACACATAGACAGGTAGTACATCACCCGACAATGTTAAAAAATTCGAATTATAAGCTAATAAAAAGTCGGGGCCTCACAGTATTAGTTTTTGTGTCAAAAGTATTAGTAGTCCCCATGAAATGTATTAGTAGTTTCCCTGAAAAAATAATAGTTTTACCTGAAATGTTTTCACTAATTCCCTTGAAAAAGTATTAGTTTTTCTAATAAAAAGTATTAGTAGGTTCCATAAAAAGTATTAGACATTCAGCTAGGTCACTGTGGCTGGGTCGCATGGTTCGTGGGTCGAGTAAATTTATTAGACTGGATCAACCTAACCGTTAGACCATCTAACAAGAGACTACCTCTTATTTTTATTAATATTGCATTGGTACTCTAGAAAAGGGATAGGGATTCTTCTAATCTATTATCTTTTGAATTTTAAGAAATTTGCTTTATAAGTTAAAGGATCTTTCTTTTATTATATAACTCTAGTGGACCGGTAATTGGCATTTTGCACCCTTAAATTGCACACATTTGGCACTTTGTACCCTAAAATTATAAATTTGTCACTTTGCACCCTAAAATTAATATTTGTTTGGCAAAGTGCACCCTATTAGCCAAAATATATATTTTAAAAAGGATTTTATTAAAATTTGGGGATAAAATTCAATTTTTCCATTCCCCACACTTTCTATATTTTAAAATTTGTCACTTTTCAACCAAAAAATAATTTTATGCTAGTTAAGTTGGTTAAATAAATTTGAATTTCATGTTATTGCCTATTATATTTAATTTATTTGTGAAAATGTATTTCTATTTATGAAATATTTTACTTAATTAATAATGTTAATTTTTTTATTTCTCTTTAAAAAGGCATTAACAATAATCAAAGACCGAAAAAGGAGGAAAACTTAAATATAAGAAGGTAACAAGGGAAAAAAGAAAGAAAAGAAAGACCAAAAAAAATTCAAATAATTTTGATCTAAAATTATTATTCTTATTTGAAAATAAAAATATATGAAGTTTTAGTGAGAAAACCATAAATTATTTTACAAATATTTTATAGTTAAAAATATAGCTCATTTATATAAGTAAAAATAATAAAAATTATTAAAATTATTTAATAAAAGTGTATCTTTTATAGTTTTCCATTTTTGTAAGTAAAAATATTATTTATTTGATAATTGTTACTTTCATAATTTTTTTTGCAATTTTTATATTGATATATTTATTTGTATGGTCAAAGTATCTTGTTTCATATTATATATAATATAATTTGGGAATTTTATTTGTTTTATTTTTTAATGATTTTCTTTCCTAATATAACATTATTATTATAGAAATAGACACATATTTCACAAAAAAACACATATTTCATAAACAAAAATAACATTTTCACAAACAAATTAAGAACAGTAGACAATAATGTAAAATTCAAGTTTGATGAACCAACTTAACTAACATAAAATTGATATTTGTAGGAAATTAACAAATTAAGAAAAAAGAAAAAGTGTGGCGAATAGAGAGAGTGAATTTTTCCTCCAATTTCAACAAATTTATTTTTAAAATGTATATTTTGGCCTGTAGAGTGTAGGGTGCACTTTGGCAAGTAAATATCAATTTGAGGGTGCAAAGTGCCAAATTTGCAATTTTAGGGTGCACTTTGCCAAGTAAATATCAATTTGAGGGTGCAAAGTACCAAATTTGCAATTTTAGTGTGCAAAGTGTCAAATGAGTGTAATTTGTGGGTGCAAGATGCCTGTAAGCAAACAAGCACGCATTTGCATATAGTCACTTAATAAGAAATCGATGATATCTTTCAACTGGGTAGCGGAATAAATTCACCGATTTGCGTTTTGTTAGCTCTTGGTCTTGATAGCTCGTCTACAAGTCCTCTCGAACTGCACTTGAATATAGGTCGTCCTTCACTCCATGCGTCACTCTGTTTGATGTGAATACTACTAGAGCACCCACAACTTTTGCACACCTTAAACCCTGGAGACCTTGAGTGGTGATTCTCGAGAAGAAACTTAGAGAGAAAAATTCTATGTATGAGATATCTTTCTTTGTGGAATTAACGTGTGTTTTGAATGAAGGAGAGATCATCTTATAATTGTAAGATATCTCAATCAACTTTGCCATAATCAAATTCTACCATATTAGATGAATCCCAAGATGCATGCTAATCAATAAGGATCCCTTTTGATTTGGCACTATCTTACCTTACTTAGAAGATATGGATGCAATTTTACCAATATCTCCCACTCATACATATCTCGATCCGACTTTTTGAATCACACTCCCATAATTCTCATCTCACGTGCCTTCTTTCATACAGGGAATAAGGTGTGCGACCAAGCAAGAGCGAAAAGGAACAAATGAGGAGAGTTATATTAAGTCATCACCCAACTAACATAACTCTACAACTCAAGAGACCCGCTATGTACCCCAAACTATGTGGTCGCACCAAATTAAGCATCTCTGACCCCTCAATAGATAGAGCATGCTTGACCTCCCAATATGTATCTATGCTCATGACTATGTCAAAACTCTATTCAACTTAGTCGGTCGGCCTATGAACCATAGAACATTGTGCGTTACCAACTTAGTTTTTCATCGGCCTCTTATGTCAATCAGCTTGGTCTTGACAAATTTTCCTAGTCATGCTCCGGCATCAATCAATCTTGGCCATTGGACACATGCTAAAGTAGCATCATCAAGCTTACACATCATGACAAAGTCCAGAGTCCCAAAGGGCACTAATAAACACGGTAAGAGCTCACCAGTGATGAAGCAGGGATCCATTAAGTCACTCGTCTTACAAGGTCATCGCAAAGTACATGTAGTATGAATACATACTATGATGGAGCTCCCAATCAATTCGGGCATGTCACGCTCTAAACATCATACAAGTCTTAGTCCAATCGCTCATGCAGCGCCTAACCTTCGCATTACAGAAGTTGGTCCCCACAACGTCTACTAATAATTCTCACACTCGGCTACAAATAGAGTTTTATGAAGTTTGGACGCACTCTATTTTGATCAAGTATGATTTCATCTTGGCCTCATGCCAAGGAAACTATGGTTAGGATTTTGGCCTTTCACGTTGTTCCTAGTGTGAAAGAGATCAATCGCATCCCTCTCATTGGTGCGAACATGATCAATGAGTCTCATCTTGCTCACTATCAAAGCGCGCAAGGCGATTACCCGTGTGAGTAGGCAATCTAAGTCCGTGACATTATCGATCATTATACACAAGATACTAACAAATTAATAAGAACAAAATATCTTATTAATTAATAAAATGTTCATACAGGGCCATCAAATTCAAATCCTCATAGTCTCATACTTATAACATGCCTTTGGAACACGTCTCCACGCAAAGGCTTAGTAAAAGGATCAGCGACCATGTCGCCAGTAGGAATATGCCTGAGAACTATTTGATCTTGCGCAACACTCTCTCGAATAAAGTAATATATGGTGTGGATATGCTTGGTCCTCTCGTGGTACTTGGGATCCTTAGCGTATGCTAGTGCGGGCGTGTTGTCACAATAGACAATAATTGCATCATCGATGCTTGTTTGTGTCGTAGACTTTGAATAAATCTTCTCAACCGTTGCCTCTTGGATGGCGACGTACAAGCAACATATTCAGCTTCCATGGTGGATAAAGATATACAAGGCTGCTTCTTACTACACTAAGTGATAGCAGCACCTCCCAATATGAATGCATATCCCAATGTGGATTTGCGTTCATCTCTATCCGCTGGTCCATCGGCATCGCTGTAACCTACCAACTTTAAACTACCCCATGATAGCATAAAGCAAAATCACTTGTCCATTTCAAATATCTAAGTATCCTTTTGACTGCAGCCCAATGAGCGCGTCTAGGATTACTTTGATATCTGCTCACCATCCCAACTGCAAAACATAGGTCTGGTCGGGTACACATCATTGTGTACATCAGACTCCCTATCGCATTTGCATATGGAACCATAGCCATGTATTCATTTTCTTCATCTGTTTTTTGGCATAAATCTTTGCTGAGAACGCAAGTCTTTTCCATGGGTGTGTCAACAGGTTTAGCATTATGCATACGAAACCGTTCTAGAATCCTATTGATGTAAGTTTGTTGAGACAAACTCAATAATTTCCTAGAACAATCTCGGTGTATCCTAACACCAAGTATGTATTCTGCTTCTCCCATGTCTTTCATCTCAAATGTAGAGGACAACCACTCTTGTGTGGTGACAATCATCTCCATTTCATTTCCAGCCAATAAAATATCGTCCACATATAGTGAGATAATCAAGAATTTTCTCCCACTTCTCTTGACATACACACAGTGGTCTTTTTCGATAATCGTGAAGCCTATCGAGGTGACAGTTCGATGAAATTGATAGTACCACTTTGTATGGATGATTATTTCACCATAAATGGAATGTTTTAAGCGACATACTTTGCGCTCGTCCCTTCGTTGAACCCTTTAGGTTGATCCATAAAGATCTCTTCATCCAGTTCTCCATTGAGAAATGTTGTCTTCACATCCATCTAGAATAATTCCAGACCATGGTGGGTGGCAATGGCCAAAATAAGGCGAATTGAGGCAAACCTCACCACCGGAGAGAATGTCCCTCTCTTTGACTATAGCCCTTCGCCACAAGATGAGCTTTATACTTGTCGATCAACCCATCTGCCTTGTGCTTGACCTTAAGTACCCATTTGTTCCCTGTGGTCTTGTGTCCAGGTGGAAGATCAACTAGCTCCCAAACTTGGTTCTTAGCCATCGAGCTCATCTCTTCCTCCATAGCAATTATCCACTCTTTAGCATTAGGAGAAATGTGACCTCTTGAAAAGTGGGTCAAGCTCATCAATATCCATAGAAGCACACATGAAAGATTCCCCCTCAATTTCAAAATGTCGTCGGGGTACTATTCCACATTGCTTCGATGCAGAAGTGGATTTTGAGAGTCTTTCTCCAGTGGGTCACTCCCACTGACTCTAGGACCACTGTCATTGTCCCTGTCGATAACTAGATGATATTTTGAAGTCTCACCCTCGCCAGGAAGCGTAGCATTGTCCTTGGGATCTTGCAACTCATGCAGTTTTAGATTCCCTCTTACTTATCCGATTGTTGGAAATTCCTCCTCGAGGAAGTTAACATCGCGGGATTCAATCTCAGTCATTCCTCCATCAGGATGTTCACCATACATCACATAGCCTTTTGAGTGATCGCAATATCTTATAAAGACATGTTTGATCGCCCTAGGACCAAGCTTCCCATGCTTATGAGAAGTGTTGTGCACAAAACCAACTGGCCCCTAAGGGCGCAAGCCTTCTAAATTAGGCTTTCTGCCATTCCATAACTCATATGGTGTCATAGGAACTGACTTTGAAGGCACACGGATAATATATAGGCAACAATCAAAATCGCATCTCCCCAAAAGGATATTGGAAGATTAGCTTGCGCCATCATTGATCTGGCCATTTCCAGAAGTGTCCTATTCCTTCTCTCTGTAACCCCATTTTGTTGCGGAGTATATGGAATGGACAATTGTCTTATAATTCTTTTTTATTCACATAATTGTCTCGAACGAATCGAATCGACGGATATTCTCGCCTTCTTTCGATCGTAAAACTTTGAGGTTTCGTTCTCTTTGGTTCTCAACCTCGGCTAAGAATCGCTTAAAATGGACAAGCGCTTATGGCCAGGTGAGACAAGAGATATCTTGACCCATAAGCGCGAATAATCATTAATGAAAGTGAGAAAATAGGATGCACCATGTCGTGCCTACACGTTCATAGGCTGCGCATATATCTAAGTGGACTATATCAAGAGGATGAGTAGCCCTCTTTGCCTAACCAAAGGCTTCCTGGCAGCTTTTCCCTTGGGCATGGTTCACACACGGGAAGGTTGACTTTAGCGAGCTTGCCTAAAAGACCTTCTCGAGCTAGCCTAGTCAATCTTTCTTGTCCTATGTGTCCCAACCTCACATGCCATTTAACGATTTAGAAATAACATCAACAGATGAAGAAACAAAAGAAATGCATTCACCGGATAGTTCTAACATGAAAAATCCATTACTAATAAATCTACGCCATAAAGGTCATTGCCAAGAAAAATGGATAAGCGAGTTTGATCGAACAAGAAAGAAAAACCATGACCAAGTCTTTGAAACTAAAAGTAAATTACATCGAATGCTAGGTGCGTAAAGCACATCACTAAGGAGTAGCTCGCGCCAAATCTTGAGCTTGAGTGTATGACCTAACTCAACAACCTCCTCATGTGCACCATTCCCCATAGCAATGTAATGGCCGCATACTACCACTCGATGGTAATCAACAAAACTGCTCTCTCTCTTGTCACATGTTTGGTTGCTCCTGTGTCTACAATCCAACCACGGAGAGAATTAGCAACAAAAACATGTGAACAAACAAAAGAGTCAAAAGAGCTAGGAGCGGGTCTTACCTTCTTTGGCTCAGTGCAATAACGAGCAAAGTGTGACGCCCACCCCTATTACTACTACTGAAAAATATATAAATAGTAAAACTCGGCCACAAACTCTATTTAAAATGTGTGAATTATTTTTATATCCCTGCGATATTTTAACAACAAACAAGTAAAATCATTTTAATTTTAAGATAAGGACAAGCCATGTCCACAAACAAAAGAGGTAACCAACCCTTTTATTAAACACCACAGACATCCACGTGATCAAATGCATAACCCACATCACCTGGCTATTTACATGTATGTATTTATATTAGCGTTTTCAAAAGAGGGTACAACCCTAAAGCAAAATATAATGCAGGACCAAAAAGAAAGGTGACCCATCAACATAGCCCAACAGGTCGTCATCCATGTACACTGTCCTCAATAACCTGTAGGAGCTCCGGCCACCCCATAAGCCCAAGAAATCCAGCATCACCAGACTCACCTACAATGCATGAACTACGTGAGCTAATGCCCAGTAAGTGAAAATCATGCATATTCAACAATGTAATGCAAATGCGATGCATTCCAAGGTATTTTACCAGAAGTGCGCAAGATGAGTTGAAACGTTTTATTCAGAACTATTTCTTTTCATTGGACCCTTGACTCATCTGCTATGCACTAGAAAGAGCTCAACACAAATAATCACATGTCCATAATCAAATTGACACCGCCTAGGGCCATCTCCTGGGACCACCTGAGGTCCACCCTTTGTCTTCCCCAATGATCCCTCAGGAGTCTTCCCCCTGACGTGTCAATAAGGATACAGTCAAGTGGTCCGCCCCCTCGTGACCATCGAGGCACACCCCCTGTCAACCCCTATGATCCTCCGAGAAGTAACACCCACTGCACCCTAAAATATATCATAAAAGAATGCCTCGCATGCCTCGATGCACTAGCATGGCCAACCAAAACCTTTTCTTTTCAAAGAAAAATATATCGTGCATGCCTCATCCCAACAATGCTCATATGTTTGCATGCACGTGCAAATGCCAATGAATGACATGCTCAAAGCAACAATAATCATCACACTCCAATATCCACCAAGTAACTTATGAACGTCAAGGTTTCCATAATGCATCCATCAAGATACATGAATCGCATTTAGTATATAATAAGACATGAAATACTATGTTAATGCATTGTAGTTGCAGATGGATTTTCACTTACCATTCACCTTTGACAATGTCTTACTCTTTGTTAATTAGGTTATCTATTCCAGCCCTAAGCATAAAACAATTTGTAAAAGGAACACATATTATTCACTTTCATTTTGAGCTGGTCACCATAAAAAATCTCCGACAATTGCTCATCCTTGGCTATGAACTCTTATAGCTTAATATAGTCAAATCTCCTAAATATATTAATCTCCTATTTTTAATTTGCTTTCACATTTTACTCTATCAATAATAACCGTACTTCAAGTCCATGAATGTTAAATATTATTTCATTATAAAAGTATTTAGAGCTCAATAGAAAGCCACATCCTCCAATTTTACCCTACCAACTTGTTTTATATCTATATATACAAATGTGTATTATAGGTATTTAATTCTTGTTTAAATTATTTACTTCAAGATTTTATTTTCAATGTGGAAAGCACTAATAACACAAATTTAAACTCTTTTACGGAAACTGGACTTGACCACGCACATATAAATAATACAAAGTACAACACATATATTTATATATATTAAGATTCTTCTAGTTCTATTATCAGTTATATAGAACACGTACAAATTCAACACAGGAATTGGCTTTCTTGTATTTTATTAACCAAGCTAAGTGAAATAGAAATGGTGTTATATGATTACTTAACAGTTTCTTCCTTCATATGCGTGCGTCATTTGTGCGTGCTTTACCAAAGCAACAAATACATACGTATATGTTATCTGATAAGTTGAGGCGGTGGTGCATGTCTTCTATACATAATAGCTAAGTTATAAATATATATATATATAATTCTTGATTACTTATGCATATACTAATCCTACTATATATATATATATATATATATATATATAGGATTTGGATTTGGTGAGTCCATATAATTTAAATAAGTACGTGAGACCAAATCGGGAGCGTTGACATCTTCTTTTTAATGATGCGATTATATTGATTTTTATTTTAGTTTATATTTAATTAATAGTTGTTAAGGATAAGTAGGTAATTTTGTTTGAATATCGGTAAACCGGGAGTTATTTTTGGTAGTGCGCATTCACATTCCGGATGTTTTGGGATTTAAACCGTATCTCTGACCTTATCCGCTGTGAGAAATATGTTGCTTATTGAATACAAATATGTTGCTTTTTTTGGATATGTTTGAAACCGTATCTCTGAAATTCTCTCTTTTCTTTCACAGTCAAACTTGCAATTAATATTGGCGCATTCCACTATGCGAAATATGTTTCTTATTGATGACAATAATGTTGCTTATTTAGGCTGACAATGTTGCAACCACAAACTATTCCCTTCGATTTGTATTTTTATATATATGTAATTATGTTGCTTATTTATGTCAACTATGTTGCTTATCAAGGACAAATATGTTACTTAGTTAAGCAGAAAATGTTGCTAAATAAGTATGTTGCCTTTTTATGTGGATTGTATTGCTTATTAAAGACAATTATTTTGCTTATTTAAGTAGACAATGTTGCTAAGATGGGTGCAAACGTGTTGATTTAAATATGTCATATGTCTTCTATATATAAATTTTTGTTGTTTTTTATGTCAACTGTGTTGCTTATTGATGACAAATATGTTTCTTAGATATTGTATATTTGTTGCTTACAAATATTATGTTATTTTGCTATGGTTTTAGATGGTAAGATAACATCTATGTTATTGTGTGTAACTTCCCTAATTTCATGGGATATGATTGATTGGTTTGGACTAATATACCCCATTTATCAATTTAATTAGGTATTTTTATATATTTTAAGCATATTTATTATTAGTCATTGAAATTTGTTGATCTGTGGTCCAAATTTGGTCTTACGTACTTACGTAAGGCATTGGTCTCATATAACCCTTCCCCTGTATATATATATTATATATATATATAAAAGATATATGTATTTAAGATATGAGATATGTACGTATGTATAATTTATGTAGTATTGTTAGATATGTGGTCAGGTAATAATTAATAGAAGATTCTTGTTATTTTAACCATAGTCTATTTTATATAATAATATATTACTTGTAATTAACTTGTAGATGATCAATTAATATTACTATTTCTTTTCTCATGTGTGTGTATCGGGTTTTTCAGTTATATCTCAACACGTCAATGCCACCTATCACCTTTAAATTTACCACGTGTAACTTAATAGCTAGCATCTAATAGTCGATGATTAAATACTATTTTTTTTAACTGCTAAAATGAGTAATCCGACGACTAATCACTATAAGTGAGTTCCAAAATTATAAAACTAGTCATATCATGTAAAATAATCAGATTATGCAAAAGCACATAACCAACATGTAATGCATGAACTATATTGGCCAAGCGAATTACTTTGAGACTCGGGTATTACACAAAGTGACCCGACTTTCCATAGTTAAAGCAAATATTCTTCTTCTTTCCGCCTCTTTTACCACGTTGACGTTTCGTGGCTTTTTCACCTAGTTTTGGTTCTTGGCACCACTCTGTCCAGCACCCTTCGGCTTGTTCCAATGTTTGCCTTTTGGAGGCTTGCGTTGTCCAGCATGTGCGACAAGAGCAGTTGTTTGTGCTTGCTCCGCCTCTCGACAGTTAGCCTCAAGCCTAAGATGACTGGCGACACTATCAAACGTTTGGATTTATTCGTTATGTGTGAGCACACGCTTAATGTGTCCTCAGATCTGCTCTGGTAGCGACCTTATGACTGCCAAAACTTGTTATTCAATAGTGATCTCATTTCCAGCATTTTGAAGCTCGCGAATCATATCTTTCATCACATCAAGATGCTGGCTCATCGTGTGTTTGGGGTCAAGTACATACTGGTTAAAGTTGAGGGTTAAAGTCCTCAATCTCGTTGTCGAGGTAGTACCGTCGTGACCTTCGAGCCTTCCCACAGCTCCTTAGTTGTTGGATACTTTTCAAACTCACGGATCAGATGGCGTGCATGCAGCTCAACATAGTATAGCGCACACTCATATCCTGATCTACCCACTTATTGTACGCGTCCAGATCGCGACGATATTGGGCATTGGATCCATTTTCTGGCTCAATAGGCATAGTCATAACAGTGGTGAGATGGTCAATGATTTTCTTATGGTGCGGCAAAAATTAAACTTTTCTATGCCACATAGCATAGTTATGACCATCAAGTTTGCAAGAGCCATAAAGATCAGAAAAAGCTATTTGGGCATCCATCACTGTATATAATGCGCAATATGTTAGGTACTTGTCTAATTTAAAATTTTCTATTCGGATTCAAATAAAAATTTTATTATGTTCTTCAAATGAATGAGATCGAAAATTCGCCTCTAAGGTTTATAATCGTCTCCCACCGAGTTGAAGACAATAATAAAAATTTAAATAATCCATAAATAGAAACAATATTGTCCATTATAATTATGCATACATCACATACAAGAAATAATTGGGTGACATTTGATGCTCACGTCGAGATAATTTTTGGCCTACGGTGATGATTAACAAAACATACACAAAAATACATAGCCAAAAAAATAATCCCTCTAATACATGAGTCCTAACAAAGAAAAACTTACAATTTGTTGCGGACCTACTACAAGAATCTAAGAAAAATAAATAATTTGAGACTTTGTATAACCACCGTCTTCAAAAATTACCTCTCAAATAATTAACTAATTAAACACGTAAACATGAGAACCAAAAAATATCCAAAACCCATGCACAAAAAATTGCATAATCACATATTGTAATTAATACATCCATTACAATTTATCAAATAATATTATTAAAACAAAACAAAAAAAATTGCAGATAAAAAACACTCCATTGTATCGCTGCTGCTGTTCGTCGTGAATCGAGAACATGTAACAAATTGCAAAACCAGCAGCCCTTTGGCGCGGTCTTCAATCCAAATAACCTTTTTTTTTTATTTATATATATAGCGCATGCACAGTGCTTTGCACAACAGTCAACACGGAAGGCCCAAACAATGAAACCACAATCACAGCGGCTATTTGGAAAAACGACAATCAAATAACATGGAGAGGCACGGATTTCGTTGATAATTAGTTTTTATAATCAAAACTTTAAATAGCTATAAATTTCTCGTTTCTCATCCGATTAACATGCAAAATATACCAAATTAATCCTCTCTGCGAGATCTACAATTGGATACTAATATTGCATATATAAAAGTAAAATTCTAGATTCGAATTCTTTATTAAAAACAAAACAAAATGAATCTCATAATTATCACACATATGAAGTGCATTAAATAGACGAGAACGAGCCCTAATGGCTCTGTTACCACTGTAAGCAAATAAGCACATATTTACATATAGTCACATAATAAGGAATCGATGATACCTTTTAATTGGGTACCGGAATAAATTCACTGATTCGCGTTTTGTTAGTTCTTGATCTTTATAGCCCGTCTACAAGCCTTCTCGAACCGCACTTGAATATAGGTTTTCCTTCACTCCGTGCGTCACTCCGCTTGATGTGAATACTACTAAAGCACCTATAACTTTTGCACATCTTAAACCCTAGGAGACCTTGAGTGGTGATTCTCCAAGAAGAAACATAGAGAGAAAAACTCTGTATGAGATATTTTTACTCTGAGAATTAATGTGTGTTTTGGAATGAGGGAGAGATAATCTTATAATTGTAAGGTATCTCAATCCCTACCATAATCAGAGTCGATGGCTCTGTTACTACTGTAAGCAAATAAGCACATATTTACATATAGTCACATAATAAGGAATCGATGATACCTTTCAATTGGGTACCGGAATAAATTCACTGATTCGCGTTTTGTTAGTTCTTGATCTTGATAGTCCGTCTACAAGCCTTCTCGAACCGAACTTGAATATAGGTCTTCCTTCACTCCGTGCGTCACTCCGCTTGATGTGAATACTACTAAAGCACCTATAACTTTTGCACACCTTAAACCCTAGGAGACCTTGAGTGATGATTCTCCAAGAAGAAACATAGAGAGAAAAACTCTGTATGAGATATTTTTACTGTGAGAATTAATGTGTGTTTTGGAATGAGGGAGAGATAATCTTATAATTGTAAGGTATCTCAATCCCTACCATAATCAAATCCTATACAAAAAAAAAAAAAAAGATTCTTTTTGATTTGGCACAATCTTTCTTACTTAGAAGATATGGATGCAATTTTTTCCAATAATGCC
This sequence comes from Rehmannia glutinosa, assembly GCA_016081115.2. Lineage (NCBI taxonomy): Eukaryota > Viridiplantae > Streptophyta > Magnoliopsida > Lamiales > Orobanchaceae > Rehmannia > Rehmannia glutinosa. The sequence continues at coordinate 148,717 of JABTTQ020000552.1, read as the reverse complement.
AATTTTCCCTAGTGGACCATTATAATAAATGATAAAACCGGGTCGCATAGTAACCATTGTCACCTGTCAAACTCAAGAAAAATATGGAAATTGATGACTCCATACCCAGTTTAAAATTTTTTTAGCAAATAAACTCCTATTTATATTATTACAAAAATTAAAGGGAAACATAGTAAATTCATATCGAACGTCTCATTATATTCGATTTATATATATATATTTGGATTTTATAATTTATTTTCTTTAAATCTTTATTTGTTAAATTTTTTATATTTGTATTTGTGTTTATCTTACATATGTACATATATATTTATATATATACAGGGACGAAGGCATGTATTGCCAAGGGGGGCACTGGGCCCCCCTCAAATTTTGGGAAAAAAAAACTATGGGTATTTAGGTCTTTCCACTTTTTAATCTTAAAAAATAGAAAATAGAAAATATAGTTTTCAATTATCTTTGCATTCTTCTTTCCTGCTTTCATTTGTGAATCTTGAAAAATATTAGTCTTGGTCATTTTGCTTATTTTTTAAATTTTGTACATTTTTAAGCTCCGCTATAAATTTTAACTTGAATTTTGGCATTATACTCTTGTGTCTCTATTTGTACATTTTGGTATATTGATGTAATTGTATTTTGTTATTTATTTTTAATATGAAGATGTGATTGAATTAATATAATGACTTAATTAAAATTTCTACTTATTTTATTCGATGTATTGTTTTTAATTTAAATGTGATAATAGACAAATTGTCCACTTATGTTTTGCAAAAATAAAAAAGTCATATTTTTGAAACCATATTTTTTTAGCCATTTTGACACGGTCATACCCTTCTTATGTTCTTGAGGTACTTAGTTATATTTTAGAATAATGATACTTAGTTTTTGGTATCATTTTAGAATAAAAAAAGACAAAGTGGAAATTTGTACTCAAAAATAGTTAAAAAGACATGGTTAAAAATATTTTTATTATAGAAAAGTGACCAAAAAATTTAATATTAGTCGAGCCCCTCTATGCGAGATTCCTGACTTCGTCATTGTATATATATATATGTGTGTGCGCGCGCGTGCATGTATATAGGCCAACCAATTATCTGAAAAATGGTTTACTCGGTTTAACCAGTAACCAGAATTACTAATGGGATTTGATATCGGATCTGTGTTTAAAAACATTGAGTCTTACTGTTTTTCTATGGACAACCTCTATATGATTTTGGGTAAATCAACACTTTACAAGTCAAAAAAAATATGATTTGTGAATTAATACCAAAATATAAATTCTTTGATTGATGCTTTTAAATAATAAATAATATATCCGAGTTAGGTATGCCTAGAATTAAGGCATTAAGACAAAGTGAACTACATTTATAAAATAAAATTGTGATAATGGTACAAAATAACCATTTAGAAAATGTAAAGATTAAAAATAGCCATGTTTTGTATACACATCTTTTTTAGCCATTTTGGGGTGTAAAATGACATACATACCCTTCTAGCATGCTTGTTTGATATTTGGGTTATTTTTCTTTCTTTCACTTATCTCTATGTATCTTCTTACTCTTTTTTTTTCAAACTTTTTTTAAAAATTGAACCTGTACTTTTCATTTTTAAATATGCAATATGTGTCTTGAATTATAGATATCGAAAAGATGATTAATTTGATATATTATACATGCAAACCGGATTTAAAACGAAAAAGTTATGTGAATTCAAAGTTTTTGGAAAAAAAAAACTGAGTTGTTGTAACTCGAATTCGAGTCACATGGATGTATGTTTTTGTGCAGTTAAATTGGCTCAAGGGTAAATTGAGTTTTTCACACTCCAAAATGGCTAAAAAGATGTGTTTAAAAAAGATGGCTAAAAAATATTTTGTTTTGTTGGAAATGACTAAAAAAAACGGACTGAAAAAATTCCCTTGTTTGTCTTTTTCATTTTTTCATTTTTTTATGATACGGATAGGCATGAGTCATCAACTCCTGTTAAATTACGTGTCCTGACCATAAAATTTCCTCAACTCGCACCAACAATACTCTGCCACTTACTATTTTTAAAAGCACTCTTATCTTCCAATTGCATTTATATATACACACATATTACCACCTGAATTAAAATATCAGGTCTCAGAATTGCATACAAAACCTTCAAAGTTCAAACTCACACTCTTCTTCCATATGAATACTTCAAAGGTAGTACTAATAATCATGCATGTTCTTATTTATCTTTGATTCAATCCCATAGCTAATTGATATTCATGTTTGCAGGGTACCGAAAGAATTAATGATGAAGGTGCGGTGGAGATAAACGTGGAGACTGTGGATTACCGAACGCCGCCGGGCGGAGATAAAGAGCCTCATAAAGAGAATGTGGAGATCACTCATTTGACCCGAACCGACGAAAGCCCCGACACCGGTAATAAAGTGGTTGATAATTTACGATCGGCAAAGGAACCTATTTCACATTCCGCTAAAGCCGATAAGAAGGCGGACTAATTAAGGAAATTATCGATTAGTTTGAATTTCGAGTTTTCCGTTTTAATGTATGCATTCCACTTATAGGTATATATATGTGGTTGATATTTAGATGTTTATGTATTTTATAATCGTGGTGCTTATTTTTGTCATATAAAATAAAAGATGAAATATTTTGTAATATCCTAAGTTTATTTATAATTTGATATTGAAAATAAACATAACTGCAATGGGTTGGTTATTAGATGGTGATGAGAAAAAATAATTTAGAATTCTTGTTCGAGTTAGGGGAGATTCTCTACATCCTTCATGGGAGTTTTCAGTTTTACTCGATAAAACAAGTTTGTCGATTATCTCTGTATGTGGCTTTTGTCGGTTAAATAAATTTCTTAGATTTATGATCAATAAAAAATACACAAGATGTGAGTTCCATGTAAAATTCTAGTAGCTCATCAAGACTTTAGAGTCTTTTTACAATGATATAAACAAATACAACGAGGCTCATGTGTGTCGCACTGGATACTATATAGACCAGCAAATTGTATACACTTTCCGCACACTTTGATTCCCAGTCTGTCGCACGCATTAGGATAAGTAAACGCACAATCTTGCGCATCAACCAACATCACTCCTCTTTCACCTTCACATCAAAAATTAGTCTGATTTAAAAAAAAAAAAAATCAGTTATCTTTTAAAAATACAATTGCCCCTTATAGTACCGTATTACAAACACCCCCCTTTGAGTTTCAATTTATATAACAAATATATCCTCCTTTTACAAAATAGAAATAAATATCAAGCAGGCATTTATAATATTTAAAGATAGTTGGATTTTTGTAATTAACCGAATTAATAAATAACAAATAGGGCTCACAATTGTTGACACGGCGCGATAGCATGACACAAAAATGATACGAAAATAATGTATTAGTGTTTAGTCTTATCATGTTCGTGATCGTATTCGTCTTATTATGAGAAGACGGAAAATTTTGTGTCGTGTTCGTGTAAACACGGTAAAAAATAACATATAAACTGTTCACCTGGTAAGACCTATTAGTCTGTTATTGGCACGATATGCTTTCAAACACGTATTTGATAATGATGTGTTTACCTATTAGCGGTATGTAATTTGATTTTTTGTATATTTTTATTGGACACTTTGTAATTTGTATTGTGTAATTTGTCATTGTGTATTAACGAGTAATCGTTCAAACTTGGACAATTTCTTTTTTACTTATCGTGTCAAATTGTGTTGTGTGTCGTGTCAACACAAAAAAAATTATACTCGTATTTGAGTTTGTCGTATCGTGTTATTATCGTGCCGATATGAAACACAGACATAATATTACACGATTTGTCATTCCTAATTGTGATCCAACAAATAATTACTTGACAATTGAGAAACATACATACAAATAATGAACGACTTCTGTGTAGTTGGAGATTATTTTTTCTTTTATTAAAAGAACTATTAACTCATAAAACTTGCAAACTCATTTATCCATTTTCAAGAGCCACCATGCATATTGGAAAACATAAAATAAAATCTGCAAATATGAATATCTTGTGATTAAATTCTAACGGTTAATTTCATCAATTATTTGACAAACAATGGTGATCTAGTTTATAACATAAAAGGATGTGTAGAACAACTCAAACCTGAAGCCAGAAAACAAAGAACAACCATAAACAAGAATTTTGCCGAAAGCTTCACCATATCTTGAATGAAAATTGTTAGCAATATATCATTCCAACTTGTTTTCGTTTATTTATATAGGGGTAAATGAACCTTAACATTAATTTCTACTATAGTCTTTTGAGTTATAGAATCTAGCTACTTAATTCTGAAAATTGATGGAATAATTAATGGCATGCAAAGATTTGAAGAATTTGATGTCTAGAACATCTATATCTAGTTAACACAATATATTGCGGTTTTTTTTTCCAGTCTAATACTTGTCACGCAGTTGGCCTTTACGACTGATTTTTCACCTTCTGCCGGGACAAAGAGGCTCACCATTGAACAAAATCCATCGTCTAGAATCACCTAGCATGATTCTAGAATGATCTAGAATGATCTAGAAGAATCTGGGATATTCTAGAAGAGTCTAGAATAATCTGGAATGTTCTAGAACATTGTAGAAGAGTCTGAAATATTCTAGAAGAGTCTAGAATACTATAAAAGAGTCTAGAATAGGATAGAATAATGTAGAACATTGTAGAATAGTCTAGAATGTTATAGAGTAGTATGGAACTATGTAGAAGATTGTAGACTAGAGTGGAAATTTATAGAATACTTGTAGAATATGTAGGAATCATGTGGAGAGTTCTAGAGAACTTCTCCCAACCGTTGGATCAAATGAATCACCACCGTCCATTAAGGAGGTGGAGTAGTATAAATAGGTGTAGGGACCTCATTTGTAACCAACCAAACATTGTAAGCAAGTGTGAGTGAATATAAGTGTTCCTTTCCTAATTTTCTTGTGTGCTTATTACTTAGCCATCTTCTTACACTTCTTCACACACAAACACGTGGGAGAGGCTGACTTAGCTAATCGCAAGGGGCGATTGAAGGAGCTAAGGCTGCACGGTTCGTTGTTGAGGGAATAAGTCTGTGACAGGTGGTATCAGAGCCCGGTTTGGGCGAAGTGTTGTGAAGTAGTACGCGATTGCAGGTGAAGACATTGTGTCGTGTGACCGAACCGCGAGAGGAACCAAAGTCTGAGACACGGAGACGAGAAAAGAAACGTGACCAAAGCAAAGTACGAGAGGGGACGTCTTTGGAACACGTTGTAGTAGAGATGGGGAACGACTTGAGCGGGTAGAACATACTTTGTCGAGACATTGGAGGGCCATGTTCTCGCGGATAGATTCCTCAAGGAAAATATCCAAACTTGTCTTGATGTCAACACCACACATGAGGAACGTCTTGCCAAGTTGGAGGCAAGGATGATGGATGCTATTCAGGGCCTTACAAGCAAGCATCGAGGGATGCGAGAAGATCTTGTCTTGTGCAAAAAGGTCGTTGCTAGCGGGAGCTAACATCACCACAAATAGTCCAAGGTGGACTACCCCCAGCCGATGGGGTTTAATGGCGTAAGGGACGCTAAAGTCATGGAAAACCTCTTTTGGCAAATGGAGCGATACTTGAGGGGCTCGACCTTACCGATGAAGCATCAAAGGTAAGAATCGCTACTCTTTATCTTACGACATCTTTGCTACTTTGTGGTGGCGTATAAAACATGCCGACATAGAACGAGGTGCTTGTCGAATTGATACTTGGGAAGAATTTAAGAGAGAGCTTAAACGACACTTCTACCCAAAAAATGTCGTTTATGTTGCTCGAAAGAAAATGCGAGAGTTGAAACATAGGGTAGATATTCAAGATTATGTGAAAGAGTTCACAACCCTTATGCTTCAAATCCCTAACATGTCGGACGATGACCTTCTCTTCTACTTTGTCGATGGACTTCAACACTGGGCCAGACAGAAGTACAACGTCGAAACGTTAGTACAAAATGGATGAAGCTTAGCTATCGCGGTTGCCGAGTCTCTCATCGATTATCAAAAGCTTGGAGCTTCTATGAGGGAGGAGAAAAAGAGGGACTCTTCGGATGATGAAGAAGAGAGACATGGACATTATAAGATTCCTCTCATAGATAGAAATAAAAATCCTTCCAGGAAAGTGTATGAGGCCAAGAAGACCACTTTTACGCCTAAAGGAGGATGCTACATGTGCAAAGGACCGCATCCCATACGTGACTGTCCTAAGTTAGGAACTTTGCATGCCATGGTGGAGGAACATTGTGCTGAGGATATAACACCCGAAGAACCAAGGCATTACAACTTCTCAATGCTCTTAATACCACAGATGTGTCTACTACATCAAGCAAGGAGTTGATGTACGTGGAGGCGCGTATCAATGGGAAGCCTACCAAAGTGATGGTAGACATGGGAGCTTCAAACAACTTTATGGATATTAATGAGGCTAAGAGACTAGGCCAACAGTGGAAAAAAGGGGACGGATGGATGAAGGCTGCCAATACGAAACCCATACCCATTAAAGGTATGTCTCAAGGTGTTGATCTCTGCCTTGGTGCTTGGAAGGGCCAAGCAAACTTTTCAATAGTGCCAATGGATGACTACAAGTTGGTGCTCGGGATGGACTTTTGGCGCAAGGTGTGTGCTATTCCAATACCTTTCCTCAATAGTGTGTGGATTCTTGACAAGCATTCACCCTGTATAATACCTGCTACCACCGGTGAACATCAAAATATAAAGAAGGCAAATTATTTCTCAGCCATGAGGTTGATTGAAGCCAACATGAAAAAGGCTCGTCGTCGGAAGAGAAAGAAGTCAACAGGTGATATGAGTACGGCGACGAGGGCGTCGCCAGATTGGGTGGGGGAGAATGTCACGCAGTTGGCCTTTACGACTGATTTTTCGCCTTCTGCCGGGACAAAGAGGCTCACCATTGAACGAAATCCATCGTCTAGAATCACCTAGCATGATTCTAGAATGATCTAGAATGATCTAGAAGAATCTGGGATATTCTAGAAGAGTCTAGAAGAATCTGGAATGCTCTAGAACATTGTAGAAGAGTCTGAAATATTCTAGAAGAGTCTAGAATACTATAAAAGAGTCTAGAATATGATAGAATAATGTAGAACATTGTAGAATAGTCTAGAATGTTATAGAGTAGTATGGAACTATGTAGAAGATTGTAGACTAGAGTGGAAATTTATAGAATACTTGTAGAATATGTAGGAATCATGTGGAGAGTTCTAGAGAACTTCTCCCAACCGTTGGATCAAATGAATCACCACCGTCCATTAAGGAGGTGGAGTAGTATAAATAGGTGTAGGGACCTCATTTGTAACCAACCAAACATTGTAAGCAAGTGTGAGTGAATATAAGTGTTCCTTTCCTAATTTTCTTGTGTGCTTATTACTTAGCCATCTTCTTACACTTCTTAATACACAAACACGTGGGAGAGGCTGACTTAGCTAATCGCAAGGGGCGATTGAAGGAGTTAAGGCCGCACGGTTCGTTGTTGAGGGAACAAGTCCGTGACATACTGCTAACTAGAATCAGAATCGATACCGAGATATAATTTAAGATCATAATGATATATATAATTACTTTCTACAAAGACTTGGGTTAAACTGTTAAACGGGTCTTTTCCATTAGACGGTTCCAACTTGGTGCGGATTTTTTTATAATTTCATACACCGGTGGTATTTTTGTAATACTCTGGGACAGTGCCATATGATCTCCGGACCGGTGGCATTTTTGTAATATTAGGGGCCTTTAAAAGTATTAATATTTCCACTGAAAAGTATTAGTATATAATACATATTAAAAGTATTCGTAGTACATCCGAAAAGTATCAGTAATTCCCTTGAACTATATTTTTAGTAGCCCTCATGAAAAACATTGATTTTTTGCCTCAAAAGTATTAGTAATCCACCTAAAATGTATTAATTGTCTCCTTGAAAAATATTAGGCGGTGACGTAATATTAGGCAACCCTCAAAAGTATTATTTTTTCCCTTCAAAAGTATTAACAGCCCATTGGAAAAATATTAGTAATCCACTGGAAAAGTATTAATAACGCTTGAGCAGTTTTTTTAGTCTTAATCCTCATGAAAAGTATTATTTTTTTCACGCAAAAATATTAGTATTCCCCCTAAAATGTATTAATTATCTTATTAAAAAGTATTAAGTATTCCCCCTAAAATGTATTAATTACCTTATTAAAAAGTATTAGATTTTTCGATTAAATGTATTTTAGTATTTTTCCTAAAAAAAATATTAGTAGTCCTCCCAAAAAGTATTAGTATTCCTTCTAAAAAGTATTAGCAGCGGCCAGCGGATGTTGTTGTTGTGATATTAGTGGTTGTGCGGGTCAATAAATAAATTGACTGCGGGCTGGATATTTAGATCCGTCTAACAAATTAAATTTGTTAGACGGTCTAACAGGAGACTAACCCTTAGTACTGTTACTTGTTTGTGATTTACATGTATCATATGATTTGTTTTTGGAGTGTTTTGTTTTTCCTATTTGTAATTTTAAAAGTTCCTTATTCATGCTTGTGTCGTACGTATATTTGTTTTTTCTCCATATATTTCCTTACTTTGTCTTGTGTGACAAGTAATAAATCATTAGCAAAAACTCATATACGACCATTTTACGGGTCTCAATCCGTAAGACAGAATCTATTTGACCTACGGATCCGCGGATCCTGTTGACCAGGTCCGCGGGTCAACAACAACTCTTGCCTTTTTTTTATTTTTATTTTTTTATTTTTTTTTTTTTCTTCTTGATTAAAATAACTTGATTTTATGAGAAAAAACTATCGGTTATTTTAGATAAAGTATCATATTTTTTAATATAGCCACAAATTATGATTACATTACATTGAAGGACAAATAAATATATATGAGTTAAAGTAACACCTTTATGAGTAAAAATATATATTTTTTGAGACAAAATATAATGTTTTAAGAGTAAAAATATCTATTTTTTAAATAAAGTATTATATTTTTTAATAATAAATACAAAGAAAGATGAATAATAAATATGATAGGGTTAAAGTAACACTTTTATGAGTAAAAGTAATTGTTTTGTGAGATAAAGTAACATGTTTTTTAATATAGTCACAAATTAGAAATGAAGGAAAGAAGGAAAAATAAAAAATAAATATGATATAGTTAAAGTAACACTTTTATAAATAAAAGTATCCGTTTGTTGAGATAAAGTATCAGATTTCTTAATACAGTTACAAACTAGGAACAAAAAAAAAGAGGAAAAATAAAAAATAAATATGATATAGTTAAAGTAACACTTTTATAAGTATCCATTTGTTGAGATAATGTATCATGTTTTTTATTAGACTTGGATTCGATTCTTAGTCTCTTCATTTAGAGGCGTTTTTAATTTTTATTCAATTTACTGGGACGTATTTATGAATGACTTTATATAATTGGTTACACTAAATTTGCACAATAAGACTAGTGGTGTAGTGGTAGAACACCACTTTAAGCATGTATAGGTCGCGGGTTCGATTCAGAGGTAGCAGGTTTTTTTCTGTAGGATAAATCATTTGGCTAGCGAGCGCAATTGGTGGCTTGCAATTGACTAGGTTCATCCCTCCATGAGAGATTTTCCTTGTTGCGAATTTTACAAACACAAGTCTACAATGTCGTTAAGAAGTAATATAATGATAATGATAAATAAAGTATTGTTAATTCCCACAAGGACGAGATTTGTATACTAAGTACCAACACTGTATTTATAACCCCAACTTTATTTGAACAATATAAAAATAGATGTCAATTACTCCAAACTAAAATAAGCTAAAATTAATTATATAGCGCCACAATGCAAATTGATTTTGAACTCTGACAACAGGAAAGCCTAAGGTTTATCATTTCACCAAAATTAATCAAATGAGAATAATGTCTCATCATAGACCCACAAATTTAATCAAATCTAAGTAACCTATCTCATCAGCAAGGGCGGAGCCAGGAAACTTTAGTGGGGTGGGCCGATACACGAAAATAGGGTGGGCCGCATAAAAAATCAAAGAAAAAATAATACAAATTATAACTTTTTTTTTTTTTCAAATTCTCACTAAAAAATATTTTTTTCAAAAAAAGGGTTGGGTCAGGGCCCAAGTTGGCCCAGCCCTGTCTCCGCCATTGAGTCATCAGTCCTTAATCTATAATCCTTAGTGATAGTCGAGAATCTCTTAATAGCCATTATTGCACAAGGTCTAATTATAGAATTTTTTTTATCAATTGCAGATTCACTATAAATCAATGTGAATTAAAACAATAAATAAATCAGGGGACTTTGTGGATCTCATGAAACGACTACGCAAACCAAGCCAAGTATATTCTTATCTAACATGCAATTCATTGTATCGTACACAATAGGGGTGATCAACAAAAACCGAAAACCGCTAAAACCGACCGAATCAAACCGCACCATACCGCAAATGCTTATTTATTGGAAAAACCGCGATTAAAATTTTTAATCAAGACCGCACCGCAAAAGATGGTGCAATTACAATTTCAAGTCTCAAACCGCACCGACCGCACCGCAAGTAGAATACTATATATATGTATATATATTCAATATATATTATTACATTTCTCTCACTCTATAGTATATTTGTGTATAATTATGAATTGTTATATTAATTATTTTCCTTGGTTTATTGTGGGTATATTAGTTAATTTACTTAATAATTTAATACATCAAAGCCTTCATTTCTTGTTATGGATGTAAATTGTATAACGAGATTTATTTTGGAAAATTTGTGATATGGAGATTGACATATTGAAGTTATCGGAGAGTTTGCAAAAACTTATGCTTTTAGAAAAAAATAATTTATTGTAGCAAAAGTAAGAGTAGTTGTGAATCAGAAGTTGATAGAGTTTGAAAATAAAATCAAAAGTTAAGAATCAGAAGTTAAGTTAGGTGAAAAAGTTGTAGAGGTGCTTATAATTTGTTTATAAAATTTAAACTAGGAGTAAAGAAGCACAAATCTAAAGCATCTCTCTCCATACTTTTAGGTTATGATTAAATGAAGCGAAGAGGTCATTCTAAAGGCAAAAGAGCTATCATCAAAGACACATATGCACCCAGGCACTACACTCGAAATATCACGACTACCCAATGAAGGCAATTGCTAAAACACACACACGGACATACGGACAAAAGAGACAATTTGTATGAACCTAAAGCCCCCCAATTTGCCAAAGTGAGTTATGATTATGGCACGATAGATGACAACCTCTTAGAGTCAAGTCATTTGGCTATAGGTTGGTTGTATCATCTTACAACACTAACCCCTCGTGGACCCGCAAGCATGGGTACCTAAAACTAATTTCTTTGATTGCGGGTTCAAGGAAGGAATGAGTACCAAGGAACCTGGTACATGGATAGTGGTTGTTCCAGACACATGACAGGAAACAAGAAAAATCTGTCAAAATTCAAGAAGATTAGAGGCGCAAAAGTCATATTTGGAGGAAATGAAGCTCCGGGGAAAATAAGAGGCACTGGATCCATCAAGAAAAATGGATTAGAAATCACAGATGTTGCATATGTTGAAGGCCTCAACTTCAACCTGTTAAGCATCAACCAACTCTGTGACAAGGCTATAATGTTGGATTCAATATGGGAATGTGCCAAATTAAAGACACTGAATCAAATGAAGTAGTGTTGCAAAGGATCCGCATAAAAGAACATGTATGTGGTAGATTGGTCGGTCGATCCACACCAAGCACTTGTCTTAGCAAAGAGTACAACCGAATCAAGTTGGTTGTGGCACAAGAAGCTGAGTCATCTGAACTTCAAGACAATCAACAAGCTTGCAAGGAGTCATCTTGTGGAAGGATTGCCAGACTCAGTGTACAAGAAGGAAAGTGTTTGTGATGCATGCCAGATGGGAATGCAGATCAAATCACCATTCAAATAGAAGTCTAGTCCATCTTCAACAAGAATATTGCATCTTTTGCATATGGATTTATTTAGTCCAGTTGAGCCAGCTAGCATAAGTGGAAAGAAATACACCTTAGTAGTGGTGGATGATTATTCAATATATACATGGGCAATCTTCATGTGCAAAAAGAAAGAAATGTTGCAGAAGTTACCTCAGCTGATGAGAACAGTTCAAAATGAGAAGAGTCAAACCATTATAAAGATAAGGTCTGATAGAGGAACTGAGTTTGTCAATGGGATAATTACTCAATATTGTGTTGAAAATGGTATTGCTCATGAATTATCTGCAGCAAGGACTCCACATCAGAATGGAGTAGCAGAAAGAAGAAACAGAACTCTCAAGGAAGCTGCAATGACCATGTTAGCCGAAGCCGGATCGCTTAAAAAGATTTTGGGTCAAGCCATAAACACCGCATGTTATACTCAAAATAGATGTATGATCAATAGACATCTGACAAAGACTCCTATGAAATATGGACAGGGAGAAAGCCAAATGTTGGGTATTTTAGAATATTTGGATGTAAATGTTTTATCCACAACAATGGCAAGGATAATCTAAAAGCTTTTGATGCTAAAGTCGATGAAGGTATCTTTTTGGGATACTCAACTGAAAGTAAAGCCTATAGAGTACTGAACAAGAGGACTATGGCCACAGAAGAATCTATTCATGTGGTTTTTGATGAACCTAATGTGAATGGAGAAGACATTGAAGAGTTAGCTGATAAGCTGAATCAACCAACCATGCGAAGAGTCCCTATGTAGAGGTCAAGCAAGAGAAATCAACCAAGATGAAGATGAGATAGCTGAATCTCAAAGACAAGCTGGAAAATTTGCAGCTAAATGATGATGAAAGAGCTTCTCAAGACAACACAGCTGCGAGACAGCTAAACCCAGCTGATTTGCTTCAACATGATGTGAGATGGCTGAGAGACCATCCACCAGAGCTTGTCATTGGAGATGTGAGAGATGGTGTAAGAACCAGATCCAGAGCTCATCAAGAAGCAATGTTCACTTGTTTTATTTCCCAAATAGAGCCAAAAGATGTGTCCCAAGCATTGCATGACACACATTGGATTCAAGCCATGCAAGAAGAGTTGAATCAGATTGAAAGGAACAAGGTATGGGAATTGGTGCAAAGACCAACCCATCAAAATGTAATAGGCACAAAATGGGTTTTCAGAAACAAGATGAATGAGGAAGGATCTGTGGTAAGAAACAAAGCAAGATTGGTAGCCAAAGGGTAATTGCCAAGAAGAAGGAATAGATTTTGATGAAACATTTGCTCCTGTTGCAAGACTAGAAGCAATAAGGATGTTTCTTGCCTATGCTGCACACAAAAACTTCATTGTATATCAAATGGATGTGAAAAGTGCATTTTTAAATGGATTGTTGGAAAAAGAAGTCTATGTTGAGCAACCTCCGGCTTTGAGCGAGAAGACCATTGCGAGATAAGGTGTACAAGCTCAAGAAAGCTCTATATGGATTAAAACAAGCACCTGTGAGCTTGGTATGATACGTTATCTCAATTTCGGACAGATAAATGGATTCACCAAAGGCAAAGTGGACATGAACACTCTTTAGAATTCAAGATGGGAAGAGTATACTGCTTGTTCAAATATATATAGATGATATCATTTTTGGATCCACAAACAAAGAACTGTGTGATAAGTTCTCAAACCTCATGCAAGGCAAAATTGAAATGAGCATGATGGGATAGCTGACATTCTTCTTAGGACTTCAAGTTAAACAGCTGAAGGATGGAACCTTCATAAGTCAATCAAAGTACACCAGAGATTTAATGAAGAAATTTGGTATGGATGAGAATTATTCTGTGAAAATACCAATGAACACATCAGTCAAGATGGACATGGATGCAGATGGCAAGCCTGTGGATCAAACAAGATACAGATCACTTATTGGCAAGCCTGTGAACCTTTATATGACAAGGACTCGACTGAAGGAGTATCGGCTGTGAGACAGCTGTGAGAAGAGTCAGTTAAGTCAACCCAAGAAACCAAGTCTCAAGTTGAAGTGACAGATGAGTCATCCATTGATTGAAAGCTAACTCAAAGTCACCTGGGGAATAAAAGACTACAGTCAAGTCAAGACAACTGAACGAGATCCGTTGATGAAAGTCAAGAATGTTACTCAGAATAGTAACTTGTTAAAGTTTCAGAGATAAAGTATTAGTTCCAGTTGTGTGCAAAAGGAATAAACCAATGGGAAGAACTGCACCAAGTGTCAGAAACGCTGCAATGCTGCAAGACATTAAATACGAGGAAATGTCAACATCAAGGACTGCAACAAGACAAGCCAACGAACACAAGTGACTTTTGAAAATCAGCCTATCTCTTCAACGGGCAGATTTTTCAAAGTTCACTATAAAAGGCTGAGGAATCACTTTGAGAAAATGTCACCTTGCACACCTGAGATAACAAGCAACATTCAACTAGTAACCTGCAAAATATTCTCAAGTTATTCAAGCAAAATCCTCAAGCCTAAATCTCGAATAACATAAATCCAACACCAAGCTCTGAAGGAAAGACAACTTCAAACTGTTGAAGATGAAACTTTTGAAGAATCAAAAGGGGTCTACTTTCCAAGGAGGATTGTAGGAAGGTTCAAGGTCGAACCAATCTCAAGTTATTGGAAGGCTTCGTGATCAAATCCAAGAAGCTTGAGAAAGTAAGGTATAAGTATCAAGGCAAATACTGTGAAGAAGGCCGAGTCGTTTGTAGAAGCCGGTTGTGTGACCAAGGCATCTCCAGACTGAGTCCCAAAGGAGCAAGTCAGCTGTGTGATCAAGACTTATATCTGGACTGATAACCACTTTGTGAATTGATCATTACTTAGTGGATTCCTCCAGGAGTTGGAGAAGAGAGGAGTAGAAGAATTACCCCATCTTTGAACCTTTATAAAAATTATTGTGTCATTTATATTTCAACATTTTATTTCTGCATACTTTATATCTGCTGATAATTTGCTATCCAACTGATAATTAACAAAGTGCTAAAACCAAGTGTTAAAATAAAGTTAAATCAAATTCAAGGGTGTTAAGTCTTCCGCTGAAACATTCATCACAGCCATGTTAAGGTTTAGACTAAACAGCTGAGTTATTCTATCAACAGCTTTATCGAGCCTGTTGAGTGGCTAACTCTGCTGATTAACTAACTTAGCTGTCCTTGTATTAAACTCTGTAACTTATTTAAAAAGACTAAATCGAAAAGTTTGTAGGGTTTATTCAACCCTCCCCTTCTAAACCTTACTCACACCCCTTGGGACCTACATCTTCTTAACATTTTACCAAGTAAAACTCTCACCTATCAATCGCCACTGAAAATTCTATACCAAAAAGACCCATCATACTCTCATTTTACGAGTCTGTGGTTGCTCATGCTATCCTCTACTCCTTTCTACTACGATAAATAAGCTTCAACCTCATTCCACACCTTATGTCTTTTTGGGTACCCTTCAAATCATCGTGGTTACAAATACTATGATTTATCATCAAATAAGATTATCCTTAGTCGCCATGTATTATTTGATGAAACCCAATTTCCCTTTTCGAAGCTCCTTACTCCTAATTGCACCACTTATAATTTTCTTGATAATGGTTTCTCACCTTACGTGATTAATCATTTTCAACATCAATCCACTACACAACCAAATGTGCAGGCCCAACCTCCTCATCCTCCTTCCCTGCCCCGCATCAGGACAACTTCATTTCTCAGCAAACATATTCTAATAAGCTTATCTCGTTGCTACGACACATTTCCTCCCAACCACCGTCGTCGGCCCAAGCCCCCATGTCTCCCTACCCACCCACACACCGTGGCATCCACCATCCACTAATCCTCATTTACACTCTCTCGCCATGGGCCCCTCTTCCCTTAGCCAAAACACAGACCAAACACAACATCTTCCATTTCCTCCCATTTTCCAGCCAACTTCGAGTTCAGACCTCAAGCTCGTTACGAGGAGCCAACATGGTATTTTTAAACCCAATAATAAATATCACCATGGCCTTCTAACTCATGTCACAAAATCACCTTTACCTCGTAACCCAGTGTCTGCACTCAAAGACTCGAATTGGAAAATGGCTATGGCTGACGAATATCATGCTCTGATTAAAAATAAGACGGGGGGTTTAGTATCCCGTCCACCTGATGTTAATGTTATTCAGTCTATGTGGATTTTTAGGTATAAAGAAAAATCTGATGGTTCTTTTGAGAGGCATAAAGACCATCTTGTAGGTGATTGGCGTGGATTGTGGTGAGACTTTCAGCCTGGTAGTCAAACCAGCGATCATTCGTATAGTACTCAGTCGTGCCCTTTCTAAAGCTTGGCCCATTCATCAATTGGATGTAAAAAATGCTTTTTTGCATGGTGAGCTCAAGGAAACAGTGTACATGTATCAGCCCTTGGGTTTTAAGGACCCAGATCGTCCACATCATGTTTGTCTTTTGAAGAAATCATTGTATGGGCTCAAGCAAGCTCCTAGAGTTTGGTACAAACGGTTTGCCGATTGTGTTTGTTCTATTGGGTTCTCTCACAGCAAGTCTGACAACTCTCTCTTCATCTATCGGAATGGTACTGCTATGGCTTACATTCTTCTGTATATGGATGATATAATCCTAACTGCTTCTTTAGATACTCTTCGCGAGTCTATCATCTCACTTCTCAGCTCTGAATTCGCTATGAAAGACTTGGGTCCACTAAGTTACTTCTTAGGTATCGCAGTCACTCATCTTGCAGGTGGTCTATTTTTGTCTCAGAAAAAATATGCAGAAGACATCATTGAACATGTTGGCATGTCCTTTTGTAAGCTTTGTCCTACTCCAGTTGATGATAAACCAAAACTTAGTGCTAAATCTAGCACTCCGTATGCGGATCCCTCTCACTACCGCAGCCTTGCAGGAGCTCTATAGTATCTCACATTCATGAGACCTGACATTTCTTATGCAGTACAACAGATTTGCTTATTTATGCATAATCCGATGGATGACCATATGCATGCTCTCCGGCGCATCATGCACTGCATTCCTTGTACTCTTCATCATGGCCTACATCTTTATCCTTCTTCGATAACCGCTCTGATTTCTTATATAGATGCCGATTGGGGTAGTTGCCTGGATACAAGGAGGTCCACTTCTGGTTACTATGTGTTTCTTGGTGATAACTTGGTCTCCTGGTCTTCTAAACGCCAGGCCACACTGTCTCGCTCCATTGCTAAAGCTAAATATCGAGGTGTTGCCAATGTGGTTTTTGAGTCATGTTGGTTACGCAATCTTCTTCTGGAGCTACATTGTCCTATCCATAAAGCTATGTTGGTTTACTGCGATAATGTTAGTGTGATATACCTTTCTTGTAATCCAGTTCAGCATCAACACACTAAACACATCGAGATGGACATTCATTTTGTTCACGAACAGGTGGCTTGTGGACAAGTACGCATTTTACATGTCCCTTCGCGCTATCAGATTGTCGATATTTTCACAAAAGGGCTTCCAATGGTTTTATTTCAAGATTTCAGGTACAATCTCAACGTCCACGAATCTCCCGTTTTGACTGCGGGGGTGTGATAGAATATATGTAATTATTCGTGTATATCTTTTAGATTAAGTGTTAATATTCTATATTAGGTTAGGAAATATTCTGTTGTAAATAGTCAAAGACTTTCCTAGTTTGTGGTCATGTAACTTATATATATAATTCAACCAAAATCAATGAGATGATCACGGAATCAATTTCCTTCACAACTATCGATTACCCAAAACTTAAATATTTGCTTGTCCTCAAACAAAACACAGAAAGAAAAAAGACATTAAAATCCGAGCACAAATATGAATTGTACTTGTACCAAATCATCTTCTAGCCTCAAAAATCACAAGTGTATTACTTCAAAGAAAACAACAAAATCATATTTAATTATTTCTAGAATATAGAAATACATGCCAAGTTCAAATTTACTTCAAGACGACGTGTATGTGTGAATATCTTGAATCTCTGCTCCAGGTATTATTAATTTCCTGGTGTTCCAGCATTTCTGATATGTTTATAAAGTCAAGCATTTCTAAAAGATTAACTCTCCTTAAAGATTGTATTATATTTTTCCAAGGTTGTTTTTCATACTAATCTCCACTAATATAAATAATAATAGCATCCAATATCATGACTATTGTTGGGAAATTTATTGTTTAGATTTTGATGAATACCATGTAAAACTTAGAATAGGAAGTTGGCACCCCAATTATTGTTGTAAATCGCATTGTAATAAATAGGGCTGGTCAAGCCGAGTTAAGTCACTATGCCCAAACATGCAAGAAGACAAATCGGAGACTAGAAGGAAGACTCATTGCAAGACAAATTTGAGTATGGCAAAGAAGAGAAGACGGAACTCTATCAAGGAGCAAATGAGATGCGGTGAGTGGAGTATTAGTCAAGTCAACTCAAGAAAAGCCAAGTCTCAAGTTGAAGTGATAGAAGAGTCATCCAATGATTGGAAGTCGACTCTAAGTCACCTGGGGAAAGCAAGGAAATGCAAATCAAGTCGAGATAATCAAAAAGATCCGTTGTACGAGAAATCAAGAGAATTACCTAAACAAGTAATATCTCCATGCTACCTTTCTCAAGTACTCGGTCCCCGAAGCGTGCAAAAGGAATAAACCAATGGGAAGCACTACACCGTGTCGAACTCGAAAAGGTGAAGAACAATTCATACGAGGAAATGGCAATTCCAAGGATCAAGAAGACAAGCCAACGACCACAAGTGACTTTAAAAATAAGCCTATCTCTTCAACGGGCGATTTTTGAAAGATCACTATAAAAGGCCGAGGAATGACTCGAGAGCGGTGACCGTAACCACAAACATTCAAGCAATTATTAGAATCAGAACCTGAAATATTCTCAAGTTATTAAACGCTCAATCCTCAAGCCTACACTACGAAGAACATCAATCCAACACTCACCGTGAAGGAAAGATAACTTCAATCGAGTTGAAGAGGAAATTACCAAGAATCAAGGGGTCTACATTCCACGAAGGATTGTAGGAAGGTTCAAGGTCGAACCAAGTCTTGAGCTTTTGGAGGGCTTCGTGATCAAATCCAAAGAGCTTGAGCAAGTGGGTCAGTAGTAGCAAGCAATTGCCCCGTGAAGAAGCCGAGTCGCACGAGAAGCCACCGAGTGATCAAAGCGTCTCCAGATCGAGTCCCAAAGGATCAAGTCACCGTGTGATCAAGACTTGTATCCGGATGTACCACTTTGTATCGATCAATACCTAGTGGATTCCTCCAGAGTTGGAGAAGAGAGGAGTAGAAGAATTACCCCATCTCCGAACCTCTATAAAAACTTATCGTGTCTTTACATTTCAAAGACTTTAATTCCCGCATCATATTTTCTTAATTCTCACGACATATGTGCTATCCATTAGATAATCTCTAAGTACTAAATCAAGCTTTAAATCTTTACTAAACCATACTAAGGGTGTTAAGTCTTCCGCTAAAAACAAACAACATTTGAGTTAATTTAGACTTAACGGTTGAGTTATTCCATCAACAAAACTTCATTGAGTCCATTGAGAGACTAACTCTAGTGATTAACTAAATTGGTCATCCCACCGAGGACACAAATTGTGTAAAGATCAACTCTGAATTTTTAAAAGGACTAAATCAAAAATTTGGTAAGGTTTATTCAACCCACCCCCTTCTAAACCTTACACTTACACCCCTTGGGACCTACAAGTGGTATCAGAGCGGTTGGTTCATTGAGCCTTCCGCACCGTTATCTTGAACTAGATCTCCAAAGTTTTCAAAGTCCGCTTTAGTACTTAAACTTTCAAAACTCTTTTTATCATTAAAATTTATTATCATGGAAGCAAATTTGACACGCATCCCTATGTTCACAATTGAAGAATTTGATGATTGGAAAATTCGTATGCGAGCTCATCTATCAAAGATTACATGATGAGATGTGGATAATGATAGAGGATGGGCCACCGCAAATCTTAAAGGTGAACACAAAATGTAAGAAGAGCTGCGGTGAAGGTGAAGAGGATGTTGCCCTAGACCAGCTATGGTTGAAAAGCCATGAACTCAATGGACAAATGATGACAAATAAAAAAGATACAACCTGGAAAATGTAGCCAAGGACATCCTTTACAAAACCTTGACAAAGCCATGTTCAATAAAGTCAAATCATGCAAAACGGCTAAGGAAATCAGGACAAGCTAACATTGATTTGTGAAGGCTCGAGCAAATCAAAGAAAACAAATTATCGGTGGTCAAAGAAATTTGAGAACTTCAAAATGATCTCGGGAGAAAACCTGGATCAACTGGATGCTCGGTTCACGAAATCACCAACGAGCTATCTCGCACTTGGAAAGGAATATACACGATGAAATGTGTATGAAGATCCTAAAAAGTCTTCCAAATGAATGGGAAATGAAGGTCATGGCACTAAGACATTCCATGGACCTATCGAAGACCTCCAACCATGAACTATTCTCGGATCTCAAAGCCTACGAATTTGAGTTGAGAAAAAAGATCGGGAAGAGACAACACCCAAAACAATTTGCTAATTGTTAAGGATGGAAAGAGAGCCGAGGTCAAAGAAGTCATTGATCCGGGAAGAAATAGCCCGATGGTTAAAAGGTTCAACAAGTTCTTCAATAAGAACTACAAGAGAGGCAAGGGTGAATCTTCCGAGAAGACACTCGGCTCCCTCCAAGTCAAGGAAGATAGGCCAACCAAGAGAATGCAGATAATCAAAAAGTCAATATCAAAGGGTGACAATCCAAGAATGGAAAGAGAGTGATCAAAAGGTCAATATCTATCTCTTTGAACTGTAGGCAACCAGGTCACTATGCCATTGATCGCCCATATCCTCGTAGCCAACAAATACGGGAATGAAGAAGAAAGAAAGGTCTTGAGAGAAAGAAGACAAGAAAAGAAAAAAAAGGCAATGATGGCTGCAGAGAGACTCGCCGAGATAGCCAAGTCAAGAGAGACAATTCGAGAGAAGCGATGAAGGCGACTACTCAAGTGACTCAAGAAGAAGCCCGATCGTTTGATGGCCAAGGAACAAGATCAACCTCGACCAAGAAGAGGAGGTACACTCTAACTCATCAAACTCGATTCTAGTGATAGTGATCGTGACACACACACTTCATCACCCACTCGATCTTTATGATTCATTAGGCAAAATGATGAAAGATTTTGAACACATTAAATCCTCACACACACTATTAAATGAGGAAAACAAATTTACTAAGAGCCAAACTCACAAAATGACTAAGGAGCCGAGTACTACTAAGTCAAATAGTCGATGAGAATGAAAGTTTAAAGGTGAAAATGCTAAGCTAATAGCAGAAATAGTTGCCATAGAAAAGAGGGAGAATGACCTCAAAAATGTGATTGCCTCATTCACTAAGGCATCTAAATCATTGGATGATCTTATTATGAGTCAAAAAGAATGTGGAGACAAGACAGGCTTAGGATTCAATTCCTCTCGTGCCATGTCAAACTCCAAAAGTAATTTTGGAAAAAGGATCTTCAAGCAATGAAGAGTCTAAAAATCCAAAACTCTAAATGTTGCACACACATTCACTCCAAAGCACAATTACAAGCAAACTGACCTTGGTTATAAAGGAAAAGGAAAACACCCGTTGAGTGCGCTTGAAAGGACAACGAGAAGAGATTCAATCGAGTTCTCAAAGAAACTTCAAACAAAAAATACTCAGAAAGAAGAAGCAAGAGCTACTACAAAAACCCCAGAAAATCTATAAAAGAAATACATATGGTGGGAATGGTAGAAAATATCCAAGCCAAGCTGATTGGAATGATGTAAACTATCGGCATAGAATTATGGAATATAAGCCCAAATGGCAAAGGCCTAGAACTCAAAGAAAGGCCATTCCAAAAGTATAAAAGCTTTCATCAAAGACACATATGCACCTAGGCACTACACTCGGAGACACCATAATTACCCAAAGAAGGCGATTGCTAAAACATATACACAGCATACTGAGACAAAAGAGACAAATTGTATGAACCTAAAATCCCCAAGCAATTTGCCAAGATTAATTATGATTATGGCACGATAGATGGCAACCCCTTAGAGTCAAATCATTTGGCTATAAGTTGGTTAGATCATCTTACAATTCTAACCCCTCAGACCTGCACAAGTATGGGTACCTAAAACTTAATTTCCTTGATTGCGGGTTCAAGGAACAAATGAGTGCCAAGAAACCTGGTATATGGATAGTGGTCGTTTCTAGACATATGACAGAAATAAGAAAAATCACAAAATTCAAGGAAGTTAAAGGAGCAAAAGTCATATTTGGAGGAAATGAAGTCAGGTGAAATAAGAGGTATTGGATCCATCAAGAGGAATGGATTAGAAATCACAGATGTTGCATATGTTGAAGGACTCAACTTCAACTTGCTAAGATCGACCAACTCGCGACAAGGGCTATAATGTTGGATTTAACATGGGTATATGCCAAATCAAGAAGGCTGAATCGAATGAAGTTGTGTTGCAAGGATGCGATAAAAGAACATGTATATAGTAGATTGGTCAACCGCTACACCAAAGACTGCTACTAGCAAAAAGCACAAATTGAATCAAGTTGGTCAGGGCACAAAAAGTGAGTCACCTGAATTTCAAAACGATTAACAAGCTTGCTGCCGTATAGTTTTGTGGAAGGACTTCCGGACTCGGATACGAGAAAGGAGAGTATATGTGACGCATGTCGAAGGGAAAACAAATCAAATCATCATTCAAAGAAAAGACATGCCCATCTTCAACAAGAATATTGCATCCGCTACATATGGATCTATTTGGCCCCGTGGAACCAAATAGCATAAGTGGAAAGAAATACACCTTGGTGGTAGTAGATGACTACTCAAGATATACATGGACAATATTCATGTGTAAGAAGAAAGAAACTCTACAAACTACCACAAATTGATGAAGAGGATTCAAAATGAGAAGAGCCAAACCATTATCAAAATAAGATCGGATGCAGGAACCGAGTTTGTCAATGGAATAATAACTCGATATTGGTATTGAAAATGGTATTGGTCATGAACTATCTGCAGCAAGGACTCCACAAATGAAATGGAGTTGCGAAAGAAGGAACAGAACTCTCAAAGAAGCAAAGCAAGGACCATGTTAGTCAAGCAGGGTTACTAAAAAGATTTTGGGTTGAAGCAATCAACACAAACTTGCTACACTCAAAACAGGATGTATGATAAACAGACAAATTGACAAAGACTCCCTATGAAATTTGGACTGGAAGAAAACCAAATGTTGCATATTTTAGAATATTTGGATGTAAATGCTTCATCCACAACAATGGCAAAGACAATCTAAAGGCCTTCGATGCTAAAGGCGATGAAGGTATCTTCTTGGGATACTCAAATGAAAGCAAAGCCTACAGAGTACTCAACAAAAGGACTATGGTTGCGAGGAATCCATTCATGTGGTATTCGATGAGCTAAATGTAAATGGAGAAGTCTTCCGTGAAAATACCAATGAATACATCACCAAAATGGACATGGATGCGGATGGCAAGCCTCGTAGATCAAACAAGATACTGAGCACTTATTGGATCATTGCTCTATCTCACAAAGAAGCGGGCCGTACATCACCTTTGTTTGTAGGTGTATGTGCAAGATTTCAATCAGCTCCAAAAGAGAGCCATATGACAAAAAGACTAAGAGAATCTTGAGATACTTGAAAGGAAGCCAAGAAGTTGGCTTATGGTATCCAAAGGAAGGTGGATTCAAACTAATTGGCTATTCTCGACTCGACTATCTTTGGATGCGAGTTGACAGAAAAACACCTCGAGCACATGTCAAATGCTAGGAAACAGGTTGATTTCCTGGTTTAGCAAGAAGCAAAATTCAATAGCCAAACTAATTGTATTTTTTACACTTCCTTTTGAAATGTTATTTCGTTTTCTTTTGATCTATCAACGGTGGTTGTTTTTTGTAGGGCGCGCTTGGATTTGCGTGCACGCCTTCGCAGCGTGAGGAATACGGCCGCTCGATTTAACTCGGCGATCGCCACACCTCAGTAGATGCGGAGGCAGCTCGGAGAGCTGATATCCGAGCCGGTAAACGTCCCGCTAATGGAGTGCCGGAGGCAGTGGAGCCTCCTCTTCAAAGTAGAAGAGGAGGAATTGTGATAGAGGAGCCCGGTCAGACTGAAGGGGTTGGTCAAACGGCGCCGGAACATCCTGAATAGCCCCCAGAAGAGGGAGGTCCGCGAACTTTCTCGGATGACCTCGGCAGGGAAGGTCACTTCATCCCTCCAAGTCAAGTGAGGGATGAATATTGCGAGGAATGATTGGACTACGCCATCGATGGTTTGTGGAATTCGTTCAATGTGCCACGCCGACAGAGCAATCGAGAGTTTTACCGGGAGGCAGGTCGGGCCGCGATGAGTGTCCTTACCGTGCCTGGACAAAAGGCATCGAGCAATTCGCCGGAGACCGCCAAGAACAAATTGATGCGCGCCATGGCAATGTCCGGCGGATGATTGGGCTTTTATGGCATGCAATTGGGGGTACTCGCGAGCTAGAGAAAAATATGCCGATCCGGAAAGGCGGCACGGGGGACTGCAGGAGGCCTATGCTACCCTTCAAGGGGTACAAGAATCGTTAAAGACCCAGGCCGATGAGGCTACGGCTCGGGCCAACTCGAGAGAGAAACTGCAGCGAGGGTTTTAGGTGGAGCGAGATCGGGCTCGCAGGGGTGAAGAGGAGCTTAGGGCTAAGGTTGCCGAGTTGGAACGTCTTTGCTGCCGGGCCGAGGAAATGGAGAGACGCCTCGGCCGATGTGCGCAGAGGCCGAAGAGACTACTCATCGGCAAATTGAGGCGGCTCGCACACAGACCGTCGAAGCTTACAAGGACTCTGAGGAGTATGCATTTATGTTAACCTGCGGCCACGCGACCAACCTCAGAGAAATTCTCGATTTGGTTAGGGGCGGGCGTACTGTTGCTCAGCTTGAGGAAGATCTAGCCCTCCTGGAGGCTGATCTCGATGCTCTTCGGCCGAACTTTGCCGAGGCTCCTAATGCTCGGGGCTCTCCTCCTCCGGACGTGGAAGAAGTCGCCTCCAGGCCGTCTGCCGGTGAAATTCCGCCCCCGCTCGCCTTGATGTTTGGCTCTTTTTATTTACATGCTTTCATATGTACTCGTAGGTAGGTAACTTGGCTTCGTGCCTTAAGATGTAATGGGCTCCGGCCTCCCTTATGTAAATACTTTTGAAGTAGAAATGAACTGTTATTTTCCTCACCTGTGTATGCATTTCAAGCTTTTTGTATATGCTTGGCTCTTCTCCTTTTTGTAAGATTGTTGCCTGTCTTCTTTTTCCTTTTATATTCCCAAGTATGGGGCTTGGTTCCCAATGCTTCTGTATAAGGGGCTTTACTTGCTTTAATTGATTCTCGTATTCGGTATATGAACCTGATCTTTATTTTGTTTTTGGTACTCGGTGTATAAACCAAGTCTGCATTTTGTGCTCAATGTGTACATCGAGTCTTTATTTTGTGCTCGGTGCGTAACCAAGTCTTTGATTTGTGCTCGGTGCGTAACCAAGTCTTTGATTTGTGCTTGGTGCGTAACCAAGTCTTTGATTTGTGCTCGGTGTGTAACCAAGTCTTTGATTTGTGCTCGGTGCGTAACCAAGTCTTTGATTTGTGCTCGGTGCGTAACCAAGTCTTTGATTTGTGCTCGGTGCGTAACCAAGTCTTTAATTTGTGCTCGGTGCGTAACCAAGTCTTTGATTTGTGCTCGGTGCGTAACCAAGTCTTTAATTTGTGCTCGGTGCGTAACCAAGTCTTTGATGTGTAAGGATAGATCCACCTTGTGGGCGTGTTGCCCTTTTTTCATCGTGCAAAGGACGTACCTGAGATGACGTTTCGGCCTTCAGCTTAAGCCGAGGCGATTATTACTGTCCTCGGCGCATAACCGAGGTGAGTAAAAACTTCATTTCCCTTTAGAGATCTCACGAAATATCAGATGAAAGGATAATTCCTTGGAATCCTATCTGGATCATAAACCGAGATCTTTATTGATAATACCGTTTCAGGTATGCTACATTCCATGGATGCATAAATTTTTCTCCACTCAAATATTCTAGCCGGTATGCCCCACCGGATAAGGCGTGGGTCGACCGAAATGGGCCTTCCTGTGTTGGCTTCAATGGGTCAGCTGAACGCCCGTTATCTTTTTCAACACAAGATCGCCGACCGAAATCTTCTTTCCTTTACTTTCGAATTGTAGTACCTTTCACTCCTTTGTTTATACACTGCGGTTTTCATCTCGGCATTGCACCTTCTTTCTTCGAAAGCAGTCTAGCTCGGCTCGAGCACACGGCCTCATTGCGGTCTTGAGAAAAATTTGCAATTAAGGGTAGGGCTCCAATCTCAACAGAATCACCGCCTCGGCTCCATAAGCTAAAGAAAAAGGTGTTTCTCCGGTGGCCGCTCGATGCGTCGTTCTATATGACCATAGTACACCGGGTAGTTCCTCCGGCCAATTACCTTTAGACTCCTCCAATCTCGCCTTCAAGGTATACTTGAGTATTTTATTAACGGCCTCAACTTGTCCGTTCGATCGGGATGGTATGGAGTTGAGAAATAGTTTTTATGCGGAAACCTTCACAAAATTTGAAACCTTCGGTTATCGAATTGTTTCCCATTATCTGTAACAATCGAATGTGGTATCCCGAATCTACGATAATGGATTTCCATACAAAGCTCACAATCTTTTCCTCATCTATTTTTGCGGAGGCTCCGCCGCCCATTTTGTGAAATAATCCACCGCCACAATGGCATATTTGACGCCCCTTTGCCAGTGGGGAGTGGTCCGATGAGGTCCATTCCCCATTTGGCAAACGCGCCATGGGCTAAATACGGCGGTAAGTTGCTCGGGATGATATCCGACTGCGGCGCAAACCTTTGCATCTCTCGCATCTTTTGACGAGGTCGGTTGCGTCCTTTCTTAGGGATGGCCAATAGTATCCTTGTCGTATTAATTTATAGGCCAACGTCGGCCCCCGTGGTTCCCGCATATTCCCTCATGAACCTCTCGGCGCATAATCTGCATCCGTCTCGGAAAGGCATCGTAGGAGTGGGACGGAGTATCCTCGTTTGTATAGGATGCCATCTACTAGTGTAAACCGAGCCGCTTGGGTTCGTAGTGTTCCGGCTTCGCTTTGTTTTCGTGTTGAACTCCTTCTCTAAATACTCGAACGATTGGGGTCATCCAGTCTGTTCGGTGGTTTCAGATTGTATATATCTTCTTTGCGCCGAGTGACGGGGCGGGCGGTTGTGTGAAAGTGACATCCGCGATGGCATCCGTCCCCTGGGCCGGAGCCGAGCCGAGCTAAGGCATCTCCCGCATGTTCTCGGCTCGGGGCACATGTAAGACTTTTGTCTTAAAGTGTGATAATCTCTTCTTGACCAAGTCCAAATATTGTGCAATTTTTTGCTCTTTTGCTTCGTACTTTTCGCTGTTGATTTGATGAACGACCACCGAGAATCACTGTGTACCAATAGTTGTTTTAGGCCCATGGAAGTCGCCATCTCTAAGCCGCCGAAGTGCCTCGTATTCGGCTTCGTTGTTCGTTGCGGAATCGAAATCGTACGGCCGAGCAAAGAGCACTTTCCATTTGGATCGATTATCACAATTCCCCGCCGACTGCGGTGGAAGAGCCGTAAACGAACAACTTCCATTCTTGGTCTTCCATAACTTCCAATCGTATGGAAGGTGTGAATTCACCACAAAGTCGGCTAAAGCCTGTCCTTTTATTGCGGTACGTGGTTCGTATATAATATCAAACTCGACCGAGTTCGACGGCCCATTTGATCATCCGACCAGGAAGTATCGGGTCGGTGTAGTACTTGCTTCATGGGTAGTTCGTCAAGACTATAACCTTGTGCTCTAGAAAATATGGACGGAGTTTCGCGCCGCAGTTGATGACTAAATAAGCCAATTTTTCCATTGGTGGATAGCGGAGCTCGGCATCATGTAACGCTTGGCTGGTGTAATAGACCGGATGTTGAATAGGACCATCTAACCCGATTAACACCGAATCGATAGCGTATTCGGATACCGCCAGTACAAATACAAGTCCTCCCCTTGGGTAGGTTTTTCAATATAGGAATTGAAGAAAGGTCTCTTTGAGGGATTCAAAGGCGATGCAGGCTCGCTCACCCACTCAAAATTTTTACTCTTTTTTATAATTTCAAAGAAAGGTTTGCACTTGTCCGTGGATCGTGAAACAAATCGGTTAAGAGCGGCCAATCGGCCTGTTAGGCTTTGTACCCTTTTTACAGAGTTCGGGGGTTCTAAATCAATTATGGCTTTTATTTTGTCTGGGTTGGCTTCGATTCCCCTTTGGCTGACCATATACCCCAGAAATTTACCCGAGCCGACCCCAAACGTACACTTTCTCGGGTTTAACATCATCTTGTACTCTCTCAAAACAAATGAACATTTTATTAAGATCGTTCGGATGATCGGATATGTACAGTGATTTTACCAACATGTCATCTACATAGACTTCCATAGTTTGACCTATCATTTTTTCAAACATCTTATTTACTAACCTTTGATAGGTCGCACCAGCATTCTTCAAGCCGAAGGGCATCATCTTGTAACAGTAAATTCCACGAGCAGAGAAGAATGATGTATTTTCTTCGTCTTCTGGGTGCATTCGTATTTGATTGTAACCCGAGTATGCATCCATGAAGCTCATCAGTTCGTGCCCCGCTGTGGCGTCCACCATATAATCAATATTTGGCAATGGATAACTGTCCTTAGGGCATGCCTTATTCAGGTCGGTAAAATACGCAATTGGCGCCCCTCGCTTGGTCTTCCAACGTTGATTGTATCAACCTGTTCTACTGGTTCCGCCCATTTTCTTTTCTTGCTCGGCCCCTCTTTGATCTGCGCAGGGCAATTCATCTTCATGCCGCCGCTCGTTCTCGACTGCCGGCTCGCCTTCTTCCATCATCGGTTCCTTCCCGGGTCAACGACCTGGGTTATCCTCCTGAACGATCACCACTTTCCGCTCGGACTCCTCCTTGGGCATGGGATCTCCTTGTGTGGTTCCACTGGTTTGTCCTCGTTCCGCCACGTTAATCTCTACCGGTCGGAGTTTGAGGGAGCATTCTCGTGACTCCCTTTGATTCCCTTTATGTATAGCCTCGCCATCAGATGTTGGGAATTTTATACAAAAATGATATATCGAAACGACTGCTTTTATATGATAAAGCAATGGCCTCCCAATGATAGCATTGTACTCCGAATCGGCATTGATTATTTTGAATGTTGTCATGACGGTCCCTTTATGCAACCCTTGTCCCATTTGGATGGGCAAATCAACTTCTCCGAGCGGGACTATCCTTCCTCCTCCAAACCCCAGAATGCTATCGTTGCACGGACGGATATAGCTATCGTCCACGTTCAATCTTCGGTGCTCGCTCGACATAAATGACTGACGAATAGCTTCGAGTCAATCAAAATTGTGGGACCGGAATACCTAAAATCGGTGCAGTAATGACCAGGGGGTCAGAATGAGGATGGACCACCTGGTCGGCATCCGCATCCGAGAACACAAAATGGCCGGTGGGTTGGCCTTCCTTGATTTCCGCCACTCGAACTTGCTTTTCGGCGTTGGCTACCTGTCTAACATCAGCTTTCCTTTTTCTGTTGGAGCGGCTATCCTCGGCTTTATTAGAATTGATTCGATTTACACTCGACATCATGAGGATCTCTCTACCCTGGTTTTCGGCAGGGGGTGGCGGCAGGAGAGCTGGATTGGTTACGCGCTCCGGATTGACACCTTGAGCTAGTGCCGGTGGGGGCGGTAGTTCATGAACGTATCTTTTAAGGCCGCCTTGCCGAACAATCCGCATAATTTCTCTGATTAGATCTCGGCACTCATCGGTATCGTGACCTATTGATTTATGATAGGCACAATATCGACGTGAATCTAATTTTGTCGGCTCGACCTTCAAAGTCCGAGCCGGAGGTAACAAATTTAGACCTTGTACTTCATTCCATATGGCTGATGGAGTGTGGATCAAAGTACTCCTCAGTGCGGCAAATTTGGCTCGCGCTTCCTGGCGAGCCCTAAATCCAGTGGTTGGGTTTTCCGAGAATGGTCTAAATCCCGACCCCGCCCAATCTTTGGTTCTTTCCTTCCGTCCTTTCTCACGCCCCTGGCGGTGCTCGGGGCGGTTACTTTGCCATGGCTTCTTCAAAATATGGCGTTCCGCGCGGACCAAAAATTCTTGGTGCGAGGTCACCCCCGATTCATAGATGGAGTAGTTAAACCAAGTCTCGGGGGCAAGTCCAGCCATGGCTGTGATTAAAATGGCGTCATCCGACACCGGTTCCATCTCTCGAACTTGCTTGTTGAACCGAGAAATATAGCTTTTCAGGGGCTCGTCCTTCCTTGTTTGATGTTCACGAGGAGTCCTTAGGTGCGGCTCGGACTTTGGACGTTAAGAAATGCGTCGTAAAGCGGAGGCGAGATCCCCCCATGCCCGAATGGATCCCCGGTGGTAGGGTCCTAAACCAACGGTGAGCTCGGCCGCCCGCAGTCGGTGGAAAGGCCCTGCGCAGAGGTTGGCATCATTAGGGATCAGTTCCCATCCATGCTAAGTACTTGTGGACGTGAGTGGTCGGATCGGTTTCCCCATTGTAGAGACCGACACGGGGATTTTCAACTTTGGCGGTAATGGGGTCGCCAGATTCCAGGGAAAATGGCGACATAACAAACCGGTTGGTTGATTGCTTGGGGTGGTCTTCGAGACTGCTCGTTTCGCCTTCCGGACCGCCTTCCAATTCGTTCAAACGACGACGCAGGGGCGGTGTATTTCTACATCCTTCTGCCATAGGCTAGGGCCTTGATCGATTGACCACTAAGTTTGCTCCCGCTCATCCTAAACCCGAGCCGGAACTTATCGATCGAGCCGGGCGAAAATGATCAACTCCCAGCTTGTCCTGCGAACACCGAGTGGGCATAGCGATGTCGTGTTGGCTCCGGAGTGACTCGCTACACGACTTTGCCCTTCCTCATTTTCTCGAGGTCGTCTTACTCCGTCACGACGGACACGTTGTTCATTACCTGAATCGGCTTCTTGGCTTCACTTCATCATGAGGAAGCCCGGAATTTGAGGATTAATATTAACATTTAGTTGTGGGTTGAGTGGGTTAGTATTTGCAAGGAGTGGAGGAGGTGCTTGAGAGTTTGTGGTAGCGAGAGTTTGTGATATGAGTTGGTTCATTTGCTGTACAAAAGTTGGGTTGGCAATTAGCTGAGCGAAAGGAAATAAAGTAGTGCTCCCTGCTTCTGTTTGGAGCATATTTTGGCCATTAGTAGTCTGGCCAGTTTGGTTGTTCAAATGTTGCTCTTCAGTCAAACGAGCATTTCTCGACTGTTGACTCATTTTGTTATGAAAAGATTAAACGTTAAACTTTACCTGGTTTTCACTTAACTTGTTTTTGCTTGGAATTCTGACTGGACCAATACGGGCCCTCCTTCTAGCGCCAATTTGTTGACGTGCGTTTTGGTCAACAAGTAGAAATATGTAAAAGATTTAACACGTGGGAATATAAACGTGCGTAACGTATGTTTATTTCCGGCTAACGTATGTTTATTTCCGGCTAATTCTGCCTTTTCTGCATAATACCGAGCCGAACTATTGGGGTCGGTCTTTTTTTTTACAATCGTGCTCTTTTCTTCTCTTTTTTTTCTTTTCTTCTTTTCTCTATCAGAATTTTTATACCCCTTGAGTCAGTGGGTTTACAATAGTCATCTTTGCACTAACTATTCATTAATTAATAAAATAATTAAAGAAAGACACATGTCCCGCTCTAATCAGCGTGCGTGTCGATCAAAACTTGCCACTTGTCGACTTCTCTTTGTAACTTTCTGACATGTGGCAGTTTCTGATACCAATAAAGCGTTAAGCATGGGCGTGTGATTATTTTTATGAGTCTGTCACGCATGTGTTTCCCGTCGAAATTTGGGCTCGGGGCTCGGCAGCCGTGTTGCGGTTAGGCTCGGTAGCGGGCGAGCCTAATTCGTGACGTGTCGCCACAAGATTCTTCTTTGCGTCACCCGCAGTCTCCTACTCGTCGTGTCTTTGGATCGATGACGTGGATTAATTTCTTCGGCTTCGGCTCGGGCATCATCAGAAATTGATAACAAAATGGGATTATGCAATATCCATTGTAATTCATTTTTTATGAGGAGAATCAAGAAAGTAGGAAGGAAGTTTTGTAACAATCACCAATGTACAAATTCTCTATTTAAAAGAACTAAATAAAAATTTAAAATTATTGTATATTTTGAGAATCCTTTCTTAATAATAGCTTCCTTCTGTAAATTTAAACTATATATGCTTGACAAATTGACATCTTAAGGCATAAAATATGACCAAGTTGCTGTTAAACTATTGATTTATGGTTTTGACATTATTAATTAAGGGCAAAAACTTGTATAGGACCGTCTTACGGATCCTATTTCGTAAGACGGATCCCTAGCCACCCGACCCGCCCGCGACCCGCCTGCATATAAAAAAAAAATAGAAAACTGCATCTAATACAAGTTGCACGCTGGGCCCGCCCGCCCAAGTTGCCCGCCCCACTCGCGACCCGCACGCTGGGCCCAACAGACCCAGCCCAAGTTGGGCGCGCCCGCCAGCCCAAGACGCCTGGATGGGCCATGGATCCGCTTAATCAAAAAATTAATAAATTTGCACCAACTAAGAATTGAACCCGGGTCTGTACCAAAGCAAGGTGTTATTCTACCACTAGACCATTGATGCTTGTTGTGCACAGTATAACCATGAGTATAACCATGAATATAAAGCTTCATTATCATCCCTTCATTTTAAAAATTTAAATTCTCTGAATAAGAAATAATACTTTATCCGAAAATAGTGATACTTTTGAGTAATAAATATGATACTTTTAAGGTGAACATTGATACTTTAATTTTTATATATTCAAAAAATAAGATTTTTTGATATACTCATTCTAGTCTCATAGCTAATGTTTTTTACATTGAAAAACTGATACTTGTGCTGGAAATAGTGATACATTTGATATTAAATATGATACTTTTATGATGGACAATGACATTTTAAGATTTAAAATTCTCTGAATAAAAAGTAATATTTTATCCAAAAATAGTGATACTTTTGAGTAAGAAATATGATACTTTTAAGGTGAACATAATTCAAAAAATAAATTTTTTTGATGTAGTCATTCTAGTCTCATAGATAATGTTTTTTACCATTGAAAAACTAATACTTTTGTTGGAAATAGTGATACTTTTGATGTTAAATATGATACATTTATGATACTTCAATCTAATGATTTTCTAATATGCGACTGTATTAAAAAAAACATGATACTTTATCACAAAAAATGGATATTTTTACTCATAAAAGTGGTACTTTTAACTCTGTCATATTTATTTTTCTCTGTACTGAATTCATACTTCGTGATTTATTTACAAAAACATGATACTTTATCTCCAAAACTGGATACTTTTACTCATAAAAATGTTACTTTAGTTCTGTCTTATTTATTTTTCCTTCGTGATTTAAAGTATCATATTTTTTAATATAGTCACAAATTAGAAATGAAGGAAAGAAGAAAAAATAAAAAATAAATATGACATAGTTAAAGTAACACTTTTATAAGTAAAAGTATCCGTTTATTGAGATAAAATATCAGATTTATTAATACAGTTACAAACTAGGAACAAAAAAAGAGGAAAAATAAAAAATAAATATGTAACACTTTTATAAGTATCCATGTATTGAGATAATGCATCATGTTTTTTTTATAGACTTGAGTTCGATTCTTAGCCTTTACATTTATAGGCGTTTTTAATTTTTTTTTAATTACTAGGCGTATTTATGAATGAGTTTATATAAATTATTATACTAAAATTGAACAATAACTACTATTGGTGTAGTAGTAGAACACCATCTTAAGTCTATTAAGGTTGTGGGTTTGACTTGGGATTGAGACGCAGTTGACTTGGTAGAATTGGGGTGGATCGTGTATATCATATATAGCGGCCTCGTTTAATTTAAAGAAATTGGGCAGGATTTATGAAATTTTTAAGGAGATCCAGTGTATACTTGATGGATGCGGCCCATTCGATGTAATTAATACACTCATTATTTTGAATATTTTGCTCAATAATATTCATTTTGAGGGCTGGATAAGATATGTCTATTAAGTCCTTTCAATTATTTGTATGTTCCAGCGTATACTTTTGTCGACTGGTAAGGGTCCCATCTGTCCCGTTGGGATTGAATAAAAATTTATAAGGATTGTGTATGTAGGGCACAAAAACGGTATTTTATAATTTAATTAAATATAATTTATTTTATATTTTATTTATTTAATATTAATGACCTAATGGGTTCTTGATAATTAAACCGGCCTAAATGAGTTCGAGTTTGGCCCAAGCGGTCGTTTTCTCCTACGTGGACTGGCCCATTGGTCAAATTCTCCTACATGGCCCATGGAGCCTATCTCCCAGGTATAAAAAGGTCCCTCCTATTAACTGTAAGTAATTAACTCATAATTAATTATACTCCTACGCATTCAGTATTCGTTTACTGTCTTATTTTCTCTCTCTTTCACCATGCTGACTTGAGCGTCCGAGGGGCCTCCCTGGGAAAACTCTCTAACATTTGCGCATGTGTGCAAACAAGTTCCAAATCGAAGAAGTTAACAGTTTCAGGACCAGAAGACGAGAAGAACTCCCCCTCGGGAAAAGAATTTTGGTAAACTCAGTTGACTTGGGTGATCTGCTCGAAAAAGTAGCATCATTTTGACACCGTCCGTGGGAATCATCAAAATACATGAAGGATGCAAACTCGATCGCAAGCACATGACGGTGGATCTCAAATTGCAGGCCGAGAAACCGAAGACCAGCAAGAAGAGCGACCGCCTGGAAGACGAGGAGCCAGCCCGCCTCGTCCTGGAGGAGTGCCACCCCCTCCTTCGTTTGCAAAAGGGGCGTCGCCCCCTCATCCTCCTGGGAGGGGCTCCACCTGTTGAAGAAATTCGTTTGTCCGGGGAAGCCCTCCAGGCTCTCCTGGATGAAGCTGGTCGGAACGCTTTAAGACATCATGCTACAACATATGTTGTAGGAGGACCACCGTGGGCTCCGCCCGCTTCTGAAGACCCTACTCGGGACGATCAGGATGAGAGAGAAGAAGGTCGTTGCGAGAATCAGAATCGTGAAGAGCCGCCACCGGTTGAAGAATCTCAAGTTATGCAGCCTAGCCTAGCCAACTCGAGGGCTACGACTTTGATGAAGAGGAGCCCCTTGGCTCCAATGATCTTATGTGAACCATTGCCATCAAGAATCAAGACCTCCAACCTCCCGGAGTATGATAGCACTAGAGACCCGCAGGAACACTTGGACAAATTCTATTGTAGGTCCCAAGGGGTGTGAGTGTAAGGTTTAGAAGAGGGGGTTGAATAAACCTTACCAACTTTTCAATTTAGTCCTTTTAAAACATTCGAGTTAATACTTCACAAATTAATCCTTGATGGACAGACTAAGTTAGTTAATCAAAGAGTTAGACACTCAATGACTGACGAGTGGTTGATAGAATAACTCAAATTTTTTTGACTAAAGACTTAACTCGATTGTGATATATTTTAAGCGGAAGACTTAACACCCTTGAATTTGGTTAAGTTTGTTTTAATACTTGGTTTTAGCACTTTGTTGATTATCAATTGGATAGCAAATTTATCGTGAGATATTAAAGTAATATGCAGAAATTAAAATGCTGAAATGTAAATGACACAAGAAGTTTTTATACAAAGATGGGGTAATTATTCTACTCCTCTCTTCTCCAACTCCTGGAGGAATCCACTAAGTATTGATCAATATACAAAGTGGTTAATGGTCCGATACAAGTCTTGATCACACAAATGACTTGATCCTTTGGGACTCGATCCGGAGATGCCTTGGTCACACAAATGGCTTCTCGTGCGACTCGACTTCTTCTTCAGTAGGCAAATTGCCTTTGCTACTACAGCCCACTTGCTCAAGCTTCTTGGATTTGATCACGAAGCCCTCCAAAAACTTGAGACTAGTTCGACCTTGAACCTCCTACAATCCTCTGTGGAATGTAGACCCCTTGATTCTTCAAATGTTTCCTCTTCAACTGATTGAAGTCGTCTTTCCTTCACAAGTGAGTGTTGGATTGATTTCCTTCGTAATGTAGGCTTGAGGATTGAACTTGAATAACTTGAGAATATTTTTGGTTACAGATATTGCTTTTCTTGCTCGTATTTGATTTCTGATTGTCAAGGTAACCAACATTTTTCTCAAATAGATTTCTTAGCCTTTTATAGTGTTCTTTTGAAAAACTGCCCGTTGAAGAGATAGGCTTATTTTCAAAAGACACTTGTGGTTGTTGGCTTGTCTTGTTGCAGTCCTTGGAATTGACATTTCCTCGTGTGAATGATTCTTGACTTTTTCGTTAGTTCGACACGTGCGATGGCTTCCTATTGGTTTATTCCTTTTGCACGCTTCTGGGACTGAGCACTTTAAGAAAGACAGTATGGAAATATTACTTGTTTAAGTAATTTCCTTGACTTCTGTGCAACGGATCTCTTTCAGTTATCTCGACTTGACTGCATTTTCTTAACTTCCCCAGGTGACTTCGAGTCAGCTTCCAATCATTGGATGACTCTTCTGTCACTTCAACTTGAGACTTGGATGTCTTGAATTGACTTGACTGATACTTCACTCAGTTGTATCTCACCGCACATTCAATCGAGTTCCTGTCTTCTCTTCTTTGCCACACTCACCTTGCAATGAGTCTTCCTTCAAGTCTCCATTGTCTTCTTGCATGTTCGAGGCATAGGCGACTTGACTCGGCTCGACCAGCCTATCTATTACAATGCAATTTACAACAAAAATGGGGTGCCAACTTTCTATTCTAAGTTTTACATGGCATTCATCAAAATCAAAAAATAATTTCCCAACAATTTCTCCCTTTTTGATGATGCCAAAACTTAAAAACATTCATACAATAATTAAACAACAAAGATACGTACAGACAATGTAGAATCACAGAATGTATGCGTAGAATCAATTTTTTATTGATCATAACATCCTTGTTCTTTACACAACTGTTTACAGAGTGTATCAAAGCTTAAACAAAACTTAAGGTAATCTTGCTGTTCTATATCTACGCAAGTATGGAATTTGTACAATTTTTATTCGATGTACAGAAGACTTACATAAAGATGTATTTACATAATAAAATACATGAAGGGGTGGACAGCAACACTTCATCTCCTTCGCTGCCTCCTTCTTTCCTCTTCTTTAGCTCTGTCATCTTCTGACCTTTTTCTCTTCTTCTCATCTTCAGCCGCCTTCTTTTTCTCATAAGCCTTTCTGGCAGCTTCATCTCTTATTTTTCTTTCTTGTCTTTCCTCCCATAGCTGAGTTTGTCTTCTATTTTCTTCTTCAATCCTCTTCACATACTCAGCATTGTTTTTAGCCACTTGTAGGTTAGCTACTTCGTCGAATCCAGCCCAATAGATCCCTCATTTCTTGCCTGGATCTATGTACTCAATGTTTTTGGGCAGAGGTCTAGGTCTGAAACCTCTTCCTCCACCACTGCTTCTTCCTCTTCCTCTGGGCGTGTCTTTGTCATCGGGGCTTCTTTTTCCCAAATGAGTGACTAGCAAAGTGACCCAGAGAGCGATCGCGAGTCTCGTCTGTCGCTGTCGGCTTCTTCACATAGTTTGAGACCTTTTTCCCAAGATAAATCCCGTGCTTGAGCCATGGACATATTTGCAAAGTAACCTTCGATGCGAGCGTGTTGAATTCATCAACAGATCTTGGCTCGGTTCCGACATCTGAAATGGCATAGGTGTCTCTGTCTGTGGAATGCCTCCATGTTATTTCAGAATATCCATAACTCGGGCATCCATCTTTCCTTCCACTTCCTTCATCCCCGCTTCAACTATCTTTCTCTTTTCGGCCATGGGTACAAAGCAGTGTTGGAGTGGCGAGTTATCGGATTTTTTCTTTGATGATATCATCGTGACAAGACCTTGTTGGGGGGTTTTAGCAATCATCAAGGTCATATCTTTCGAACCTTCCCCCTCAACAGATTTTCTTTTCTTCTCTCTTCTCTTTCCTCATTTTTCTTTCCCTTCAAATGCTTGCGTCCTCCTTTTCGGCCTTCGATCCTTTCAACGCCTTTAGGTATTCCTCTTCCCCATTTTTGGCATCATCAAAGGAGAGAGGAACCCCTGGAAACAAGCTAGCAATTATGAAGTCTAAGCGGCTGATAGCTGAGTTATGCTTCGAATCTGCTGTGGAGTATGTTGCACGGAATTCGGAGCGGGTGGCGTTGGATTCAGTTGTTACCAGCTTCATCTCAGCCATGAGGAGGCTGAACTTCCGATCCATATTCTCCTCTACGCGCAGAGCTTTTGCTTATTATATTCACGCAATAAACATCTCTCGTGGCGTGAGATTCATGCATTCGCTCGATGTTCTCTTGCATTCTTGTCATCGCATCAGCATTCTCATCCCGCCAGACTAGCAATTTATTGAACAATGTCCTGAAATATCAAGCTTATTCTACGCGCATTGTCTGCTGTTGTTGCTACCATTCCTGGATCCTGACAATTATGACTCGCAGATCGGCAGTAAGGTTTACGTCTCTGTTATCCAACCTCATGTCCAGTGAGGCCTGGTGCCTCTCCATCTTTTCTATCTCTACAAATATGGCCTTGAAAACTTCCCGAACCTCACCGGTCACTTGTCTCACCGTCGGCCACCAAGCAACAAAAGTCAAAGTCAAAAAGTCTGGCTTTGGGATGATGGTGTCTGTTGGAATAACATGATCGGGTTTATGGAAGCGTTCTTGATCTCTAGCTGATTCTTCAGGAAGGTCAGGTACTTCCAGAGATAAGGGAAATGATTCTACCAAAGGATCATCACGGGCAACGGGAATCTGCTCAATGACAACTTGTGCTCGTGAAGTTCCTGTTTGATAAATGGTTTTATCATTATTTTGATGATTTTGTTTTTATACCAAAACAATGGTTTTAAAGGTTGTCCAAATACTCCTAAATGATTTAAAATGGTTTTAATATTTTCCGGAGTATTTCTTCAAGTTTTATTTTTGACAAAAATTGGACAACACATTTAATGATTTTGTATCAATGGGTTTTTACATCCAAACAATGTTTCCATATGTTGTCTAAATACTCCCGATCGGTCTACAATGTTTTCACTATTTTTTGGAGTATTTCTTGAAGTTTATTTTCGATATAAAATTGGACAACACTTTTGTTTTGAGGTCAACCGGTCGCCATATAGGGCAACCCGTACCTGAAAGTTGTGCAAAACAGAAAACTTCATGTTTGCAGAAAATGGTGAGGGTGACCAGACACCCTATAGGGCGACCAGTGACGTTGACCGGTCGACCTATAGGGCGACCGGTACTTGAAGGTTGGTTCAAATTTGCAAACTTCTCTGTTTCGATTTTTTGAAGAGGGCAACCAGTTGGACCCTAGGGTGACCGTTCGGACCCCCCGTTGATCGGTCACCCTGTGTAAAATTGTGTTCTTATTTTCAAACGTCTATTTCTACGCGACCGGTCGCCCTAATGTTTGACAGCAAAATTCTAACCGTTGTGCAGCAGACAACTTTTCCCTAAATTGTGGGATTGATTTCTAACAGCTATAATCTTGATTTTAATTGCAATTTTTTTGTAGATATCAGATTCCAAGAGGAGTCTATCAAGTATCAATCATCTCCTATAAATAGAGGAAGATTTGAAGCACAACAATAAGAGAGAACAACACAACACAACAAGATATACTCAAGCAAACACTTGGTCTTTCATTGTTATTATTCTTGTTGTAATTTGCCTAGCTTATCACTTTCACATCCTTGAGGTCTAGGCTATTCTTGATTACATTTTCACTCAATTGTATAATTCATTATCGAGTTGTAATCTTGGATTTTTGGGTAATCATTCAACACAAGATATCCTTGTGAGTGTTCTTGTGGTAAGAACACACTTGGGTGATCTAGGTGTTAGGTGTGAGAAGATTGTGGTAATCTTCTTGTTGAGGTGTTGAAGAATTTGGTATTCTTCAAGGTTGAAGATTGTGGTAATCTTCACAAGGTGTCGTTGGAGATTGTGGTAATCTTCAAGAGAGATTGTGGTAAGCTCAAAGGTGGTGTTGAAGAAGAGTGTGGTGCTCTTCAAGGTGTTGTAAGTTGATGTTGTATTAATTTTGGTAATTAATAAAATCTTTTTTCTTCTTTTTG
This sequence comes from Rehmannia glutinosa, assembly GCA_016081115.2. Taxonomy (NCBI): domain Eukaryota; kingdom Viridiplantae; phylum Streptophyta; class Magnoliopsida; order Lamiales; family Orobanchaceae; genus Rehmannia; species Rehmannia glutinosa. The sequence continues at coordinate 108,361 of JABTTQ020000552.1, read as the reverse complement.
AAATCCATCCCTGATATCTTTGGGGTGGTAGAGATTAGGCCCTAGATGGGTTGAACCTCTATAAATCGACGTGTGTTGTTTACATTCCGCACCTTTATTATTGTCTTTGAGCTTTCGGTTCGAAAAAGAGGGTAAAATCGAAAAGATGGAGATAATCTATTCACCCCCCTCTAGATTATCGTAGCCGCTTGCACTTACAAGTGGTATCAAAGCCAAACTCTTTGGCAAGCTCGTTTCACATCGCGAGTGAAGAGGAATGATCGTCGGCTAAGAACGAAGCTCATCTTTCCGGCACCTCCACCACCAAGCCACCACTATTTGATTCCAAAAATTTTATATTTTGGAAAGAAAGAATGGAATGTTATCTACAAGGTTGCGGGTTCGATATTTGGAACATCGTCATAAATGGAGAATCTATTCCGATGATAGACACACCACACACCTCCAAAGTCTTCAAAGAGCTCAATGATGAAGAGAAGAAAATTATCTCTTTAAACGGTAAAGCTCTCAATATTTTGTATTGTTCATTTACTAATTTGGTATATGAACATATTGTAGGAATTCGATCGGCTCATGGAGTATGGCAAAAATTAGAAGCCATTCATGAAGTATATGCAAATGATAGGAGCAACTCAAAAGCATCTACTTCTCAAAGGGATACAATGTCAAATCTAAGGAACAAGCCTCTTACAACTTCCAAAGTTGAACATTGTCTTATGGGCATCGAAGAAGAAAACGAGGTATGTCTTAAACCCTCTACTTCCTATGATATTATTGTTCAAAATGATTATAGTGATTTGCAAAATGATTTTGATGATCTTCAAAATGAATTCCAAAATTTACTTGTTAAGTACAAAAATTTGAAAAAGGAATTCAATGTTTTTAAAAATGAAAAGAATATTTTATTTACTTCCTATGAATCACTATCATGTGCTCACACCACCACACTTGACAAGGTTAGAAACCTTGAAAAACAAAATAGTACTCTTGTTGAGGATATTAATTGCATGAAAAATGATTTATCTAAGTCCAACTTGAGTACCAATAAATTGCCCAATGTTGTGAATGTCTATGATTGTGATAATTTGAATAGTAAACTTGATCATGAGCCTAATGGTATAAATCATATGAAAAGGAATCGAGTTCCTATGCATATTAGTAATGTTACTTGCTTTTATTGCGGTAAGAAGGGTCATACGGTAAATACTTATCGGGCTAGAAATAGCTCTAATTATTGTTGGAGACCTAAATGTCTCAAGACTAATCCCAAAGGACCCAAGCACTTGAGGGGTACCACAAAACAATGTCATTTTAGGTACCGGCGGATTAATAATCGAAGAAAATTCATGCCGCCAAGGAGACATCAAATGAACATCTCATTTGATCAAAGAAGGAGAAAACATTTTCAACAAAGTAAATTTCCAAGAAGAGGATATAATCAAATATGGGAAGAACACAATTCTTGGAAATGGCAAAGACATCATCAACAAAATGATTTTCCAAGAGAGAGACATTATCAACAATGGGGAGGACATAATCCTTGGAAATGGAGCAATAGGAAGAGTTATCATCAACAAAATGACTTTCAAAAGGGAAGATACCATCAACAATGGGAACGGCACAACCCATGGAAATGGCGTAATTGGTAACCCGTATCTCCCTATTTAAATATGCATTTTATTTTGTTATTATGCATGTTTTTATTTGTGTCTTAATTGCAAAGTGAGTTTTCAAGTATTTATTTTCATTAAGGTCTTCAATATATATTTGTTCTTTTAAATTTTTTTTTGAAAAAGAAGACCTTATATGATGTTTTTAAAACTCTTGTGCACTTTTGTAGACTAAAGTGTGTTATCATCTCTTATGGATTTTTATGGCATGAGCTTACTTGTGATATCTCTTAACCTACACTTTTATCATTATGATTTGTGCTAGATTTATTTTAAGAATTGTGTAGGATTTACATATTTTCACAAATGGCCATTTACGTCATTATTTGTCAAGAAAGGCATAAATTATCGAGGTACGTTTTACTCTTATAGACTCGATATATGTTTTGCCATGTGCCTGTATACTCGTTTTTCATAGTATTTCATACAAGTGCCATTAAGATGATTTTTAGATTTTTTTTTGGCACTATTCGATATTTAATTGCACATATTTTTTTGTTCAAATACTTCTTTTAAATGAGGTCTCAACTATATGCTATCGGATTTTCAAATTTCAAAAGAGACCTTTTGTAGCTTTCTTAAGCTTATTTGAACTTGCATGTTTTATTAGACTCTTGATGATTTTCTAAATGCATAGTATGTGTTTCTTGCTTCATGGTATATATATAGTGTCTATTTCTACTATGCTCTTATACAAGATATTTTGTGATTGATGATTGAGGCATGTTTTTACACTTGAGCTATTTTTTCTTGCTTATATAAGTGATGCCGGTAATGAGTTTGTTAAAGTTGTGTAGATGAGAAATGAAGTACTCCAAATATTAGTTACCTCAAAATATTTGGATGTAAATGTTCTATTATGAACACCTTAGATCAATTGGGTGCCCTATGATGATAGTGATGAAGAAGACAAAAAGGGTATTCCGAACAAACTCGATGACCAAGGCAACATTGGTCGAACTAAGGCGAGGTTAGTAGCTCGAAGGTATTCTCAAGAAAAAGGTAATTAATTTTGATGTAACATTTGCACTCATAGCACATTTAGTAGCTATTTGCATTTTACTTGCCCATTCTTGTTTTAAGAAAATTTCAAGCTTTACCAAATGGATGTTAAATCAAATTTTCTAAATGGTTTTATTCAAAATATAAGTCTATCGGAGTTTAAAATTTTAGGCCAAATAATTTTTATAAAAGGCCTTGTACGGTTGATAGACTTAGCTATTTTTGCAAAATGATTTTACAAAAGGTAAAGTTGATACTACACTTCTTGTTTTGAAAAAGGGCAAGGTTGTTTACTTGTGCAAATTTATGTTGATAATATTTATGGTGATACTAATAAATATTTGTGCAAGATATTTTTTCAAGTCAATGCAAGGTGAACCTAAGATTATCATGATGAGGGAAGCTCAAATTTGATCATTGGAATTCAAATTACTCAATGCCAAGAAGTCGGTTATATTTCAAAAGAACTCTTGAAGGAGTTAAGCATTGAAGAAAGAAGAACTATCTCAACCTCTATGACTAAAGATTGACAAAGGTTGAGAAAGGCATATCGGCCGACAAACAAATTCGAGGTATGTTTTCTTGTATTATTTCTATAGACTCGACATTCCATATGCATTATGTCTATATGCTCGACTTCAAAAACTATCCCAACGAATCTCATTAAAGTGTCGTTAAAAGAAATTTTCAAATATTTGAAAGGCACTTCTTCTTATGACTTGTTGTATCCAAAGCTTTAAAACGTTCTTATTTTTCGGGATAACAAGTCCGGTCAAAATTATTCAAACTATGGTTCGTCATAATCGAACTAAACATATTGAGATTCAATATAATTGTTAAGGGATTGCATGTTTTAACAAAAACTTGAGATGTGTTTAATTCCGTCTCAAGGATAACTCGCGGACTTTTTAATCACTAACCGTCGAGTATTTTACCTCATTTCGAGCTTGATTATGACATAATGTATATTGAATGATGTCTACGTTTGTATTTTGCACGTTTTTAAAACTTAGGGGCGAAAAATCGGATTTTTGGATCAAAATTCGGATTTTGAAAAACACAGCAAGACAGGTGGGCTGATGTGGTTGAGGGCAACCGTCGCCCTCAACGTCGACCGTCGCCCTCAACGACAACCGGTCGCCCTAAGCTATTTTCTGGATAAAATGTGTTCTGTCCCCAGCATTCTTAATTTCACAAGTTTTCTTCTATATTTCGTCCCCTTTGCAAATTTCACACACATTTCACTTCAAATGTGTTTTGTTTCATAAAATTCATATTTTGGGGATTATCTAGCTCGATTATCATCATCATTGCTTGTCTTTACCGATTAAATGGTAAGAATTCTACTTCCTTTGCTCAATTGGGTTGAACCCTTGATATTGTGACTTATTTGTTATATTGTTGATGGAAGTTTCATATGAATTTGATGACCTTGTCATTTATGATGTATTGTATTGTGTTTGAACTGATTTTGGTGATGAAAAACTTGGCTTGATTACATTTACAAGGGCTATATACATCTTCTTTAAAACTTGACGCCCGCCAAGTGTTCGATAAAATGTTTCAATGAAAAATTCATCACCTACATGATTCTCTCGATTTCAAAAGTCTCATATATTTATAGAGATCATGTATTTTTGCAAATCAAATGTGTTTTCATAAACTTCTACAAGTCGTGTGATCGACTCTTTCCTCCTATTTGCTCTATAAGCTTCAATGTTAAAATAGCTCGATACATCGGTTTAGTTGCGCACTTTGATATGATTATATGATGTTTTTATCGTGCTAACATTCTTTTTGATGATTCCAAAGGGGGAGAAACAGGTTATAAGCTTATTAGCTCATAAAAGCTAAAATAAGCTCGAGAAAGAAGCTATAAGCTATGGCTTCTAAAAGCCATAAGTTGTGGATTATATTTAGTCCATGTTGTATTATGGACTTATATACTTGTCTAATGATGTTTTGTTGACAGGGGGATCTTATAAGCTCTTGTACTTAAGACCAATATGTAAAAGCTAAGCTTTTAGCTTGTGGATGATTGCTTTTACATTACTCTTGTTGTGCATATTGATAGGTGGAGCTTTTGCTATATATGTTTAATATCTCTACTCTCATCCTTGTGATTATATTGCGTGGAATGTTGTCGCTCACAACGGATAGTTCCTTTTAACCGGTAAAATTGTTTTGTTTTCAAATAAAATTGTTTTGGTTTGTAATCATCAAAAAGGGGGAGATTGTTTGATAAATGGTTTTATCATGATTTTGATGATTTTGTTTTTATACCAAAACAATGGTTTTAAAGGTTGTCCAAATACTCCTAAATGATTTAAAATGGTTTTAATATTTTCCGGAGTATTTCTTCAAGTTTTATTTTCGACAAAAATTGGACAACACATTTAATGATTTTGTATCAATGGGGTTTTACATCCATACAATGTTTCCAAATGTTGTCTAAATACTCCCAATCGGTTTAAAATGTTTTCACTATTTTTTGGAGTATTTCTTGAAGTTTATTTTCGATATAAAATTGGACAACACTTTTGTTTTGAGGTCAACCGGTCGCCGTATAGGGCAACCCGTGCACTGAAAGTTGTGCAAAACAGAAAACTTCATGTTTGCGAAAAATGGTGGGTGACCGGTCACCCTATAGGGCGACCGGTGACGTTCGACCGGTCGACCTATAGGGGCCGACTGACCAAGGTTGGTTCAAATTTGCAAACTTTTTTGTTTCGATTTTTGAAGAGGGAAACCGGTTGGATCCTAGGGTGACCGGTCGGACCCCCCGTCGACCGGTCGCCCTGTGTAAAATTGTGTTCTTATTTTCAAATGTCTATTTCTGTGCGACCGGTCGCCCTAATGTTTGACAGCAAAATTCTAACCGTTGTGTAGCAGACAACTTTTCCCTAAATTGTGGGATTGATTTCTAACAGCTATAATCTTGATTTTAATTGCAATTTTTTTGTAGATATCAGATTCCAAGAGGAGCCTATCAAGTATCAATCATCTCCTATAAATAGAGGAAGATTTGAAGCACAACAATAAGAGAGAACAACACAACACAACAAGATATACTCAAGCAAACACTTGGTCTTTCATTGTTATTATTCTTGTTGTAATTTGCCTAGCTTATCACTTTCACATCCTTGAGGTCTAGACTATTCTTGATTACACTTGCACTTAATTGTATAATTCATTATCGAGTTGTAATCTTGGATTTTTGGGTAATCATTCAACACAAGATATCCTTGTGAGTGTTCTTGTGGTAAGAACACACTTGGGTGATCTAGGTGTTAGGTGTGAGAAGATTGTGGTAATCTTCTTGTTGAGGTGTTGAAGAATTTGGTATTCTTCAAGGTTGAAGATTGTGGTAATCTTCACAAGGTGCCATTGGAGATTGTGGTAATCTTCAAGAGAGATTGTGGTAATCTCAAAGGTGGTGTTGAAGAAGAGTGTGGTGCTCTTCAAGGTGTTTTAAGTTGGTGTTGTATTAATTTTGGTAATTAATAAAATCTTTTTTTTCTTTTTGAAATCCATCTCGGATATACTGGGGTGGTAGAGGATTAGGCCGTAGGTGGGTTGAACCTCTATAAATCGACGTGTGTTGTTTACATTCCGTACCTTTATTATTGTCTTTGAGCTTTCGGTTCGAAAAAGAGGGTAAAATCGAAAAGATGGAGATAATCTATTCACCCCCCCTCTAGATTATCGTAGCCGCTTGGACTTACAGTTCCCGGTGGAGTCGATCCTGCTGCAGCCTTGAGGAGCTCTGCGCGATTGACTCTATTTTTAGCCGTGGGTCTTTGTGAAGTTGACCCAGCTTGCTGAGCCTCAACTGTCTTAACAGCTTCGTCGGTCTCAACTGGTTTTTCCACATGAGTTGACTGGTCCTCGGCCATATCAGAAGCGACATCGGAGGATGATGAGATTTCCATGGGTGGCTCATCATCAAAATTAAATGTTTGGCGAGTAGCCTTAAGGTCAGACTTACTCGTGCTTGGAAGAACATCCTCAGCGAGTCTTTTGGATCGGAAATAGGGGATGACTCAGCTTCGTCTTCACCTTCAGATCCCAGAAAGGTTACATCAGGGTTGTCTTGGGAATCGTGAAGAGCACTTATCTCCTTTTCAGATGGATCAATGATAGTAGGAGGGATGTTCTGTGCGTCCGTCTCTTTACCCCGGGAAGTCTCAACCTCCCGTTGGCCTTCATTACCTCCTGCAGTCTCAATCGCAATGAGGCCTTGGGCGATCCCTTCGGCGATGTCACTGTCTTGGGGTCTTTCGAGGTGGCATCCACCGGAGTTTCAACTCCATGGATTGCGCTTTCGGTGCCAGTGTTAACTCCCGGGCGCTTCCTTCCTCGTGCCTCGATCGCATCGCCTGTCATTGGCCTTCACCGAGACAGTCTTAACTTTCGAGCGTCATTTTGTTGTTCCTTCTCCACTTCACCTCCGAGATTCGTTGTGAAGTCAACTTAGATTCCGAGGCCTTGCCGCAGCCGTGGAGGGAGTTTCCCCCTCTTACCACCGCGTTATTTGGAATGGGGTCACTCGTCTCGTCCCGGCTATTCTCTTTGAGTATTCGCTTGGGGCGGTGTATTTTGTTGTTCCTTCTCCACTTTATCACCTCCGAGATTCGTTGGTGGCGCGAAGTCACCCAACAATCGTTGCTCATGTAGGGCCCTGGATTCCCGCATGGCTTGATGCATCTCCAATTCATCCGGCGGTGGAGGAGAATTTCCCCATGCTTCCTCTTTTCACGAGTCTCTCCTTCTCCTTGTCCTTGAAGATCCGCAAGATATCTATGCGCTTTTCTTCATCCGATTGCTTGGACCACATTGGTCAATCCAAGAAAGTTCATGTTAAGTTCGTCTTATTCTTCAATGAATTCGGTCTTTGGAATTGTTCCCTGGATTGACTCAGCTTCTATTTCCTCCATTCTCATGCAGACGATTTTGGATGTCCGGATATGGTGGGGATAGGATCATCATATCATCATCCTTGTCATCTTCTTCCCGTTGTGCCCTCGTGCTCAGGGATTGAGGGTGGCAAACTTTGGTCCTCCACACCCTCGATGGCGTCATTGCGGGAGGGGATACGACCCTCTCAATAGGAGAGTTTGCTTTCTCACCGTCTTTTTCTCTCTCGGCTATTCTCCGACAACTTGTGTCTTCAATGTGCCTCTGCTGATCGGCCAATGAGACTTGGCTTTTCATCAATGATTTACGGAGACTCTACTTCTCCGGCGAGTCTACGTATTTGTTTGGTGAGTGGTGACTCGGCCGGTTTCTCAAGCTCGGAATGCTTGATGATTCTTCTTCTTTTAGTCTTTACCAGAGGGATTTCTGGCTCGGATATGGTTTCTTCTGAGTCCTAGGCGGCGGGGGCCAGTGTTGTCCTCTTCTTCTGAGGAGCTGGCCGTCTTGGCTTATCAGTTCCCCTTTTCTTGACAACCGGAGAAAGGTATTTGAGGTTCCTTTTCCGCTGCGGATGCGGGCGGGAGACACGGCTGCGGGCGGTGTGACTCGGCTGCGGGGGCGGGGGCATCTTTTGTTTTCTTCTTCTTTCTTTGTAGGGGGCAACGGTCTTCTTAGCAGTACTGCGGGAGCACCTTCTTTTGGGGAGAGGAGGAGACGAGTTGTTTCTTCAGGACCACCGATTCCCCCTCACTCGTGTCGACTCTCTTTGCATATGCTCTCTTCTCGTGCTTGAAAGGTTAGATCGTAACATCTTCTTGTTTACATGGAACGCCTTTCCATGTCGAAGAAGAACTCCTTTTACTTCCACCATCCGCCAATTACCAGGTCGCACCCGGGAACCTCCAAACGTATCATCCTCCTTGAAGGATTTATTCCCAATATTTTGGCGAGTCTGTCCGTATACAAACTCAAATTTTAGTTTACCTTCTTTTTTTTTCAATGATTGCGGCCATTACGATCGAACTTAGCTTTAGACAATTTGGTCAAAGCTTCCAAATTTGATGTCTATGTATTTGGCAACAATGTCCAGCAATTTGTGGTAGTCTTCTTTCAACGACTTCTTGTTATCCTGTAGACCACCTTCGCAAGCCGCGATCGGACTTGACTACTTCCTTCCAAGCGGCAGCCAAGTTAACATCGCTTCAAAAATCTCCAAAGCACTCCTTCCACCTAAGAACAAAAAGCGATGTTCTCGCGGATCCTTGGCGGTAATGGTGAAAGCTTTTCCGTGAACAGAGGACTTGATGCCCTCATCGTGAACTTCGGCGTTCACGTAGAACTCGTGCGACCTCTTTCCACGTAGGTCATCCATCGTCAAAAACGGTTTCAAATGGACTTTTCCAACTTTTGTGTTATCTTCTTCACAAGGGTGTCGTCAGACCCCTGTTTGATCATGTCGTCGAAATCCACAGCAGACCCAGTGTGTATTTGCTTCCCCAACTTGACGAAGTCATGAGTAGATGCCATTTCTCGATGTTTTACCGAATGAAGCTTTGAGAATGAACTTGAGGATTTGTAGGGTTTTGAGAGAAAATTTCTTTCTTTGCCTTCGAGAGAGATGAACAGTTTTGGTAAATTGAGAGAAAATCAGACGAAATGGTATAAGTATGGGTTATGAAAGGACGTGCGGGTGGTTTTTGAAAATTGATCAAGATCAACGGTTCAGATTTTGCACGCCAATTTACACTTAATCTCTCGTATTTAATGCGGCAACATTTATATCCAATCATAAGCTTTGTGTGCAGCTTTTGACTGTACACGTCATAATTATGTTGACGTCACTCTTAAAAACATTCCCGCTTAGTAAAAACGACTGCGTTTTTGTCACTTTGCTCATAAATGACTCAGCTTATTCCTTAGCTGATCTAACTCTTCTCTCTTTGCACATAAATACTCAGCTGTCAGCTAACTCGATGCAGCTGATTCTCCGATACGGCTGATTTACTTAGCTGATTTAAGAGTTCAACTCTTTTTCATCTTTTCGTGTTCCATCTCTTTTCTTTGAGTCTTCTGAATGTCAACTCAGCTCAATTAACCCCAATTCATGTTTGAGTTCTTCAAATCTTGATTCACATAATGGTTTTGTGAATATGTCAGCTAATTGCTTATCAGTTGAGATATATTCCAAGGTGATGTCCTTCTTTTCAACATGATCTCTTATGAAGTGATATCTGACATCAATGTGCTTTGTTCTTGAATGCAACACAGGATTTTGAGTGATTGCAATTGCACTTGTGTTATCACACATAATTGGAATTTCCTTATCTTCAACCTCATAGTTCTCAGTTGTTGTCTCATCCATAAGACTTGGGCTAACAAATTTGCCCATGACTATGTATCCCGCTCACGGTGGAGGTAGCTATTGAATTTTGCTTCTTGCTAAACCAGAAATTAGCCTATTTCCAAGCATTTGACATGTGCCTCGAGGTACTCTTCCTGTCAACTCTACATCCAAAGATAGTCGAGTCCGAGTAACCAATTAGCTTGAATCCATCTTCCTTTGGATACCATAAGCCAACGTCTTAGCTTCCTTTCAAATATCTCAAGATTCTCTTGGCTGTAGTCATGTGGCTTTCTTTTGGTGCGATTGAAATCTTGCACATACACCTACATCAAAGGTGATGTCGGCCCGCTTGGCTTGTGAGATAGAGCAATGATCCAATAAGTGCTCAGATTCCGTGTGATCTACAGAGCTTGCCATCTCGCATCCATGTCCATTTTGACGATGTATTCATTGTATTTTCACGAAGACTTCTCTTCCATACCAAATTTCTTCATTAAATCTCTAGTGTATTTTGTCGACCTATGAAGGTTCCATCCTTGGTGTTTCACTTGAGTCCAAGGAAGAATGTCGGCTCTCCCATCATGCTCATTTCAAATTTGTTTTGCATAAGATTTGAGAATTTATCACATAACTATTTGTTTGTGGATCCAAAGATGATGTCATCCACATATATTTGAACAAGCAGTATACTCTTCCCATCTTGAATTCTGAAGAGTGTTCTATCCACTTTGCCTTTTGTGAATCCGTTCTCAGCCAAGAATTGTGATAATGTATCATACCATGCTCTGGGTGTCTGTTTCAATCCATATAAAGCTTTGTTGAGTTTGTATACCTTATCTCCAAGAGTCTTCTGCTCAAATCCTAGAGGTTGTTCAACATATACTTCTTCTTCCAATAACCCGTTAAGGAATGCACTCTTTACATCCATTTGATATACAATAAAGTTCTTGTGAGCTGCATAGGCAAGAAACATCCTTATAGCTTCCAATCTTGCCACATGAGCAAAAGTTTCATCAAAATCTATTCCTTCTTCTTGGCAATACCCTTTGGCTACCAATCTTGCTTTGTTTCTCACCACAGAACCTTCCTCATTCATCTTGTTTCTGAACACCCATTTAGTGGCAATAACATTTTGATGGGTAGGTCTTTGAATCAATTTCCACACTTTATTCCTTTCAAACTGATTCAACTCTTCTTGCATGGCTTGAATCCAATGTGTGTCATCCAAAGCTTGTGACACATCTTTTGGCTCTATTTGTGAGATAAAGCAAGTGAACATAGCTTCTTGTTGGGTTCGATCTGGTTTTACACCTTCTCTTACATCTCCAATGATTAGTTACGGTGGATGGTCTCTCGGCCATCTTACATCGGGTTGGAGTAAGTTAGCCGGATTGATCGTCTTGCGGTATGTTATTTTGATCGGCTCTCTCATCATCACTTAGTGCAGATTTTCCACCGTCTTTGAGACTCGGCTATCTCATCTTCATCCGGACTTATAATTCCGACTTGACTTCAACATAGGGACTCTTCGCATCGTTGGTTGATTCGACTTATCGGTGACTCTTCAATGTCTTCTCCATTTACATTGGGTTCATCAAACACCACATGGATGGATTCTTCGTAACCATTGTCCTCTTGTTGAGCACTCTGTAGGCTTTGCTTTCACCGAGTATCCTAAGAAGATACCTTCATCGCCTTTAACATCAAAAGCCTTTAAATTATCTTTGACATTGTTATGGATGAAGCATTTGCATCCAAATATTCTAAAATATGCAACATTTGGCTTTCTCCTGTCCAAATTTCATAGGAGTCTTTGTCACCGTCTGTTTATCATGCATCTATTTTGAGTATAGCATGTTGTGTTTTTTGCTTGACCCAAAATCTTTTAGCGACCCTACTTGACTAACATGGTCCTTCTTTGCTTCTTTGAGAGTTCTATTCCTTCTTTCTCGCAACTCCATTCTGTTTGTGGAGTACTTGCTGCAGATAATTCATGACCCATACCATTTTTAATATAATACTGAGTTATTATACCATTGACAAACTCAGTTCCTCTGTCAGATCTTATTTTGATAATGGTTTGACTCTTCTCATTTTGGATTCTCTTCATCAATTGTGGTAGTTTCTGCAGAGTTTCTTTCTTCTTACACATGAATATTGTCCATGTATATCTTGAGTAGTCATCTACTACCACCAAGGTGTATTTCTTCCCACTTATGTTTGGTGGTTCAATCGGACCAAATAGATCCATATGTAGCGGTCTGCAATATTCTTGTTGGAGATGGACATGTCTTTTCTTTGAATGATTATTTGATTTGTTTTCCCATCTGGCATGCATCACATATACTCTCCTTCTTGTATACTGAGTCTGGAAGTCCTTCCACAAGATTACTTCTTGCAAGTTTGTTAATAGTTTTGAAGTTCAGGTGACTTAGCTTCTTGTGCCATATCCAACTTGATTCAACTGTACTCTTTGCTAGCAGACAAGTGCTCGATGTTGCAGTTGACCAATCTACCACATACATGTTCTTTTGTCTGCATCCTTGCAACACTATTTCATTAGTTTCAGTGTCCTTGATGTGGCATACACCCATATTGAATCCAACATTGTAGCCTTTGTCACATAGTTGACTTATGCTTAGCAAGTTGAAATTGAGGCCTTCAACATATGCAACATCTGTAATTTCTAATCCATTTTTCTTGATGGATTCAATCCCTCTTATTTCTCCTGGAGCTTCATTTCCTCCAAATATGACTTTTGCACCTCTAACCTCTTTGAATTTTGATAGATTTTTCTTGTTTCCTGTCATGTGTCCGAGCGACCACTATCCATGTACCAGGTTCCTTGGCACTCAGCTGCTCCTTGAACCTGCAATCAAGGAAATTAAGTTTTAGGTACCCATACTTGCCTGGGTCCTGAGAGGTTAGTATTGTAAGATGATCCAACCAACCTATAGCCACATGATTTGACTCTAAGAGGTTGCCATCTATCGATGCCATAATCATAATTAATTTTGACAAATTGCTTGGGGTTTCTAGGTTCATACAAATTGTCTCTTTTGTGTCAGATGTATGCATGTGCATGTGTTTCAAGAATCGCCTTCTTTGGGTAGTTGTGATATTTCGAGTGTAGTGCCTAGGTGCATATGTGTGCTTGATGATAGCTCTTATGCCTTTGGAATGGCCTTTGCTGAGTTCTAGGCCTTTGCAACTTAGGCTTATATTCCATAGGTCTTTCTTTGATAGTTCACATTATTCCAATCGGCTTGGCTTGGGTACTTTCTACCATTCCCATCATATGTGTTCCTTTTATAGACCTTCCGGGCTTTTGGTAGCTCTGTTTCTTCTTTTCGTAGTATCTCATGTTTGGAGTTTCTTTGAGGAACTCGGTGGATTTCTTCTCGACTTTCCTCTCAAAGACACTCAATCGGGTCGTTTTCCTTTTCTTTTATAACCAAGGCCAGTTTGCTTGTGATTGTGCTTTGGAATCAATGTGAGTGCACCATTTGGAGTTTTGGATTTTAGAGATGCTTCATTACTTGAAGATCCTTTTTCCAAAATCAGTTTTGGAGCTTGACATAGAACAGAGGAATTAAATCCTAAGCCTGTCTTATATCCGCATTCTCTTTGACTCATAATAAGATCATCCAAGGATTTAGATGCCTTAGTGAATCAGGCAATCACATTTTGAGGTTATTCTCCCTCTTTTCTATAGCAGCTATCTCTGCTATTAACTTAACATTTTCAGCCTTTAGACTTTTATTCTCATCAGCTATTTGACTTAGAATACTCGGTTCCTTGGTCACCTGTGAGTTTTGGCTCTTGAGTAGGTTGTTTTCCTCATTTAGTAGTGTGTGTGAGGATTTAATGTATTCAAAATCTTTCATCATTTTGCCTAATGAATCATAAAGATCGTGGGTGATGAATTGTGTGTGTCACAATCACTATCACTAGTATCGAGTGTGATGAGTTAGAGTGTACCTCATCTTCTTGGTCGGGTTGGTTTTGTTCTTTAGCCATTAGACGGATCAAGGCTTCTTCTCCTCGAGTCACTTGAGTAGTCGGCTTCACTACTCTCCGAGTCTGCTGTGTCTTTTGACTTGATTGTCTCGAAGAGTTTCGCAGCCCAACATTGCCTTTCTCTTTCCCTGTCTTCTTTCTCTCAAGACTTTTCTTTCCTCTTCATTCCTGTATTTGTTGACTACGAGGATATGGGCATTCAATGGCATAGTGATCAAGGTTGCTGCTACGGTTCGATAAATTTTCAACTTTTTGATCGATTCTTTCCATTCTTGGATTGTCGGCTCTTTGATATTCAACTTTTTGATGCTCTGCTCTCTTGGGTGGTCTTTCTTCCCTTGACTTGGAGGAGCCGAGTGTCTTATGGAGGATTCACCTTTGCTTCTTTTGTAATTCTTATTGAAGAACTTGTTAAACCTTTTAACCATCGGTCACGATCTCCTCTTGGTCAATGACTTCTTTGACCTCGGCTCTTTGTCATCTTTAACAATTAGAGCAAATTGTTTTGGGCACGATTGTTTCCTCTTAGTCTTTTCTTCTCACTCAAATTCAGTAGGCTTTGAGATCCGAGAATAGCTCATGGTTGGATGTCTTTTATAGGTCCATGGAATGTCTCATGGCCATGACTTTCATATCCCACTCGGTTGGGAGACTTCTTAAAATCTTCATACACATTTCCTTTTGTGTATATTCTTTTCCAAGTGCGAGATAGCTCATTGGTAATTTACGTGAACCGAGCATCCGATTGATCCAAGGTTTATCCTGCAAACATCTTAAAGTTTTCAAATTTTTGTACACCAACGGATAGTTTATTTTCCTTGATTTTCTCTGAGCCTTCACAAATCAAGGTTAGCTTGTCCCAGATTTCTTTTGTCGTTTTGCATGATTTTACTTTGTTGAACATGGCTTTGTCTAAAGTTTTGTAAAGAATGTCCTTGGCCACATTGTCAAGTTATATATTTTCCTGTCATCATTTGTCCATTCAAATCTTGGTTTTTCAACCATCGCGGTGCAGGGAGCAACATCCTCTTCTCCTTCAGCTACAACTCTCCTTGCAGCTGTGTTCACTTTTAAGACTTGGAGTGGCCCATCTTCTATTACTATCCACATTTCATCGTGTAATGCTGATAGATGAGCCTGCATACGAATTTTCCAATCATCAAATTCTTCAATTGTGAACATAGGGATGCGTGTCAAATTTGTTTCCATGATAATAATTTTGCTGAATAAAAGAGTTTTGGAAGATCAAGTGCTAAAACAACCTTTGAAAAATTTGGAGATCTAGTTCGGTGACCGGTGCGGAAGGCTCAATGAACCAACCGCTCGATACCACTTGTAGGTCCCAAGGGGTGTGAGTGTAAGGTTTAGAAGGGGGTTGAATAAACCTTACCAACTTTTTGATTTAGTCCTTTTAAAACATTCAGAGTTAATACTTCATAGATGAGTCCTTGATGGACAACTGAGTTAGTTAATCGTGATTTAGACACTCAAGAGACTCGACTAAGTGTTGATAGAATAACTCAAATTGTTTTGACTAAAGACTTAACTTGACTATGATATATTTTCATTGGAAGACTTAACACCCTTGAATTTGGTTAAGTTTGTTTTAATACTTGGTTTTAGCACTTTGTTGATTATCAATTGGATAGCAAATTTATCGTGAGATATTAAAATAATATGCGAAATTAAAATGTTGAAATGTAAATGACACAATAAGTTTTTATAGAGGTTCAAGATGGGGTAATTCTTCTACTCCTCTCTTCTCCAACTCCTGGAGGAATCCACTAAGTATTGATCAATATACAAAGTGGTTAACGATCCAGATACAAGTCTTGATCACACAAATGACTTGATCCTTTGGGACTCGATCTGTAGATGCCTTGGTCACACAGAGTGGCTTCTCGTGCGACTCGAACTTCTTCACAGGCGGTGCCTTGCTACTCTGACCCACTTGCTCAAGCTTCTTGGATTTGATCACGAAGCCCTCCAAAACTTGAGAGTGGTTCGACCTTGAACCTTCCTACAATCCTCCATGGAATGTAGACCCCTTGATTCTTCAAATGTTTCCTCTTCAACCGATTGAAGTCGTCTTTCCTTCACAAGTGAGTGTTGGATTGATTTCCTTCGTAATGTAGACTTGAGGATTGAACTTGAATAACTTGAGAATATTTTTGGTTACGAGATATTGCTTTTCTTGCTCGTACTTGATTTCGATTGTCAAGGTAACCAACATTTTTCTCAAATAGATTCCTCACCTTTTATAGTGTTCTTTTGAAAAACTGTCCGTTGAAGAGATAGGCTTATTTTCAAAAGACACTTGTGGTTGTTGGCTTGTCTTGTTGCGATCCTTGGAATTGACATTTTCGTGTGAATGATTCTTGACTTTTTCGAGTTCGACACAGTGCGAGTGCTTCCCATTGGTTTATTCCTTTTGCACGCTTAAGGATCGAGCACTTTAAGAAAGGCGATATGGAAATATTACTTGTTTAAGTAATTTCCTTGACTGTGCAACGGATCTCTTTCGATTATCTCGACTTGATCGCATTTTCTTAACTTCCCCAGGTGACTTGAGTCGACTTCCAATCATTGGATGACTCTTCCCGCACTTCAACTTGAGACTTGGCTGTCTTGAGTTGACTTGACCGATACTTCACTCGATTGTATCTCACCGCACCTTGATCGAGTTCATGTCTCTCTTCTTTGCCACACTCGGTTGCCTCGCGGAGTCTTCCTTCAAGTCTCCGGTTGTCTTCTTGCATGTTCGAGGCATAGGCGACTTGACTCACTCGACCAAATTTATCTATTACAATGCAATTTACAACAAAAATGGGGTGCCAACTTTCTATTCTAAGTTTTACATGGGATTCATCAAAATCTAAAAATAATTTCCCAACATCTATGCCAAGGCGGATCTCTACGACATGATGGATGCCTTTTACGACAAGGTATTCCGCACTACTCTGACCAAGCGGGCGCTGACATGGTTTAATAGCTCCACGTGGGGTCAATCTCTGGGATGGACAAGCTTACGGAGGTGTTCATGTAGTAGTTCTCCATGAATAGAAAGTATCCCAAGACCATTGCTCACTCTTTCAGGTGAAGTAGAAGGAATGAGAGACACTGTGGGAGTTCATGAAGTGGTTCGTAGAAGCCGTCAACAAAGTGTCTAATGTCCAACATGAGCCCTTGGCGGGGATACTGCAACAAAATTTATGCCAAGGGCGTCTGAAGGAGTCTCTTGCTGGGAAGCCTCCATCTAACATGGATGAGCTATTGAGCCGAGCAGAGAATCACATTTATGCCGAGGAGTCTGCCAAGCCTGAGAGGGGTGTCAAGCGCAATCCCGGGAAGAGGAGAAGAGTCAAGCGCGAAAGGGCTAGAGGAAGGATAATGGACCAAGCTACACACCTCTCAATGCTCCAATAGCAGAGGTGCTAATAGCCGCTCAGAATAAGATCATTGATCCTCCACAACTATTTCGCGAGCACGTTCCACTTTATACTGCATATATCACAGAGATCGAGGGCACACCACCGAAGACTATTTTGTTTTGAAGAATGAGATATAGCAGCTCATCTAGAAAGGTCATCACAAAGACTACGTGGATCAGAGCAAGTTTCGCCGTGATCCTAGGCCACAGGAAGAAGAATCTCTACAAGACCAGCGCCGCTCAAATCGCCATAGGGAAGAGAGGCGCGACAATCACGTTGCCGGAGTCATCAATGTGATCTTCAGAGGTCCATAGGCAAAGGACGCCCGGAGTGCCATCCGGGAGTGTAGCAAGGTTAGAAGAGGACACCACGAGGAGAACCCATCCAAGAAGAGAGTCATGGAGCAGCCTCAAGCCAAGGGCATGCCAATTACCTTCGACACTCAAGATTACATCCCAGAGACCCAAGTTAATCCTGACGCCATCATCATATTAGTTATGTTGGCCAACTTTATGGTCAAAAAGGTCTTGGTCGACACGGGGAACTGTTCGCCTTATTTTTTTAGCTTCACCGCAAGTGTACGATGCAGTTTATAGAATAGGGTTCGCAAGGTCGAATCCACAGGGACTAATAGATTAATGTACTAAGTACTGGATTATAATAGCCTTATTTTTATCTAGACGATCGAAAGTGAGTGAATTGGTTTTATAAACTAAAGCAGAAATTTATCCTAAAATAACAAAGTAAAGAATGATTGAAAGATCAAGATGATGAATGGATTCCTGGGTTATGGTTTCAGTTAATATCCCCTTTTATTATCAGATTAATCAAACTAAAGTTAAACGTATTCTTCCCTATAGACCGATCACAAAAGTAATTTACCCTCTCTCTCGAGATGCATGTAAAAGCATTGATTGGAATATCTATGCTAGCATCTCTACTCAACATGAGATATCCACCTCCCAAAAGCTCAAAAGATTATAAAGCCTCACAAATATTCACAGATTTCTCAATCATGCAAGATATTCATGTCAAGTACTCATAGATCTAGTATTGAAACTCATCGGTTAGAATTATGAATCAATACATCAAACAAGTTAAACCAAACACGTTTTGATTAAACAAGAATTAAAGCAAAGTACTTGAATAGGGTTGGAAAACATTAACTTCAATTGCAATTAATCATCAAATAAAAGTATCCATTAACATACTCCCAAACCCATGAATCACAAGAAGTTTAGCCAGGACATAGAAAATAAATAATCCATAGACAAATTATTCATGTTCATGTCTAACTAATTGAATGATAAAAATATTATGGAATGAGTGAACTTGGGGATGTTGACGATCTCTCGATCTATCTTCAATCCTCGAAGGTGTGGTTGCGGTCTTGATTGATCTCTCCAATTCTCCGGTGGAAAATTGCTCTTCTCTGCTTTCTAGGGCAAAAACCAGCGTGTCTTTGTTTGTGGCCACCCCGTCTCTATTTGTACTTCGTTCAGGTCGAAAACCTAGTTCGAAACAGGTCAGACTCTGTTTTCCCACACAGCGCACGGGTCGTGCGCCTAGAGCACGCCCTTGACCGTCTTTGGTGCCACCGAAAACTTTCACATCGCTGAAAGACACACGGGCCGTGCGCTAGAGCACGACCAGTCCATGCTTGTGGTGGAACTTTGAGAACTGGTCTTGAGTAGGTGCATGGGCCGTGCTAGGGACGCACGCCCTGCCCGTGCGCACCTGCTAAGCTTGATATCAGCTCGTTTTATGTTGTTTCTCGCCCGGTTTGTCTGACTTCTTCCCGATTCAACAACAAACTTCGTACATTACGTCAAGTATTGGCGGTTCTTTATCGCAATGCTCCGAGTTGTTGCCAAAATGCTACAATTATCAATAAATTCCTACAAAACGAGCAAAGCGTAATACCTTTTCCACAAAACAGGAATAAAGCCCTATTTACTCATGTAATGCATGTATAACAATACATTCTAGCCAAAATTAAGCCCAAAATACATGCAAAATATATGCCAATCAAACCCCCAAACTTAAACTGTTGACAGTCCCGGTCAACACTCTATAAACAAGACAAAACACAAATGGGGTAAAGAAAAGCATATCAAGAACAACGCATCACAATTCATGTCGTTTATCCATAGATATCAAGCATAAACCAACCAAGTTTCAAATATCTAACACGGAGCACAAGTCTATCAAAATCATGGTAAACACTTCAAATCACGCCTCTCATGGATAAAGTGTATACTCTACTCACTAGGATAATAAGGGACGTGTATTCGCTCAAGTCATATCAATGTTGAAGAATTACCATATCTGCCAAATCGTCTCACATCTCCGCCACTCGATTGTATGCAATTCACAAATCAGAAATGACTTTGCTTATGGTTGTAATGAAGGCTCTTTGGTTAAGGTAGGGAAATATGAATAAAGTGACTCAAACTCAAGCGTATAGATTGGTAAGCACATAGTTTTTCTCAAACAATTATTCTTATTCAAATCAACTATGCACCCCCAATCACCTTTTATTCTATCACATCTCTATTTCTCCCTTCTTTTTCATACAATTTATTCTCCTACGCCTTACATCACAATTTTCAGCCTATATGTTCTTTTACGGCCAACTCACTTTTGCAGTCGTGTTTTTTTTTTTAATTTTTTTCGACTCTTTGTGAGTATTCTTCCTTTTCCTCCTTTTCTTCCTTTATTCCCAATCACCCAATATATATACCATTTTCTAACTTCTCAATACCCTTTCATTCAACACTTTATTCAATCCCTTTACTCAATGCTATACGCTCAAGCTCAGGGTAACATATATATCAAATTAAGGCTTAAAGATTGAATTGTGGCTAAAAAAAAAATCAGGCAATAGGCTCAAATTGGCTAACTAGGGAAATCAAATATCATAAGGTAGGCAAAAAGGCTTGAAAGGCTTAACAAAAATGGCCTAAAATCATTTTCATAAACTGCATACAACATGTGACTTCGACGGAGATACCAGAGCAAGTTCTAGAATTCAAATCAACATGAATGACACACTCAATCAACAAACAAGACTGCATAATATGACAACAGTAAAGGCTCAAAAAAGCTCACAGGCTTGTAAGTGCGTAATTCAAAGTATATCAACCATGATTCCAATATTCACATGCTCCATATCATTTATTCTCAACCCGGTCAACTCACGCTCAACACCCAATTCAAAACAACATAAATTGTTCAACAAATGTTCCCAAGATCAACTAGCACACAATAGCGGTCAACTCACTCCCTAAACAACTAAGAAAGCAATAAACGTGCTAAAGCAATAAACGTGCTAAAATTCAAAAATAAACATCTAATGCAATGCATCCTACATGCTCTAAATGCAACTACATGAATGTAAAAACGCCACACCCTTCAATAAAATTACTACCTCTCCCCCCAAACTTGAATGAAATTATAGCGCATAGAAGAGAATATAGAATTTCAAAGAAAAGTGTGGAAAGGACCTGGATCACTGTGGGGGTGGCGGCGGAAAGTGGCCCTGGGAGATATGCCACATTTGTATCTGATGCATCGTCTGCAATATCTCCAACTCCCCGCTCTCCGGGCCTGGTACCTCGGCTCCGGATTTGTACCTCTTCTCTCGCTTTCTGTTCGGAAAGCACGGAACTCTTCCCCCGGTGATGCGAGAAATCATCCCGATCTTCTACCGAAATCATCCTGGTGATGCCGGGATTCATCCCTATGCTGTCGCATGCTCTCTTCAAGAGCATAGAGTCTATCCTGATAACCCTGTCCCCCATGCTTCTCACCTTTGTGGAGCTCTCTGGAATGTTGGGCCTCTCCCGGGAAGCCATGCTCGAATCCTCCCTCTCTTGCCAATCATATTCCCTTGCTTCCATTGCCAAATCCTCTTAATCGGGTAACCCTGCTACCCTCCTCCTTTTCCTTGCAGTCAGGCCTTCCATTACTCTGATATGTGCCTCAGAGTTCATGAGCCAATTACTTTCATTATCCACCACAGCTTTGAGCTGCGGGTTAGGAATGGGGAACGCTGGTCCGACCTTTTGTTGAAAACAGAGGATGTTCTCCTCGTCTGTTATGATCTTCATGGTGCGGAGGGCGTTCATGTTGATGCTCCGACTACCCGCTATCGGCTCCATTCTACGTATATCAACCCCAAAATGTTGAGCAATGGGGGTTAACATTCCCCCAATTAGTATTGTCCCCGCGTCCTTCTTGGAAATATATACGGCGTGTTGCACAAAGTGAGCCACCATGTTGTAAGGGGTGCGGGTGAGCATACATCAAAGTAGGTATAGCTCCCGAGCTTGCACACCCCCATTGTTGTGTCGAGCGTACACTGAGTGAGCTGTTACTTTTTGGATGTAGTGGAAGATGGGGTTTCAGATTGACGAGGCCTTTGACGTGCGTGCCGCATATAGCATCGAGACAGTCTCTGGTGTCTCAACCAACAATCGCCAAAAAATATACTGGCTATAATTTGTTGCGGTCCGGAAAGGGGCGTTAGACGGTACCCAAATATCTCGTAAAATTGGGTGATAGTGACGTGTCTCCACACGTTGCCCAATTTAAAACGGATTTTCTTAGGCTCATTGTTTGCTCGCGTCTCTGTAACCTCCACGGTGCTCAGGAACTCGAGCGCTAGTGTCTTAAATGTTTTAGCCACCACCCTTGCATGAAGGCGGTCCACCCCACTCGTTCAAACATCTGCCAAACCTCCTCATGTATCCCATGAGCTCGGGTACAATCATCGTCGGCATATCGTGTTGGCGTGAAAGCACGAGTGATCAACCTGTTCTACCTATCCAGTTCATCGTTCTCTGTCAGAGTGAGCCCATAAGCCTCGGGGCTGTCTGGGTGTGGTGGATGTCGTGCGGCAGCAGCCCCCTATCCTCGTCTACCTCGGTTTTGTCGGTTCCTTGGTTCAACCATATGTTCTAGTTAGTACCTGGCAAAACAAATGTGAGAATACGTACATGCCAAGTACAAGAAGAAAGCGATGAATTTCATACAACAAATCAAATACGGCATAGTGCCTCATCCTTACAACTTAATCAACAATTAACAAAGTAATTGCAGAGAATCCTAGTCACTAACACCCTAAATAATCAAGCTCGTGTACAATTCATCACACAATCAACCACAAATATCCTAATTCAACAACCCACAAGGTGTTCAACAAAATGCCCCATAAAAAAAATCAAGCTAAATCATGGCAAATTCATCAAACATGCACCCTATAAGAACTCTAATCCATAATCCTCAATAAATTCGAAACAAAAACTGAAATTCATATCTTAAATCTCGAAAATTCGGAAAGAGGTGAGAAGTGAAACCCTAGGTGCTCTTTCTACTCAAATCCTCACTTCAAAGCAATTTTACTTGTGTAATTCTTGTGTGAGTAGTGTGGGAGGTGAGTATGTGGTGATAATCTAAGTGATATTTGCGAAAAAATTGAGAGGAACTCGAGCTAGGTGTGTCTGCGCACAAGAGGAAGAGAGATTTTATGAAAAAATTGGGCTTCTGCGCGACCTGAATCTGTTTTGGCCGACAGGAGCACGGGTCGTGCGCGTGCGCATGGGCTGCCCGTGCTGGGGGTTGAACCTCGGCTCCAAAATCCTGAATACCACACGGGCCATGCGCCTGGCGCATGGGCTGCCTGTGCGAGGTGCCGAACGTTCAATACCATGTGCTGGTGCCCGAATGGGCCGTGCGCATGGCGCACCCCCTGCCCTTGCTGGGTACCGCACTTCAGCTTCGATTTTTCACTTTATTTTTAATAGGGAGAGTAAGAAAATCCTAACCTATGAAAGTATATAAATCCTAACTTAGAAAAGGAAAAACAAACCAAGAAAACATGGGAAGAAATAAAACAGCAAACCGTTGGGTTGTCTCCCAACAAGCGCTAAATTTAACGTCTATAGCTTGACGCCTGTTTACTCGACCACGGCTCTAGCAAAGTGAGGCGTGTCACCTCTTCTTTTTGATCTCTATGAAGGTAATGCTTGATCCTTTGGCCATTTACCATGAACGTCTCCCCATCTCGGCTCAACAATTCCACTATTCCCCGAGGATTTAACACCTTCTTTATCACAAACGGCCCCGACCATCTAGACTTAAGTTTTCCCGAAAAGAGTTTAAGACGCGAGCTAAACAAAAGGACTTGTTCACCCGGTAAAAACTCTCTCTTCTTTATCATTCGATCGTGCCATCTTTTGGTTCGCTCCTTGTAGATCCGGGAATTTTCATAAGCTTCATCCCGGAACTCCTCCATCTCATTTAAGTGCAAGAGCCTCTTCTCACCCGCTGCTTGGAAGTCAAAATTTAACTTCTTCATAGCCCAAAACGCCTTATGCTCCAATTCTATGGGTAAGTGACACGATTTCCCGAATACTAACTGATATGGTGATGTGCCCAATGGTGTCTTGTATGTAGTCTGATATGCCCACAACGCATCATCTAACTTCATAGCCCAATCCTTGCGATTTATATTCACTTTGTCTTCTCCAAGATTTGCTTAATCTCGTGATTGGCTACCTGCTTTGCTTTTCTTGCGGATGGTAAGCTAATGCCACCGTGTGCTTGACCCCGACCCGTGCTCATCAATTTATTCACAAAGTAAAGTGCTCATCAATTTATTCACAAAGTGTGACCCCTCCCACTCTTCTTGAGGCACACATCGCTAATCAAAGCTCTCATGGGGTTCCAAACCGATAAATGCGTGAATATATTTTTCTTTAGGAATTTGAGTACTACTCATGGGGAACTCCTCCTTAATTGCATAAATATTTGGCATCCTTCTTCCCGCGAATAAATATTTGATTGGCATCGCGTCGAATAAATATTTGATTTCCGCGTGGTGGGACTATCGTCTTAGTTCCAATCAAGTAAGATCGGAACTTATCGAATGCAAACACAATTGACATCATGGAGATTTCTTCTCGGTGGTGGTGTAGTTTTGTTGGGCGTTGTCTAAAGTTCTGATCGCATAATAGATGGCTCTGAACAACTTGTCTCTTTTCTGCATCGCACATCAGCTCGAAAGGCTGACTCCAATCCGGAACTACAAGAATTGGTGTGTCACCAAAGCCTTCTTCAGAATCTCAAAAGCCTGCAAACAATCATCGGAAAAATTGAAAGTAGTATCTTTTTTCTAATAACTGACTCAAAGGTTTAGTTTAGAAAAGTCACGAATAAACCTTCTGTAGAATCCGGCGTGCCCCAAAAAGCTTCTAATGGCCTTCTCGTTTGTTGGAGGTGGGAGTTTCTTAATTGCAACGATCTTCGCTCTATCAACTTCTAAACCTGCAGAAGAAACTCGGTGGACTAATACAATGCCATCACGTACCATGAAATGGCACTTTTCCCAATTTAAAACAATGTTAGTCTCCTCGCATCTCTGCAAAACTAGAGAAAGATTATCCAAGCAATGATCAAATGAGTCTCCAAACACAGAAAAATCATCCATAAAAACCTCCATTATTTTCTCAATAAAGTCATGAAAGATTGCCATCATGCATCGCTGAAAAGTTGGGGGTGGATTACATAGGTCGAATGGCATTCTGCGAAATGCAAATGTACCATAGGGGCATGTAAATGTCGTCTTCTGTTGGTCTTCTAGGGCAAATCATGATCTGGTTATACCCAGAATAACCATCGAGAAAATAATAGTAATCGTATCCTGCCAAGCGATCTAACATCATATCAATAAAGGGGAGGGGAAAGTGATCTTTTCGAGTAGTATCATTTAACTTCCTATAATCAATGCAAATATGCCACCCAGTAACTACTCTAGTTGCAATAAGTTCATCACTTTCGTTTCTAACTACAAATCATCCCCCTTTTTCTTCTGGTACCACTTTACCGACTTACCCAAGAACTATCGAAATAGCATATATGATTCCAGATCTAACCATTTTAAAACCTCTTTTCTAACGACCTCTTGCATTATAGGGTTTAATCTTATTTGATTTTGCACAAAGGTTTATAGACATCTTCCATTCTAATTTTATGCATTACAATCGATGGATGATGCCTTTTAAATCGAGATTGACCAACCTAACGCCGACTTATGTTTTCTTAACACCATTAGCAATTTATCGAGTTGAATCAAGTTAAAAGAAATGATACGATTCACGGACTCGTGTTATTTGCTCCAAGAATGCATATTTGAGATGCTCGGGCAAGGTTTGAGTTACGGATTTGAAGTGGGCTCCTCGGATGGACGCATGGTGCCATGCTCGGGCGCAAACGGGTCGTGCTCTTCTTTAGGTAATGTCGTCTTTTCTTCAACCCCACGCGACGGCTGCCCGTGCTCGGATCACGAGTCGTGCTCTCTTGAGGCTTCCATCTTTTTCTTCGACCATGCGCACGACACTGGCGTGCTCAAATGACGGTCGTGCGCCCTGTAGAGGCCGCACGTTTTTTCTACGTATCTCTCTTGCGCTTCTCGGTAGATCTGCGCATGTTATCTAAGCACAAACGCAATCATACAAGTCTTGGTTATCATCATCAATCATCATGTTTGATGTTTAACACGAATGTGTCAAACCAAACTCTAAATCATCCCTAAACAATGTATGATCCGCATACTCATCAATGCAAGATTCAACTACGTCTATGAAATTACAACTTTCAACACCATCATGAAATTGAAGTGCCTTATGGATAGTAAATAAAACATGCTCATCATTAACCCGTAATGTGAGCTCTCCCTTTTGCACATCTATCAAGGCCTTCCCATTAGTTAGGAATGGACGCCCAAGTATCAAAGGGACGTATTTGTCCTCCTCCATATCCAGCTACCAAAAAATCCATGGGGAATATGAATTTATCTACTTTGACAGGCACATCCTCGATGATTCCCTTCGGATACGTGAGTGATCGGCCCGCAAGTTGTAAGGTGACCGTAGATGGCTTCACCTCTCCTAATCCAAGTTGCCTGAAAATGGACAAGGGCATTTGTTGGGATTTGGTCCAGCATTCTGCCTGCAATGGGCTTTAAAAGAGGCCCGAAGCGCGGCCCGCGATTCGAACTCGTGAGCGCTGGATTGCATAGTTAAAGGATAGCTTAAAGGATATGATTTGGACTACCTATACCAACAGATGCATCTTCTTTTCAAGAAATGCCTATTACATAGAAACTCGAGGTTAAGCGTGCTTGGCCCGGAGTAGACATGGGATGGGTGACCCCCGGAAGTTTTCCAGGGTGTGCGTGAGTGAGGACAAAGCGCTAGAAAAAAAGACTCATGTTGGTTTGTGGGGACGATCATCAATCCGAGTAGCGCTAGAGGTCCAACAACCTGGTATCGAGAAGCGAGTCACGAGTTCGAATTCCCTTGGAAGCACGCCGCAGCGGGGAGGTTGCCGAGCGGTGGAACGAGATCTTTGGCGCAAATGAGGTAAACGGACCAGAATCAAGTAGGTTGCCAGGTGGCCGAATCGGTAAAAACGGACGAGCAAGGTGTTTCTTTGGGTGGACCGCCTCTTAGGTTGCCAGGTGTCCTGAATCGAGGTAAAATAGACAAACGCCATCATAAGGTGTAGGTTCTTTCATGGATCAATCATGGGTAAGTTGCCGAATGTGGCAAACCAAACTCGAGGTAAATCATCCCGAAAAATGTAGGTTGTTGGGTGGCTCGGAATGAGAAGATTCGTGACGCGACGCTTGAAATTAAGAAGTTTCGTTACACCATCAGAAATTTGGCCTTATGGAGGTTGCCAAGCAAAACATGCTCAGATCATTAACCGGGAGGGGATTGTTGGGATTTGGTCCAAAGATCCCGCCCGCAATGGGCTTTAAAAGAGGCCTTCGCCATTCGAACTCGTGAGCGCTGGATTGCATAGTTAAAGGATAGCTTAAAGGATATGATTTGGACTACTTATACCAACACCAAAAATCCCATTACATAGAAACTTAGGTTAAGCGTGCTTGGCCTGGAGTAGACATGGGATGGGTGACCCCGGGAAGTTTTCCAGAGTGCGTGAGTGAGGACAAAGCGCTAGAAAAGACTCATGTTGGTTTGTGGGGACAGTCGTCAATCCGAGTAGCGCTAGAGGTCCAACAACAGCATTAAGTTAATACTTGCTCCTAAATCACAAAGTGCTCTCTTAAAGAAAACATCACCAATAGCACAAGGGATAGTGAAATTCCTCGAATCTTTTAGTTTCTGTGGTAGTTTCCTCTGGATTATCGCACTGCATTCTTCTGTCATATTGACTGTCTCGAAACCAGTCATATTTCTCTTCTTTGACATAACATCCATCAAAAATTTAGCGTAATTGGGCATCTGCTCCAATGCGTCTGCAAAAGGAATGTTAATATGCAGTTTCTTAAAAATATCTAAAAACTTAGCAAATTGCGCATCTAACTTTTTCTTTTGAAAACGTTGGGGAAAAGGAAGGGGAACATTAAGTTTAGAAATATCAGGGTTAGAGGAAGATTTAAGCTTCTCAGCCCCTTTTTGTTCAGCAAGATGATCCTCAACTCCTTCCTCGGCCTCAACATCGTTGTTTGCTTCAGTTTCTGCGTCTCCCGGAGTAATAATCGTTGCCCCTGAAGGGCGCACGGGCCGTGCTCCCCTGCGTCTGTTCAATAATTTCTGGTATTTTCAGCCCCTTGTATTTCGTTCCACTCCTCAGACGAATGGCTTTACACTGATCCTTTGGATTAACCTTAGTGTTGCTCGGAAATTGGCCTTTCTGATGCTGCCCACCAATAATCGTAGCTATTTGGCCAATTTGGGTTTCAAGATTTTTCATTTAGGACCCCAATTGTGTGACATGGTTTTCGATTTTATCCATCTTGCCTCATCCTTATTGAATCTGTTCCTCGTCTCACTCATAAACGAGGTAAACATTTCCTCTATAGTTGGCTTAGCCTCAGCATTAATGACACCATTTGTCACATTAAACCCCGATGGTGGTTGCATCACATTTTTCGTGTTCGCGCAGGAGAAGTTCTCGTGGTTCCTCAAACCCAGATGGTAATGAGTGGGGGTCTGATTGTTCCGAAAATTGTTGAAATTCTGGTTATTGACATAGTTTGCTTCCTCCATCAGATCTAGAGGAACTCCCCCATTACTTGCACTCCCGTTTCCCTCATTTGCCTTCGTCAATGCACTCAATTGACTTGTCAATACAGTCATCTGAGTTGTCAACTCCTTAATTGGGTCCGAATCGAACCCGCCACCCTTTTCACATTAGTCCTCTCGGAGGGCCACCGATAGCTATTCATGGCCATCTCCTCCAACAAGTTGAATGCATCTTTTGGGAATCGTGCAAGTAGAGCGCCTCCTGCCGCGGCATCTAAAAACGACCTAGTTTGTCCCATCAACCCATTGTAAAAGAAGCGGAGCTGCGATCCTCGGAAATCCGTGTTGCGGGCACCTCCTCAATAAATCCTGAGAATCTCTCCCGTGGCCCCATCAAGGGCTCGAGTCAAACCGCCGAACCGAGTGATCTCACTTTTGAGTCAGAGTGCCTTACTTGGTGGGAAGTATTTAAACAAAAATCTCGACTCGACTCATCCCGATTATTCACACTCCCGAAGTTAGGGTGCCTAGCCGCTTCTAACCTTATCCCTTAAAGAGAAAGGGAATAGGCGAAGACGTATAGCATCATCACTCACCCCATTCATCTTGATGGTATTGCAAATCTGTATGAAGTTCGCAAGATGAGAGTTGGGATCCTAAGACGGGAAACCCCCAAACTAATTATGTTGCACCATCGAGATCAGTGCTGGCTTCAGCTCAAAGTTATTCGCATTGATTGGGACATTGGCAATTCCACCATAGTTGTGATTGGTCTGTGGGCGAAAGTAATCGCGAATCGATTGCTGCTAGACTGCTGGAACTGCCGGAACCTCTGGTACTGGTAACTCGACATTGTCCCTATTGGCCCGGTTGTTACCTCCGTTGTCGAACCCGTTATTGCCTCTATTGTTATCTTCTACGTCTGCCATAGCTTGTTCTTGCTGTCTTTCTGTCCGTTTAGTAGCCGCGCTAAGTCGCCTAACAAAAGCCTCAACCTCCGGTATGAACGGTGCTAATTCTCCTTGCTTCGAGCGAGTGTTCATGCACTACCTGAACAAACTAAAGAAAACAAGTCAGACACAGTAGAAGTAAAATTAAACAACAAAATAAAAAGAAAGAAAAAATGTCTAAATTAAAAAGAATTCTATTTATCGCAATATTACTAAAAATTTAATTAGTCCCCGGCAACGCCTCCAAAAAATATTTCGCCTTATTTTTTTAGCTTCACCGCAAGTGTACGGTGCAGTTTATAGAATAGGGTTCGCAAGGTCGAATCCACAGGGACTAATAAATTAATGTACTAAGTACTGGATTATAATAGTCTTATTTTTATCTAGACGATCGAAAGTGAGTGAATTGGTTTTATAAACTAAAGCAGAAATTTATCCTAAAATAACAAAGTAAAGAATGATTGAAAGATCAAAATGATGAATGGATTCCTGGGTTATGGTTTCAGTTAATATCCTCTTTTATTATTAGATTAATCAAACCAAAGTTAAACGTATTCTTCCCTATAGACCGATCACAAAAGTAATTTACCCTCTCTCTCGAGATGCATGTAAAAGTGTTGATTGAAATATCTATGCTAGCATCTCTACTCAACATGAGGTATCCAACTCCCAAAAGCTCAAAATATTATAAAGCCTCACGAATATTCACAGACTTCTCAATCATGCAAGATATTCATGTCAAGTACTCATAGATCTAGTATTGAAACTCATCGGTTAGAATTATGAATCAATACATCAAACAAGTTAAACCAAACGCGTTTTGATAAAACAAGAATTAAAGCAAAGTACTTGAATAGGGTTGGAAAACATTAACTTCAATTGCAATTAATCATCAAATAAAAGTATCCATTAACATACTCCCAAACCCGGGAATCACAAGAAGTTTAGCCAGACATAGAAAATAAATAATCCATAGACAAATTATTCATGTTCATGTCTAACTAATTGAATGATAAAAATATTATGGAATGAGTGAACTCGGGGATGTTGATGATCTCTCGATCTATCTTCAATCCTCGAAGGTGTGGTTGCGGTCTTGATCGATCTCTCCAATTCTCCGGTGGAAAATTGCTTTTTTCTCCGCTTTCTAGGGCAAAAATCAGCGTGTCTTTGTTTGTGGCCGCCCCGTCTCTATTTGTACTTCGTTCGGGTTGAAAACCTAGTTCGAAATAGGTCAGACTCTGTTTTCCCGCACAGGCGCACGGGCCGTGCGCCTAGAGCACACCCAGCCCGTGCTGGGTGCCACATAAACTTTCACATCGCTGAAGGACGCACGGGACATGTGCTAGAGCACTACCAGCCCGTGCTTGTGGTTGAACTTTGAGAACTGGTCTTGAGTAGGCACACGGGCCGTGCTAGGGATGCACGCCCTGCCCGTGCGCACCTGCTAAGCTTGATATCAGCTCGTTTTCTGTCGTTTCTCGCCCAGTTCGTCTGACTTATTCCCGATTCAACTCCAAACTTCGTACATTACGTTAAGTATTGGTGGTTCTTAATCGCAATGCTCCGAGTTGTTGCCAAAATGCTACAATTATCAAAAAATTCCTACAAAACGAGCAAAGCGTAATACCTTTTCCACAAAACAGGAATAATGCCCTATTTACTCATGTAATGCATGCATAGCAACACATTCTAGCCAAAATTAAGCCCAAAATACATGCAAAATACATGTTAATCAGGAACGCGGTGGACATCTATTCTGGGAAGCCTTCGACAAGATGAGAATCGATCCAACACAAGTTGCTCCGGTATTGGCACCATTGATTGGCTTCATTGGAGAGGTGATCAAGTCCTTGGGCAGAATTAACCTACCACTTACACTGGGCATGGACGCCCCTCACCAGGTCATGAAGATGGTCTGCTTCATCATAGTAGATGTTCCATCTCCGTATAACTTGATTTTGGGAAGGCCATGCTTGAATCATTTGTGGGCTATCCCATCTACGGTTCACTTGAAACCAAAGTTCCGTACAGAATCGGGGGTAGGAGAGACTGTTGGAGAGATCAAGAGAGTTCGGGAGTGCTATGTGGCCACCTTGAAGATGGGCAAGCTACCGAGACCAAATGATGAAAGCCCCCCATAGCCATAAACAATCTCTCCTAGACTCCCGGGGACTTCAGTATTTTTTATTTTCAGTTCATTTCCGCCCAAGAAGCGTTAAACATTTATGTATTTTAGTTGTGTATCCCTATGTGGACTTACGTGTGTCCCTATCAACCTAATATCAGAATCAGTATAACCCAAGGGCACCTAATCTGTAGCAGAATAAACTACCATATATCCTCTAGTTCTGCGAAGATACTTGAGTATATGTTTTACAGCTATCCAGTGCGCTGGTCCTGGATTTGACAGATATCTATTGACAATTCCAACAACATAATGTATATATGGTCGGGTACACAACATAGCATACATGAGGCTTCCCTACAACGAGGCATAAGGAACCTTCTTCATGCTCCACTTCACCGAGTCTTAGGGCAATGCTCTTGTGACAAGTGAATTCCATGTTTGAAAGGTGTTTGGCCTTTCTTGGAATTTTGCATAGCACACCTTTCCAGTATCTTATCAATGTATGAAGCTTGGGGTAAAGCAATTCGTTTGTTCTTCATATCTCGAAAGATTCGGATTTCTAGAACATAATTTGCTTCTCCCAAGTCCTTCATATCAAACTGTTGTGTCAACCAGTATTTAGTTGATGTTAACTATTTAGCTGATGTTAACATTCCTATGTCATTCCAAATGAGCAGAATGTCAGTCACATATAGCATGAGAAAAGTCACCTTGTTGTCTTTAATTTTCTTATAAACACAAGGCTCATCAAGATTTTGATCAAAATCATATCTCTTTACAGCTTGTCAAATCTGATATTCCAAAACCTAGACGCGTGTTTAAGTCCATAAATGGACTTTTATAGTTTGCATACTCTATGCTCTTGACCTTTTTGGATAAAACCATCTGGTTGCATCATGTAGATGCTTTCGTCAAGACTTCCATTAAAGAAAGTTTTCTTGACATCCATTTGACAGACCTCATAATCAAAATGAGCTACAATGGATAAAAGGCTCCGAATAGACTTCAGCATGGCCACAGGTGAGAAGGTTTCTTTGTAGTCGATTCATTCTCGATGGGTAAAACTTTTAGCGACTAGTCTAGCTTTATAGGCTTCTACCTTTCCATCTATCCCTCTCTTTCTTTTGTAAACCCATTTACACCCTATGGTTTTAGCCCATTAGGCAATTCCACAATATCCCAGATGGAGTTAGTGTACATAGATTTTATTTATAAATCCATAGCACTCCTCCAATGATCAACGTCAATATCCTCCATAGCTTCTTCATACGAAGTTGGATCCTCCTCTTGTTCAGTGGAGACTACCTCGAATGACTCTCCATAGCACAAGTATCTAGAGGGCGGTCTAATGACTCTCCCAATACATCTAATCGGTGGAGGCTCTTGATGATTGGGGTTGTTTTTCTCCCACTAACTCTTGTACACCATGATCCTCATTCTCATCTTCAGCACCTAGAGGTCTCTGCACAATGGGAACATGATCTCCTTCTGTCTCAGATACTAGAGATCTAGTAGGTACAGTAGGTGGAGCTTTTGTTTGTCTCCCACTAAATCCAGCTACCAACAGTGGTAAAAATGTGGATTCAAATTGAGTATGTTCAGTGTGGATCTCTGGAATAGATGAACTAGGAAGGTTTTCTCTCATCTCTTCCAAAAGGACCTTACTCTTTGATTCACGTTCTTCTATATATCTATCCTCTAAAAAGGTTGCATTTGTACTTACAAATACCTTTTTATCCTGGGGACTATAGAAGTAATATCATCTTTTTCCCTTAGGATAACCTATAAAAATGCATACATCTGATCTTGATTTCATCTTTCCCTTAAGCACATATGCAAGACATCCCCATATCTGGAGATGTCCTAGATTGGGCTTACGTCCATTCCACAATTCCAGGGGAGTCTTAGGGACAAATTTTGAAGGAACAATATTCAATAAATATATCGCAGTTTGTATAGCATATCCCCAAAAGGATGTAGTAAGAGTAGAGAAGCCAAACATAGATCTGACCATGTCTAACAAAGTCGTGTTTCTCCTTTCTGAGACACACCATTCTGTTGTGGAGTACCTAGTGCACTCAACTGAGATAAAATTCCATGTTCTGATAGGTATGTTCTAAAGTCGTTGGATAGGTACTCTCTCCCTTGATCTGATTGAAGTATCTAATGCTCTTACCTAATTGATTTTCTACTTCAGTTCTGAATTCCTTGAATTTCCCAAGTTCTTCGAACTTGCGAGCCATTAGGTAAACATTACTGTATCAAGAGTAATCATCAGTGAAAGTGGTGAAATACTCATATCCACCTCTAGCTTGGACACTAATAGGTCTACATACATCAGGGTGTACTAATTCTAAGACTTTTTTGGCCCTAAGCCCTTTAGAAGTAAAGGACCTCTTAGTCTTTTACATTCCAGACAAGATTCACATACTGGTAGGGATTATACCATTAAATAACTTAAAGGACCATCCCTAACTATTCGTTGAATCTTATCACTCTTAATATGACCAAGTCTTATGTGCCACAAAGAAGTCTCATTAGTAGGAGATAACTTCATGCGTTTGTTAGATGTAGTATGGTGCAATGAGCTGTCAGAAGGTTTCAAAATATACAAATCATTATCTATATGTCCCTTACAAATAATAGCTTTATTCAAGGTAATATCAAACACATTAATGAAAAATGGACATAATATCCTTGTTCAAATAATAAAGCAACAAAAATTAAGTTTCTAGTAATATCTGGGACATAATAACAATTCTTCAAAACCAAATGTTTATTATTTAAAATAAAGATGAACAACTCCAACAGCCTTTGCAGTCACCACAGCTCCTGTGCCAACCCTGAGAGTATGTTCTCCTTCATTGAGCTCTCTGGTTACTTGGAACCCCTGCAATGTATTGCAGATATGATTAGTGGCTCCAGAGTCTACTATCCAAGTATCTGTAGAATCAACCCTAAGCATGACTCAATAAAAGATAACTCACCATTACCTTATTTTTTAGAAGCTAGGTATTTTGGACAGTTTCTCTTCCAGTTACCCTTTTCTCAACAATTGAAGCACTTCCCCGTAGGCTTGCCATCTTTCTTAGCCTTCTTAGCCTTTTGCTGTGAGCCCTTCTTATTGGAATTTTTTCCTCTTATTACCTCCATTGCCTTTCGACTTGGAAGAGGATGGTCCAACAGAAGTAACAGCAAATGCATCACTACTCTTGGTCTTTAAAACATTCTCAGCATTTTGTAGCTCTTTGATTAGCTTTGTCAGGGACATGTTAACCTTGTTCATGTTATAACTAACTTTGAACTGCGAGAACATCTCAGGGAGAGTCTCTAAAGTCATGTCAACATGAGTCTCCGATTCGAGCTCAGCCCCTAAAACCTCAGCCACGTTAAACTGAGCAATCAATGCAAGCATGTGATCTCTCACGGGCGTCCCAAGCTTCATGCACATGTTCATTATAGACCTAATGGCTGCTTGGCGGGCCAGCCATCTTTGGTGATCGAACATTTTTCGGAGGCTTTTAATGATTTCAGTAGCAGTACTCATACTCTGATGTTTCTGCTGCAACACATTTGAGATAGACCACAAAATGTAGCAGCGGGCCATCTCATCAGAATGAGTCCACTTATCATAAGTCTCCTTTTGTTCGGCCGAGGACTCCGCAGTGGGAACAGTGGGACATGGATCAGTTAACACAAATTTTAGCTTCTCCTGAGTGAGAACAATCATGATATTTCTTTTCCAATCAATATAATTTTCTCCAACTAGTTGAGTTTTAGGTAGTATCATGGACAGTGAATGAGCAGACATTTTTCGGAAATATAAAATTCAAAATAAAATGAGCTTGCATAGAACAAATAAATTTCATATATGATGCATGAGAAATGCATGAGTAGACCCAAAACTACTACAATATGGCAATAGCCTAAAACCCAAAATCTTAAACATATTTTCTATAGAAGAAATAAATGTGATTTATGGCTAGGTTGGAACTCTCCCACTAAATTCAATATATCTAGCAACTCATGCAATATTAATTTAGTACCGCATAATTTTGGCCAACATTGACATCGTTTGGATATTCTATAGGAAGTCCACACAATGTCTTTGATTTAAGTGCATAACTCCTATATTAATAATTTCTAATTACCAAATTAAATACGTTACCTTAGGGCAATCAGAATTAATTAACACTTAAAAATTAATCACCATAAAAATTAGACCCAGTCTAGTAACCGAAACAAGGTAGCCCTCCTTTAGGGAGACCAATAAAATTAGCACGAGGCATACATATATTCTTACTAATGGACTAATAGAGGAGACCGTGGGCTCACTAAAAATAGTGCACCCTCTCTCACTTAATATTTTTAACTATTGGGTTTTAGAAAAATTAATAATATCCCAATCAAGTTTAAAAAATAAAAATGGTTCAACTATTAATCATAATATAAATTTTGAAATCTAATTAAAAATTAGAAAAGAAAATAAATATTCAAACTATGGATGATAATATAGTACCTAGAGTAAAAATAAATTTATGGCCCATCCTAGACACGAAATTATAAATAAATTAAAATCTCAATTGAGCCACAACCCGGGACAATTCTTCAATTTCCATTTGTACGTGTCTAGCCAATTGAACTTCTCCAAAATTAAAGGTAAAAGGACATAAATACCCCATTTTCCATACCCAATCCCTGCATAATGTCCATTTTCCGCTGATTTTGGACAAAAATACCATTTTCCGCTGAATTTGGATAAAAATACCCATTTTCCGCTGATTTTTGACAAAAATACCCATTTTCCGCTGATTTTTTTGCGTTGGTTTTTTTTTTGTTTCTTTGTTGTTTCAAACATGTTTGTTGTTTCTTTGTTGTTTCATACCTGTTTCATTTATGTTTCTTATATGTTTCACTTAGCCAACCTTTCATTGAATTCCACAGTTGCATAGAGAAAATCTCAGTTGTGGTATGCCACAATGGACAATGGGAAGAAAATAGAGAGTATATCAACTTTAAAATAACAAGAATACTGATTCCAATGGACTGCATATTCAGCACCCTAAACGAAATCTTGGAACAACAAATTCAATTCAGAAAATTTGAGCTTACTTGTCCATCATCGGCTACGAGAAACGGACACGACTCCACTCTCAAACCAAACAATACTTTGTATTGACTTCCAACATCGTAGAATTATTGAATGCATCAACTGTAGCGGGGAAAGACTTACTAGTAACAACTTTGCTAGGGTACGTGAGATCTTTAGTTCAAGATTAGACATGCAGACATCGAAATGAAGCAAAGATCAACATTTACAAGGATGACAAAAAAAAAAGCTGAAGAGTATATGGGGAAAAACTACACTATTTCTCTAAATTTAAAATCAATTTACTACAAACTTTTATCACAAGATTCCATGTTTCACAATTGTTTCTTACATGTTTCATTTATGTTTCTTACATGTTTCAACTAATTACATCATCATTAAGATTTACATAACAATAATTCTCTAAAATCATTAGGAAGTGGAGGTAGAAAGTCAATGTCGTTGTCATCGTCATCACCATTTTGCAGTTACAACTTAGCATGATTGTGAAGCAGATGACTGAGCCTTACTTGTTCATTCTCTATCTCAAATGCTTCGACGTCCATAGCATTCCCACCAATAAAGTGCTCGATATAACAAGCAACAAAAAATCCCACATTCACTATAAAAAGAAATAAAAAAAGATACATATTCAGATACATAACATTACAAATCAAAAACTATAAAAAAGAACAAATAAATGGAAATACAGAAACATAAAAGAAACAACTTCGAAACAACATTGAAACAAACGAAAAACTTCAAAATCACAAAATAATAAAAGAACACAGAAAATTGGGTTTAACCTCTGAGTCTTCGCTCGACATTTCATCAAACAGTTGCAGAGCCTCACCCCATCGGATGAAAACTCGAAATCAACCACAAAATCTTCACCCCAATCCTCGTCGCCCCATTCGAAACATTCATCATCTTCTTCGAGACGACCGCGATTTTTTGGGAAGTTTAGGGGACCGGATGGGGTAGATTAGTGATAAACCCTGACATCGTGCTGCAAATTCCAACCCAATGTTTGCTAATTCTCGAGAGCACTCGTGCTTTATATACACCTCTTCATTAACAACTCAAAACATTGATCTTCTGACAGAAAAGGAAGGCCATGAACACTACTAGTAGCCGAAGCTTGTAAAGCCACATCTTTCCTCCGACATGTAAATAAAATCCTACTACCAATTCCATCATCCGGAAAGGATTGTTGCAGATCGACCCAAGCATTTACATCCCATATGTCATCCAGGACGATGAAGTATCTCCGTCCTTTTAAACTTTTGTAGAGCTCCTCCGCCAAACTCTCATCCTCCATTTTCAAAATCTTTTTATCCTCAAGCTCACTTACCGAACTAAGAATGTCAATCAATAGACTCCTCCTCTTATACGTCTGCGAAATAACACACCACGCATGCCTGTCAAAACGATCCACAACAACAGGGTCATTGTAAAGTTTCTTCGCCAAAGTGGTCTTACCAAGTCCAGGCATCCCGAAAATGGATACGATTTGTAGGTTTTCTGATCCCCGTGCTTGATTCGCCACATCATTGATTTCCAGCAATAGATTATCGACCCCATCAGTCTCGTCGCATTGCAGCGGCGTGATCTCGAAAAAGACGAAAAGGAATTTTAGCTCCTTCTCGAGAATGTCGATTTCTCTCTTTACAGAAAGGACCGGATGGTGCTTCTGAAATCAAAATATAAATTGTGGGAAGGTATGGAAAGATAGGGAACTGGAGGAGGGTAAAAAACCTGATAAGAAAAGTAAAGGGGTGGGTGTATTTGGGAAGTTTAGGACCGGATGGGGTAGATTAGTGATAGGGTGGTATTTTTGTCTTTTTTTTAAAAATCAGGGTATTTTACGTAATTTCCTCAAAATTAAATGCTTCAACCCAACAAATGAAGAGCAGTCGTGATGGTTCAACCAAAGTTTAGAAACCCACCAAACTTGATTAATATTCTGGCCCATTTATCTAAACAAGAAATTAGAAGCACTTTTGAATTTAGGCCCAACTTTGAATTGGTCCAAATGCAAAATACAACATTAGTTGAAGTCAACACTGTATGCCTGTCCATCATCTTCTTCGCATTTCTGATGCCGTTCGATTCACCAGAATAATCTTTTCCCCCTTTATTTATTCTTTTATAATTTAGGTAAATCTGGAAAGTCCAGAATTGCAACTGGCTTTCTCCTTCTTCCTCATCGCCGCCGCCGTCGCCCAGGTCACCGTATCACCAACTAACGGAGAGAGGAACGCCAGCGTGAGCAGCCGTCTTGGAGCAAGCACACAGTCGCGGTACACCATGTTCCTACCGTCATCCTCTGCAAAAGCTCTGAAATGTCGGGCCATCGCGCACCGGGCTTTTCCCATGGCAATTATTGTCGCGGATGGCAGTGAAAGCGTCCATGGCGCACGGGAGGGCCTCTGACCCACGCTTGCTGCTTCTTTTCATCTTCAATGGTGGATTTTCAGAAAATGCGTCAAAGTCCTCCAAATCTTGAACAAGGTGCAAACAGGTCCTCAAGGTTTTATTTCAGAAAATCCTAAAGTTTCTGAATCTTTGATTTCGGCCACAGAAACAATTACACAAAAGAAATCCTAATTCTATGTGCATTGAATTAAAATCAAAAAGGAAATTATGGAGACCTAATCTACCCCTTTTGTTACATACTCGAAAATACGAATACAAAATCTACAATCAAAACTAGTGCCATAAATTATTCAACAATTAAAACTCATTCAATCTAATAACAAAAACTCTACGGGAGAACGAGCAGCCATCATCAATACAGATTCAACGCATGCTTCATTGTGGGTTCGCACTTACGATGTGCCTATTGCGTGCATGAACCCTAATTCGGCAAAAGTCATCACGAAACAATTGGGAGATCTGGAAGTGTTGGACCACACGACTGAAGGGATGTTTGGGAAATTTCTGAGGTTTAAAATTAGAATTGATATATCGAAACCCCTAGTCAGAGCCATCACTATCCGAATCAAAGGTAATCAATTATTGCTTCCGGTCAAGTACGAATCCCTTCCTACCTACTGTTTTTGTTGTGGAAAGATTGGCCACTTTTTTCGGAATTGTGATCAATACGATCGGAATGAATGTACGGACTTGGCAAGTATGAAATATGGACCCTGTTGAAAGCGTCGCCGCTAAAATGAAGTGGTCCGTCCCGGGAACCCAAAACCAGCCTAGCTCATCTTTAGTGAGGAATCACTTCATGAAGGAACCATCTTACCATACCCATGCACCTAATCAAGCCACCCAACCCCAGCATCCAAATCAGCCACCCAAATATACCACGCCTCTACCCCATGCAAAACTCACAATAGAAGCAGATGACGAATCTGAAGCTTTGAGTGGTAACCAAATCATGCCCCTAACCACAAAACTTAGCAGCTCCCTTCAATCCCTAACTCTAGCCAAACCAACCTGCCTAAAACAAAACCAATCACCAGTACAAAAACAAACCAATCACCCATTGAGCTCACCAGTTCATACCCAGACCCCTAGACTGGCACTTCCACCCATGGGCTTGAATATCCCACAACCCCCCACGTCACCCCAACCACCCATAACCACTGACACAGCAAACCCTAATAAGCCTCCAACGAAAACCCCACAACCAACCCAGTCACACTCGTCAAACCATACCCCACCACTACCCACCAATCCTCTTACCACAACTAACCAATCATCCAAAACCACAAACCCTAAATCCAACTCTAAAAAACCCTGGTCACGAACGAAAAAGAAACAAAACCCGACCAACCCAACACCCTCAACCGCCACTTCAGCAAAAAGAAACCTGGAAATGATGGAGGATAATAGTATCGAAGGCAGCAGCGAAAACGCAAAAAGAATAAAAGAGTTTGGTTTGTTTGAGGTCCCTTGCACGTTTAATCTAACGGTGGAGGTTGCGAAGAAGCAACCATGCCGATCACAATGAGTTGCCTCAGTTGGAACTGTTGGGGGCTTGGGAACCCATCGACAGTTAAAGCGCTAAAACGAGTAATCAAATCCGAAGATCCCAGTTTTGTTTTTTTGATGGAAACAAAACTTTGCAGAACGGAGTATGATCAGTTAATTAGTAGTTTGGGTTTTGAAGGAAAATGTATTGTTGACTGCGACATGAGCCAAGGTGGAAGAAGAGGCGGGTTGTGTGCTTTGTGGAAAAATGAGAGGATTTCAGGGTGCTCTCGGACTCAACACACCACATTGATGGAATCTATACTGAAGCTGATAAGATGTGGCGAATCACCGGGATGTATGGTTGGCCGGAGGACCACAACAAAAAATACACATGGGACCTTCTGAAAGAACTGGCGACGGTCACCGACCACCCGTGGATATGTTTCGGTGATTTTAAAGAGATCTTGTATCATTTCGAGAAAATTGGGGGCCGACCGAAGGAGGGACAAAGGTTAGAGGATTTTCATGAAGCGATAACAGAGGCACGATTGGAGGATCTTGGCTAAAATGGATTCTCTTTCACTTGGACTAATGGGCAAAAAGGAGATAAAAACATTCAAGAGCGATTGGACAGGTTTTTGGGCAACCAACGATGGATCTTTCAACATCCGGAGTACTCAGTTAGCCATTTGCCTAGGAACCAATCTGACCACTGCCCGATTTTTCTAAGATGGAGAAAATCAACTCAGGCCAATAAAGGACGCAATAGGAAGCGCAGGAAAATTTACTGGTTTGAAACGATGTGGTTATTGGACGAATCCTGTAAAAGTGTGGTTAGGCAAGCGTGGGAAGACGTTGACTGCCCTAACAACCAAAGAAAATTCCTCAGTAAGATCCAAAAGTGCGGAGACAGCCTTAAAGCGTGGAAGAAAACACACTTCGGCAACGTGGGGACCAAATTAAAAAATGCAAAGAGACACTCCAAAAGTGCCCAACAGGAGATGTCTCTACGCATATTCTGGACGCACGTAGGGAGCTGGAAGATAAGTTGGAAGGATTATATAGGAAGAATGAAGCCATGTGGCACCAAAGGGCAATAACTAACTGGATCCGAGATGGTGACAAAAACTCAGCTTTTTTCCATCAGACATCTAATGGGCGAAGGGAGAGGAATCAGATAGATAGAATAAAGGACGAAGTAGACAGATGGATTGAGGATGATAGGCAGGTGGAGGGGATTTTTCTCCAATACTATAAAGAATTATTTTCTACGGAACCCTCTCTGGATATGGATCGATCCTTAGACGCCATTGAAACAAAAACTACTGATGAAATGAACGAGAACCTTCAGAGGCCTTTCACCAAGGAGGATGTCATGGCAACCCTAGCACAAATGCACCCAACAAAATCACCTGGACCAGACGGTACGCCTGCTATTTTTTATCAGAAATTTTGGTCTATTATTCAAAAAGATGTGCTTAAGGTTACCCTTGATATTCTTAACGGCCATACCAATCCCCAATCCCTTAACCATACCTATATTGTTCTTATCCCTAAAAAGAAAAAACCGGAAAAGTCCAAGTTTAGGCCCATCAGTCTTTGCAATGTGATTTACAAGCTCATTTCTAAAACCATTGCTAATAGATT
This sequence comes from Rehmannia glutinosa, assembly GCA_016081115.2. Classification (NCBI taxonomy): domain Eukaryota; kingdom Viridiplantae; phylum Streptophyta; class Magnoliopsida; order Lamiales; family Orobanchaceae; genus Rehmannia; species Rehmannia glutinosa. Next base: position 66,173 of record JABTTQ020000552.1, on the reverse strand, counting down.
AAAAACTATTTTACCTGCCCTCATCCACCACACCCAATCTGCTTTTGTCCCGGGCAGGTTAATCACGGATAATGCCCTTCTAGCTTTTGAGATTTTTCACAAGATGAAGCATAGCCAAGCCAAAAAAAGGGGCTCTTTTGCCTTCAAACTGGACATGATTAAAGCTTATGACCGGGTTGAATGGCGATTTTTGAGCAATGCTATGCAACAACTTGGTATATGTCAATCTTTTGTTGATCTCATTATGTAGTGTGTCACTTCTGTCTCCTTTTCTATTTTAATCAATAGACAGCCTGGCGATGTGTTTCATCCATCGAGGGGACTCCGTCAGGGGGACCCTCTTTCTCCTTATCTATTCTTATTTTGTGCAGAGGCTTTCTCTTCCATGCTTCGCAAAGCTGAAGCCGGAGGTAATATTCATGGTATCCAGATTAGCAAAAAAGCCCCCCAAATATCCCATCTATTCTTTGCAGACGACAGCATCATTTTTGGGAGAGCAAATGAAAAAGAAATAGATGTGACAGCGCGGATTATCAAGGATTACAAATGGGCTTCAGGGCAACGGATAAATTTGGAGAAATCTGAAATCTCTTTTAGTCGTGGTGTGGAGGAAGGGCTGCAAGCATCGCTAGCAGATAGGATGGGGGTTCAACGAGTCAACAAACACGCCATTTACCTAGGGCTCCCGACGAATGTAGGACGATCAAAGAAGGAGGTGTTCCAAGTGATCATGGATAGGGTTCGGAAAAAATTGAAGAATTTGAAGGGTAAGATGCTGTCGATCGCTGGAAAATCAATCCTCATTAAATCACTAGCCCAGGCTATCCCCACTTACATTATGAGCTGCTTCCGGATACCAAAGGAAATTTGTCAGAAGCTAAACTCGATCATTAGCAATTTTTGGTGGGGCCAGAAACATAACGAGAAAAGGATTCATTGGTGCTCGTGGAGTAAACTCAGTAAACATAAGATGGAGGGAGGACTCGGATATAGAGATTTGGAATGTTTTAATGAGGCGATGCTTGCGAAACAAAACTGGAGATTGTTGCAAGATTATGAATCCCTGTTGGCTCTATCACTAAAGGCCAAATACTTCCCGAGAGATAATTTCCGAAACGCAGTAATTGGCTATAATCAATCCTTCACTTGGAGAAGCATTATTGCGGGACAGAATATTATTCTCAAAGGAATTAGATGGAATATCGGTTCAGGGACTCAGTTGTGGGTGTGGCATGACCCATGGCTTCCGTCAAAATCCCCATGAATTTCCGAGTACACCGCTCCTCAACCCGGGATGGAGGACTTCTGTGCGGGATCTTATTTTGGAAAATTTGAATATATGGAACGCGTGGGGTTAATTGACAACATCTCCAACATCAAGAAGCCAAAATGATAAAATCCATTCCTCTTAGCTACCAGTGCAGACCGGATCGAATGATATGGCATCACACAAAAAATGGGGTTTATAGCGTGAAGTCAGGGTACATGACAGCAAAGCACCAACAAGAGTGTGAGAATGATGTGGCCTCATCTTCGGGCCAAAGGAAAAAATTGTGGAAATGGGTGTGGAACCTAGAGGTCCCTCCAAAAGTTCAGTTTTTTGTATGGAGAGCCTTTCACGGTATTCTCCAAATGAAAACAGAACTCAGACGCCGAGGGATTGAGGTGGATCCGATATGCTGTAGATGTAGGACGGAACGGGAAATGGGGGAGAATGCACTTCGGGATTGCCCGTGGGCAACCCTTTTTTGGGCTTCATCACCTCTTAGAATTCGGATCAACCAGGGGATAGGTGAGGAGCAGAGCATTGCGGAATGGATTGAAATGTTGGTGGATGGGGGGGAAAAGGACAGTCATAATATGTTTGTTATGCTGTTATGGATGGCCTGGCACTCGAGAAACATGAAAGTCTTCTAGAATAAGGAGCTACAACACCATTGGTGCTTGGTTACGGCGGAACGGAGGCTTCAAGAACACCTGGCCGCGAATGTAGGAAGGCGCGTGCAGCGGGAGGGCAGGCAAGCTGAGGCATGGACAAAGCCAGATGAAAATTGGGTGAAGATAAATACTGATGCATCCATAGTTACTGATGTGGGCACTGGATTGGGGGCAATCTTGTGAGATCATAAGGGGAATCGGGTGTCGAGCCTTGTTAAACTTCTACCGAAAACTTACGACGTTGATATTGCGGAAGCCATAGCTTATAAAGAAGGGTTGCTAGTAGCACAAGCCAAGGGGATCAGTAGGGTGGTGCTGGAAACAGATAATGCGAACATCTTCAACAAGCTAAAGTCCAAGAGAACCGACTACTCCTATTTAGGAAATATTCTAGAGGATATCAGAACATTAGCTGACACGTTCCAAGGTTTTACCCCTAGTTGTGTTCGTCGCACTGGGAATTTTGTTGGGCACCATATCGTGCGTTTTGCTTTTTCATTAGAGGGATCTAGCCCTGTTTTAGATTTTATTCCTGAACATGTGAACGATTTGATTAGCTTGGAGGCCTCCTCCTAATTTATAAATGCATTATTTCCTCAAAAAATCTAATAACAAAATAAATCACATAGCCCTAACACCCTCAACTAACACATGCATAGACCAAATTAATCAAATTATAATACGCAAAACAATATCAAAACTTAGGCTCTGATACCAATTGTTGGCCGAAACAGAATTGCTCCATCACAAAAATCGATTTAATGTGATCCGAGCAATCCGTAGTAGGATCTTGAATCATAATGCGTAGTGAACATGAACTGATTAATTGGTACAACAAGAAAGAAATAGGATTATCCTTGTAGCGTACTTTCAAAATTCTTATAGAGATTCCACGCTTCAAACTCTCAAGCCTTCTTCGGTGTTCTCCAAGAACTCAAGAAGTGCAGTAAAATCTCTCTCGTGTGTGTGGGCACAAAAATGATTGATAGATGTAATTAAGTAGGATGAAATAATTGACTATGGAAACCTTTGCCAAAGGGAAAATATTACTTTAGGTAATATTTTGATTGGCAAATCAAATCATATGATTTATCTTCTTTCCAAAATTATCTCAATCAGTCCACTTAATTAAATACATTGCACTAATAAATTATACTCTTATATTTATTCCAGTTCTTTTCTAGAGCCCTAAAGGGATTTGATCGGACCCAATTAGACTAAGATCCAATAAATTAATTTTGATCCAATCAACTCTTGATCAATCAAAATAATTTATTAATCTTATTCCACTCCACTAAAGGGATAAGATTACACTCTTAATCTTGAAATTACTGAAGCCAATAATTAAATCCTCTGATTTATCGATCTTACATATCACCCCCTTGATCAACTAAATAATAGAGATAGGATAAAATGAGCAAAATCTATTTTCTAGTATTTATAAATCTCAATCATCATCTTCAATCTGACGGTCCCATGTGATTGCCATCACATCATTAATTCAACAACAACTGTCGAATTATTGAGCTCAGATTCTACTGTCTATCAGAAAAAACACACATGAGATCAAGATCATACCAATTAAATAGGTGGCAGATTCCATATTGTGAATATATGTTCCTTGTTATTTCACTTTAATTCCCAAAGCATCGAGATATTGATCATCAATTTAACCTCACTCATTGATGTCTCAAAGAACTTCAAGTTAGTAATCAAAGTTCATTACCCACTCGGGATTAAGGTGTCACGCATTTATAATCAAGTGAAATTAAATAACTATTGGTCAATTAAATATTTAATTTCACGTGGTCCACCAATACATTTAGAAAATATTTGAACAAATTTATTATCAAAGTCGAGATAAACTTCAATAAAAATGAGACGATCTTATCAAAATAAATTGTCCATATTTATTTACCAATTGTGGACTTTAATTATTTGAATTGATTTATAAATTGAACCTTTCTGTGTTTAACAACTTAAACACTCAATTTATAATATCAAACAATTCATGTACGTATGCAAGCTCAATATATATGAAAATAATATTTTATTCAAAATGTCAATTACATAATAATTTACTCGTAGGCACAATACTACCAACAAATATACTATTAATTAATCATAAATGTTGCGTGAAAGAAACAAAATTTAGGCATTATTGTTAATAAGTATAAGGGTAATTTGAAAAAAAAAATCTCTTCTCATTAGTCTTGAAAACATCAAATAAATATTATTTTTTAATAGCTTTTTTATGTGTCAAAAAGGCGTTTATTGTGAATAGGAGGAAGTAACAACTAAGGTGGCGATTTGATATTAAAAAAAATTCATTTTCATTCGACTACATAGAATTTTTCACCTCAAAATGTGATTGCCTACCAAAATTTTCAGAAAATAAACTTCAATCATTCTCATTTTTTCTCTCACCAATCACATATATGTAAACACTTTTAAAAAGCAAATCATTATTACATATTTTTAATAAATTTTTACTATTCAATCACTCACATATTTATAACTATCGATCATATACAATTATTATTTTACTATTGTATATTACATCAACTTTAATCATTATATTTTTATTTAATATTCAATCACATTCTCAAAATTGATTCATTTGGTCTAAAAAATCATCATAGAAAAAAATATCCTAGCAAAAATGTATCTAATGACACCCAAACAAGGCAAATTCCAGATTTCAAACGTGGAAAACTGTACAGACAAAGTACATAAAGTATACTAAAAAAAATATACATAAAGTATAGCATATGGAAATGGGCTGCATGTTCCTTCATCAATCTTGAGGAAATAATGATTTGACAATGAATTTGACTCTTTTCCCTAAGCTTTCCTCTAATTAGACATTTCTTTTCTTCGTTAATTTTTAATATTAAACAGTTTGGTTTCTTACCCAAAAAAAATAAAAATAAAAACAGTTTGGTTTCTGATCCATATGACAAGCAGAATTAAAAGTAATTGATAGGTATGACTAATTTAGTTATAGTTAAAAAAAACTGGAAAACATTAATTGGCACCTTCAGATTAGATAACAATTATGTCGCCCATACAAATTTCAATATTTGCACAGTAACCCAAAAAACTATTTGAATAAATATCAGTCCGTATTCTAAGAATTAAAAAAAAAAAAAATCACTACTGTTTGACTGACTTATGAATCGATGAAGGATCTAAAAAACATTCATCACATCCATTTTAATACTTCATTGAGACCACCAAGATTTTTTTTTTGAGTTATGTACACACACTTCACTGGGGATAGAACCCTAACCTCCCACATATATTGGAGGGAGTGATACCACTAAGCCAAATGGCTGGTAGTCACCAAGATTGTATATACTATGTTTTGTTGACTATTGTGATGCCAAGTTCTTTATTGAGTGCTTATGAGACTTTTATATAAATAATTTTAGTGTCAAGTACATGTTTTTTATTATTTTTTAAAACTTGGATCTTTATTTAATCCTAGAGATCCTTAAATAAGAAAAAAATAGTAAAAGTGAAAAAAAAAATCAGGTGTGATTGCTCATAAAAGCTTTATGAAATTTTCATCGAGGAATTTTTTGCGCTAGCATTTGGTTCGTTGCAAATATTTCCAGAAAAAATACACTATTCATGTACTCACATTTCAATGAAAGATCAATCTATTTAGTATTTATTTTATTTAAACAAAAATTACATCAACTATCATTGTTAAGTTTTTATCCTACATTTTAATCACAGTTTTAAATTCTTTTTGTTATTTTAGGAAAGTATATTTTCCTAATTATTCAGTTTCGAAACATATATAGGGAGTGTTTGCAGTCACTAAAAAAAATATTTCTCAGCTTTTGGATGAAAAAAAACAATCGTTTTTTTAATGTTTGCAAATATCAGTTTACGCTTCTGATTCTACTCATTCAATCAGAATCTATAAGCATGGGAAATTGAAAAGGCATCATTTCCAATATCTTCCCAAAACTCTGACTCGACCTTCACCTAGCCTGCAAAAGACGACCGGAAGGAACTTCGGAGATAAAAAGAGTGTATGAAAATATAAAAGACTGAATGTAAGTGCTAAAATAGATGATAGAAATATTTTTCCCACATACCTAGCTCCTCCTTTTATACCTTCTTTGCCTAGTACTTGCTATCCACGTGGCTAATTCGGATTAGTAGCCGAATTAGTTGTAGACCTTTGCCAGGTCGACCTACGAAACCAATTACTCCCGTCAGCTTGGCTCTGACAATAGTTACTTCATGTCGAGTCCGCTTTCTAGGACATTAAATACTGGTCTGGTCTACCTTAAAGAATAATTAATGTGAGCAGGTCGAACCTGACATCTAGTTATTTCTTGTCAGGTCGACCTACCTCGATATCTGGCTTTGCTTGCTTCACTTTTATCCTCATTAAATGCTTGTCAGGTCGGACATGCTTTTAGTTACTCTCTGACAGGTCGGCCACCTCGAATCTTTGATTTTGCCTGATTCGCTTTCACTTTCATTAAATGTTTGTCAGATCGACCCTGCTAAGAGTTACTCTTTGGCAGGTCGACCTTTTGTTTTTCCGCCAAATGTTCATCTGGTTCGTTCTGTCGGCTTGGGACAAGGAGCCCTGGGCCTTTTGTCAACTCGAAACTTGATAGCACGTCTGCCCCTGAAAATCCTCCCATTTGTTGTAATCCCTCTTCGTGCCAAGTGGTAGGTTTTCCTAATCAGGTCGAATCAATTGCTCCCCCTACTCTACTAGTTTGGGTCGATGGACCCAAACTAGGGGAGTACTAATGATAGGTCTCCCTAAATCAGGTCGAATCAACTACTACCCTTACCCTCCTAGTTTGGGTCAATGGACCCAAACTAGGGGAGTGCTAATGACATATCTCCCTAACCAGGCCGAATCAATTACTCCCCATACTCTCCTAGTTTGGGTCAAAGGGCCCAAACAAGGGGAGTATTAATGACAGGTTTCCCTAAATCAGGCCGAATCAGATATAGTGCTTTTAAATTTCTGATTTTGCTAGCTTCTGGTTTGATTTTTATAAACAAATAAAAGATTACAATTTTTTTTCACTTAACGCTCTCAACTTCTTATTTTCAACTTTTGAATTCTATTTACAAATATTATCAACTTTTAATACAAAAAATTATTTTTTTAAAAGAAGAAGTTTTTGAAATCACTCTCACAATTCTACGAAATGACGAATAATCACATCCTTACACATCAGCATCCCCAAGGTGGCAAGGTCAAAAGAATGATATGGGTTTTGCTTACAGCGAGCTAATCATAAATATTATTTCTTGTAATGTAAAATTAATTGGAACCAACTATGAAATTTTATATATAAAATGTAAATGGGTTTGAAAACACTAAAGTCTATTCTTCTGAGCAAATGCAATGAACAAAAGGGCAACAAAGACATCAAGGCCAAAATCAAAAGATAATGTCCCCCAATTTCAACATTCCCTTCCTTTTGCCTTTTGACTTTTCGTGTATTATGCACATTTTTTTTGGTGAATCTAATCGTGTATAATTCCTTTTTTAATCCGATCTTAATCCACCTTTGTGCCTTTAATTATCATATCTATTTCTTTTCTTTTTGCCTTCTGAGTTTTTTTTTTTTTAGGAAAACATAAGATATTATAAATCAACCAGTGGTTTCCGAAGTCACCACGTTTGCAATGTGTTCGGGAATGAACCCTATCATGGGTACAGAACCTTCCAAAGTAAAAGCGTAACGCGCTAACAGATGCGCTACGGTATACGGTATTCCCTGTTCTATAAACATGACAAGACTGAAAAACATCAAAATATTGGGCTAGAATGAGAATATCAGAGGTAAGATTGCCCATGTACGACAAGTCCTCCAAGCGTCTGGATAATCTGTTGTTGATGGATAGGCTATCCGTTTCTAAAATAATCTTCTTCAGTCCCAACTGTTTTGCCAAAAGGACACCTTCCCGACAAGCCAAAGCTTCAGCCACCTCTATGGAGTATACATCCGGAAATAGCTTGGATTGGCTGGAAATGGTGCGACCTTTATGATCCCTGATGACGACCCCAACTCATGTGCCTACATCGCTTTGGATTGATGCGTCCGTGTTCACTTTACATATTCCTTCCGCTGGGGGGCACCAAACTGACGGGCTTGACCTAGGCTTTCCCATGTTGTTTATTAGGATGGCTTGCATATGCTCAGCAAGTCGTCTCTGAGCTACAGTGATACACTCTTGCTGGTTCATGTTTTTGTTCTGATAATTTAGCCAGTTCCGTGCATACCAGGCCGTCCATAATAACATGACAAACATTGAGTGAGCATCTGAATTTCTGGGCTCTGAGACCACAGCAACCCAGTCAGCCAAGGAACCACGCTCGAGCTGTGATGGAAGTGAGATTCGAAGGGGCCCGGATGCCCAGAAAAGTTCAGCCCATGGGCAGTCGCGCAAGCTGTGTTCCGCCGTTTCAATACCAGTGCCGCAGCGAATACACATGGGATCCAATTTTAAACCTCTTTTGTTCAATGCATGTTTAACTGGTAGTGCCCCCTTTAAGCATCTCCAAACAAAGAATTTCACTTTTGGTGGTACATTTAAGTCCCAAAGCCATTTCCAGATTTTATTTCCGCTGCCCGACGACGATGATAGATTCTCTGATTCCTCTTTGATGGACTTTGCAATTTTGTAACCCGATTTCACTAGATAAACCCCATCTTTCGAATGGTGCCAAATCAGTCGATCCGGTCCCCTATTATGTCTGATAGGAATAGTCCTGATACTCATAATTTCGAAGGGTTGAATAGACTTTGAAGTCTTCCAAGCGGTATCTTCAAGATCGGTCAACTACCATCCCTTCAGAAGACTCACTAGCCTGTGAAGAAACCTTGAAGAGGGGTAGGTCAGGGAGCCACTGATCTTTAAACATTTTAACTTTTTTCCCATCGCCAATGTTCCATCGTAGTCCCCTAACTAGTATTTTCCTTCCCGCAACAATGCTTCTCCACGTGAAAGAGGGATTATGGCTATTTGTTGCTTCCAGAAAAGAACAAGTCGGGAAGTACCGTGCTTTGAGCGTCGCTGCCAGTAGGGATTTATCGTCGTGCACTAGTCTCCATCCTTGTTTGGCTAACATGGCCTCGTTAAAACATTGTAGATCTCTAAAACCCAATCCCCCTTCGCGTTTGGCTCGGCATAATTTATTCCAAGATACCCAATGGATCCTTCTCTCTTCATTGCGTTGCCCCCACCAAAAGTTGCTAACAATCGAGTTTAATTGTTGGCAAATGTTCGATGGAAGAAGAAAGCAGCTCATTATATACGACGGGATTGCTTGTGCAACGGACTTAATAAGAATTGATTTTCCCGCGTGTGATAGGAAATTGCACTTCCAATTTTTCAGTTTTTTCCGAACCCTATCAATGAGTGCCTTGAAGATTTCAATTTTTGATCTTATTATAGGGATACCCAAGTATATATTGTGTTTGTCAACCATGGGAACACCCATAATACTTGCCAGACGTGATCTCTTCGCGATATCAGTACCCTTGTTAAAAGCAATGTCCGATTTTTCAAAACTAATAGATTGCCTAGAAGCTTTCTCATAGGTTTTGAGAATATCGACCGTCTCTTGGATTTCTCTGTTCGTTGCCCTTCCAAAAATAATACTATCATCCGCAAAAATAGGTGAGATATGGCGGGTGCTCCTCTACAAATTTGGATTCCATGTAGGCTTCCTCTAAGTTCAGCTTTCCGAATGAGTGCCGAAAAAGCTTCTGCACAAAAAAAAAGGTATGGGGACAGCGGGTCTCCTTGTCGGAGCCCACGGGATGGGGAAAAAGGGCTTCCCGGCTGACCATTAATAAGGACTGAAAAAGACACAGAGTTAACACATTTCATAATCAAATCAACAAAAACAGACGGAATCCCCAATTTTAACATTACTTGCTCTAAAAAACACCACTCAACGCGGTCATAAGCTTTACTCATGTCTAATTTGAGCGCAAAAGAACCCTTCTGATTTGCACGATTATGTTTCATAGAGTGGAAAATTTCAAAAGCTAGAAGGGCATTATCCGTTATTAGCCGTCCCGGCACAAAGGCTGATTGGGTCGGGTGAATGAGATTAGGAAGAAGGGATTTAAGGCGATTGGCGATCGTTTTTGTAATGATTTTGAAAATCACATTGCAAAGGCTAATGGGCCGAAAATCCGTGACAAGTTCAGGTTTCTTCTTTTTGGGGATGAGTGCAATATATGTGTGGTTTAGGGGAGCGGGGGAAGTATTACCATTAAGAACGCCAAGAACCACAGCAAGAACTTCAACATGAATGAGAGACCAAAATTTTTGGAAAAAAATTGCAGGCATATCGTCAGGTCCAGGAGATTTAGTCGGGTGCATCTGCGCGAGAGTCGCTATTACTTCCTCTTTTGTGAAGGGTTGTGTCAGCATCTCTTTCATGTCTGTAGTCATTTTCTCCTCCAATGCCCCAAGAGCTCTATCCATGTCCAGATTTAAATCCGTGGAAAAGATGTTCTTGAAATAGTCGTTAAACACCCCTTCAATCTTAGAGTCGTCCTCAATCCACTGACCATTTGTGTCCTTGATTCACGCTATATTGTTCCTGGAGTTTCTCCCCGTTGCGGTTTTGTGAAAGAAAGCCGTATTCTTATCATCTTCTTTGATCCAATTAGCCATTGACCTTTGATGCCACATGTATTCATGTTTCTGGTATAAACTTTCAAGAGTGTTTTCGATTTCCCTTCTTTTAGTTCTGGAATCAGGCGCCAATGGGCAGTTTGGTAATTTCTGGAGTTTATCTTCACAATCCGAAATTTGCTTACCAATATTGCCGAAGTGCGAGGATTCCCAGCATTTCAATTGCGCACCACAGTCTGCTATTTTTTGCGTGATTGTACGAGGTTGCTGAGCGGGCACCCCTGTGTCCCATGCTTTACTAATTACCAGTTTGCAAGATTCATCGAGAAGCCACATTGTTTCAAACCGGTATATCTGTCCTTTCTTTTTTTTTCCGTTGCGGAGAATTTCTTTTGTTTTTGATCCATTGCACTAGTACGGGACAATGATCCGATCCAACCCTAGGTAAATGGATAATAGAATAATTCTCAAATTTGTTCATCCATCCAATGGTTCCCAAACAACGATCGATCCTTTCTTGAATATTATTATCTCCGCTTTGTCCGTTTGTCCACGTAAAAGAATATCCTTCAAAGCCCAAATACTCGAGGCGGGCATCCTGAATAGCTGAATGAAAGGCTTCCAATTTACTCACATCCTTTAACCTCCCCCCCACTTTTTCGTAGTTGTATAAGACCTCATTAAAATCCCCCACACAAAGCCAATTGTTCGCGTTGCTGGTTGCAAGTTGACGAATTAAGTCCCACGTGCGGTATTTCTGATTATCTATTGGCCAGCCATAAATCCCACTTAAACGACATTCACTGGTTCCATCTCTAACTCTGCAGTCGATATGATTGAGGGAGTCCGACTCAATAGTAATATTCACTGAATCTTTCCACAACAAGCAAAGGCCTCCCCTTCGTCCGTTTCTCGACATGTCACACTCTACAATATGATGTCCCTTGAAACCCAAAGGACCGAGGACTTTCTGAAACTCCGTTACACACATTTTTGTTTCCATAAGAAATACTATGTCGGGATCTTTAGATTTGATTAACCGTTTAAGCACGTTAACTGTCGGTTGGTTCCCAAGCCCCCGACAGTTCCAACTCAAGCAACTCATTGTTGTCGGCGGGGTTGCTTCGAGGCAACCTCCGCCGTTAGGACAAACTCACTTGGGACATCAAACAGGTCGAATTCTCTTTGCTTTTTTGGTAATGGATCGGTTTTCGGTTCGGAAGGAGTCATACTCTCCAAAGCTCATTTTTCTGGGAGGGTTGTTGGTGGGCAATGTTGTCCTAAGGCTACGGGTTTTTTCCTAGGTTTAGTATTTCTTTTGGTAGGTTTTGGGGTTTGGGAGTTAGAAGATGTAGCGGTGTCTGGGCCGTAAGCCTTTGGCGGTGAGTACGACATTATGCGTGGGTTTTCGAAGGATATAAGAGCATGGTTAGTGGTAGTACGGGGGGTATTGTTGTAGTTCGGGGGTAACTGGGACTTGGCGGGGTGCACATATGGTAGGGAATGAGGTCGGGGAAGCTAAGTTAGTATTGATCACGGTTTCTTGGTTTATTTGAGGTGTGATTGGGGTCTCAGTGGGTCTATTATGGGAACCGTTATGGGTCGGAGGTTTGGGTGTGTGGTTGTCGGTAGGGTTTTTGTGGGTATAGGGTGTATCAGAGGATTGCAGGTGAGGGGAGATTATTGTTAGGGCTTGAAGAGATTTATTGAGAAGAGCTTTTATTGGCGAGATGGGTTCTTGGCTCGTGGCCTCTTGCTTGAGATGGAGTTTTTTGTGGGCATCGGTCTCTGGGGGGCTGGCTATGAGGCTTTGCATGGGTTTAGTTAGGGGGTAGATGTTATGGGAGTTAGCAGAATTTGTGGGGTTTTGGTTGGTAGTATGGAACAGGTTGCGATCGGAGGAGTTCGAGGCGCTTGGTCGGGGTTCTTTTAGGGAGGGAGCTCTTTTAATGGGGGATGCTTTAATCCATGGTCCATATTGCATACCGAGAGTGTCCTGACATTCGTTTCTGTTGTAGTGCGAGCATTTTCGGTAGAAATGTCCGATTACCCCGCAGCAGAAACAATATGTTGGAAGTCTCTCGTATTTCAGTGGTAGGACTAACAGTTGGCCCTTCATCTTAATAGTGATTGCACGAATGAGGGGTTTAGTGATATCGATGAGGATTTTGAATCGCATGAATTTCCCGAAAAGGCCTTCTGTAGTATGATCAAGGACTAAAAGCTTTCCCAGCTGTTTTGAAATAATTTTTGTTGACGTAGGGTTCATGCATGCGATGGGAATATCGTAGGCTCGGATCCAAAATACTGCTTGAGTTATTTGGATCGCCGATGGCTGCTCATTAGTTTCCAGGCTCTTCAAGGCAAATAAATCTCCATCATAATGCCACGGTTGGTTATCCCACACCCAATCTCGGTCCTCTTGGCTTCCAAAGTGGAATAAAATTAATCCTTTTCCCCATTCACGGGCGATTATCTCCTCTTTGGCTTTCCATGCTTTCTTCATGACCTCTATAAGGTAGAAGGATTTCCAATTTTTTTCAGTAAACAGTTTCCCAACCAAACAGAATCCTGTGTCCTCTATGGGAGTTTCGAGGTCTGTCCCTACTGTATCCAAATCCACAACTTCTACTTCCTTCTCTGTGAGGTTTTTGGTGGACTCCATTCCGCGTATCAGAAATCTTGGACTGGATAGGGCTTCTGGGGCACCTGCAGGGAAAGACACAAAAATAAATGAGATTAGTGACACTACTCTACTATAGAAAGAGGGTCGTAACCGGACTACGTCGCGTAAACACAACCCGGCCGTAAAAGGTGGTAGGGATAAGGAATACAGTCAGATCGGAAAGAAGGAAAAGAGAAAAAAAACAGGAAAAAGAAAAGGAAAAGGGAAAATGGGAGACAAAAAGATCTACTATCCTAGAAAGCTGCGTGGGAGGAAATTTTTAACGGGATTGTCCATGTTGGGCGTGAAGTGGTGGTGACAGGTGGAAGGGAGTAGATGGGAGAGCAGCATGTCTAGGTTGGGAAAACAATGTCTGACACCTTAGGGAATATTCTCCTGCTTTTCATCTGGGTATGGGGGAAATAAAAACAATGAGTAAGTGGGGGGATGGGGGTAGGGTTGTGACAAGCAAGCTGGTAACGGCAAACGAAGAAAGAAAAACTGGAAGCACGTCGGGGTTGAAGAATACGAGAGGCTATGATGGTTGGGAAGCCCCGGGGGGGGGGGGACAGAGGCGGTGAAGGGCCAAAAAACCCTAGCAAACCCTAGCGGGAACCAAACCCTCAGAGGAGAGAACCAAACTCCTTCTAGAAAGGAGAACCTTAGTACTAATCGAGTTTCTTCTTTCTCCGTCTTTTCTTCACCACGATTTGAAGAGGATTTCTTTTTTTGGGTTCGTGTATTTTTTTCTTTTTGTAATTTTATTCATATCTATCATGAAATATCTATAATGATGTAATTTTTGTATTTTATATTTAAGATTAAATAAAATATCACATTTGTTTTTGCCAAATCGTGTTATCTTATTATCTATGGGTGACAAATCATGTTAAGGCAAAAACTCATATAGGACCGTCTTACGGATAGGATCCGGAAGACGGATCCTCCAGCGACCCGCCCCAGCCCCAACCCGCTTGACAGCTGTCAATTTAAAAAAAAAAAAAAAAACTGCAACTACCCGCCCAGCCCACATGCCCACCCGCCCACGCCCTCTTATTTTAAATAAAAAAGAGCTTCATAGGGGAATTGAACCCATGACCTTAATAAAGGTAAGGTGGTGTTCTACCACTAGGCCACTGGTTCTTGTTGTGCATATTTTGTATAACCATGACTATATCCATGAATATAAAGCTTCATTATCATCCCTTCATTTTAAAAATTTAAATTCTTTGAATAGGAAATTATACTTTATCTGAAAATAGTGATACTTTTATAATAAATATGATACTTTTAAGGTGAACATTGATACTTTAATTTTTACATATTCAAAAAATAAGATTTTTTAATGTACTCGTTCTAGTCTTGTAACTAATGTTTTTTCCATTGAAAATTTGATAATTGTGCTGGAAATAGTGATACATTTTATATTAAATATGATAATTTTATGATATTAAATATTACATTACATTGAAGGACAAATAAATATATCAGAGTTAAAGTAACACCTTTATGAGTAAAAATATATATTTTTTGAGGCAAATTAAGAGTAAAAATATCTGTTTTTCTTAGGTCTCGACTTTTTCGCTATTAAATAAAGTATTATATTTTTTAATAATAAATACAAAGAAAGATGAATAATAAATATGATAGAGTTAAAGTAATACTTTTACAAGTAAAAGTATTTGTTTTTTGAGATAAAGTAACATATTTTTTAATATAGTCACAAATTATGAATATATTATAATAAATATATATATATATATATATATATATATAAAGTAAAGTAACATTTTTATACGTTAAAGTATCTATTTTTTGAGATAAAGTATCATGTTTGTTAATATAGCCACAAATTATGAATATATTATAATAAATATATATATATATAACATATTAAAGTAACACTTTTATACGTTAGTATCTATTTTTTGAGATAAGGTATCATATTTTTTAATATAGTCACAAATTAGAAATGAAAGAAAGAAGGAAAAATAAAAAATAAATATGATATAGTTAAAGTAACACTTTTATACGTTAAAATATCTATTTTTTGAGATAAAGTATCATATTTTTTAATATAGTCACAAATATAGTTAAAGTAACACTTTTATAAGTACAAGTATCCGCTTGTTGAGATAAAGTATCAGATTTCTTAATACATTTACAAAATAGGGACAAAAAAAGAGAAAAGATAAAAAATAAATATGATGTAGTTAAAGTAACACTTTTATAAGTATCCATTTATTGATATAATGTATCATGTTTTTTTAATAGACTTGGGTTCGATTCTTAGCCTTTACATTTATAGGTGTTTTTAATTTTTTTTAATTACCAGACGTATTTATGAATGGGGTTATATAAATTGTTATATAACAGAGAGGGGTTGGGGCGCTGGCGCAGCGGGTTATATAAATTGTTATACTAAATTTGCATAATAAGCACTAGTGGTATAGTGGTAGAACACCACCTTAAGTCTATTAAGGTTGCGGGTTCAATTCCCATGTGGAGCTCTTTTTTTTTTAAATAAGAGGGGCTGGGTCAGCGGGTGGGTTGGGGCGCGTGGTCTAGTGGATTGGGGCGCTGGCGGGTTGCGGGTAGGATCCGTCTTACGGAATAGGATCCGTCTTATCCGTAAGACGGTCTTACAAGAGACCTACTCATCGTGTTATATTTAAGATTAAATAAAATAGATAACACAAAAATACGATAGTGTGACACGAACACGACACGATATCACATTCTTTTTCTTTTTGTTATTTTTTGGCTGCAATACGATCTTAATGGACTTAATTTGATTATTATTTTCCAATTAATTAATAATAAGTAATTTCCATTTAATCAATTTAATTAGACTTTAATTTAATCGAGAATTTTGGGCGTATCAGAATTATATCATATACCATCAAAGACAAAGGTCCTAGAATGCTCTCGCTCCTTAGCGCCTCTGTTTTCCCTTGTCCTGGTTATTATGGTTTTACCATAATAACTCGTCTTTAAACCTTACCTTCATCCTTCTGTTTATCCCCAGAAACCCTACCCCTCCCTAACCCTTTCTTCTGTTTTTTATGTTTCTTGTGTTTTGCAGGTTTCACATCTGTGGAAAACTATCGTTGATTCATCTCTGGAGGCTTCTCAAACTCAGATCTACGCCATCTTTATCTTCCCATCATGTCTGAAGAATTCTCTAATCTTTATGCCAATCTTTCACTCAATGAAGAAGAAAAAACTGAAATTCCCACTGACACCCTCCTACAAGATGAGATCGACGATTCTCTCAATTTTGTAGGCCGAATCCTCTCCCCTCGCACAATCAACTTCGAATCAATATTAGCCATGTTCAAATACCTATGGAATCCCTGTTATGGCTTATCATGCAAGCCGCTGAGCGATAACACCGTCCTCTTCCAATTTTGCAATCTGGTTGACAAAAAAAGGTACTATTAGGTGCACCATGGCTATTCGATAAGTCCCTTCTTGTCCTAGCCGAGGCGACGACACACCAAATCGGCTCCAAAGTGGATATCAAAGCATGCCCTTTCTGGATCCAGTTACATGATATCCCCATCGGATTAATGAACAAGAATTTTGCCATGTCAGTTAGCAACACCATCAAATCGTTCATGGATTTGGACGTAGACACATATGGATCTGTGATTGGACATTTCCTCCAAATTAGGGTTAACCTGGATGTCACCAAGCCATTGAGAAGAGTTGTGAAAACTTCAATTCGCGGCACTGATTACACAATCCTGATAAAGTATGAAAGGTTACCCAACTTCCGTTATCATTGTTGAATTATAGGCCATGGAGATCGGGACTGCGAATCAAAATCATAAACCCCCCTGATACCAATTCTGGCCTTCTCTACGGGCCATGGCTCTGTCCTTCTCAACCTTCCAATCCTTTCTTGAGTCCCCGTCCACAACAAACCCAAAACCCTAACCAGGCTCATCCACCATCTCCATCTCCGAAAGAAAAGAATCACACTTCGCCAAACCCTACTTCAACCCTAACCCTTCACCCCGTCATCAACTCCTATCAATCTAATCGAACCTCCCCGCAACACTCAACATATGATCCGTGACTCTTCTCTCACATTATCCACTCTCATCACTCAAGACCCTGAAAACCCTAATTTGATATTGCATCTCCACACATCTCTCACAAAAACACCCCAGATACAACTCTTATCTCTAGCCCTATATCAGCTCTAATCCCTGTCACCTTAGCACAACCTGACAAAATCACGGCTTCCCTTTCCCTAACCACTTTTCAATCTCCATCAGATACTTCCCATAGCATCATCTCCATACCCCCTCTAAAAAAATCACCCCATAATTATACCATGATCTCTTCCAGCTTATCATCCCCCACCCATACTCCACCATAAAATAAACAATCCTCTCCGCTCACTCCGAAAAGTCCCTTCCTTATAACTGTCCAAATGGATCTCGATACCCCAGCCCGTAAAGTTGCTTGAAAAATTATCTCAATCAAAAGAAAACTTGATGTCCCTTCTAACCAAACCTTTGACCAAAAACCACACTCAAAACGAAAGCTCCCTTCTAGCTTCAATATTATGGGGCCTCTTGCTGAGATAAAAAGAGGCAAATTGTCCCAGCTTGAAAGCTATTTGTTTGCACCACCAATGGAAAATTCTTCAACGGTGGAGATTGGCAAAGACCAATCCCGCCGATCTCCATGAGTATCATATGCTGGAATTGCCAAGGCTTGTGGAACCACTGGACAATTCAAGATCTATGGGGAATCATTCATAGCGAAATCTCCCCGACTAGTGTTCTTATGTGAAACCAAGTGTAAGTCACCAATTATTGAACAACTCAAACAACCGTTTAATTTTTTTGGTTTTTCGATCGATGCTTAAGCCGCTCGGGAGGCCTAGCCCTTCTCTGGAAAAATGATATTGTATTCTCCCTCAGAGACTACTCGGATAGATACATTGATGTTAATATGTAGCTTCAAGACCAAAATTTTTGCTTCCCTGGTGTGTATGGAGAACCCTATGTCAATCTCAGATGACAAAGTTGGCAAGATTTTCAGAGACTTCATACACTACCAGAGATTTCGTGGGTAATGTGTGGGGATTTCAATGAAGTTCTAACGTAGAATGAATTCCAAGGCTCACATCCTAGAGCCTACTGGCAGATGAATCTCTTCAGAGACACCCTAAACTCCTCAACATGTTTGATATTGGTTATGAAGGAAGTCAATTCACATGGAGTCGGCTACAGGTCACCCTCCCCACACAGCGTGCAAGACTTGACAGAGCAGTTTGGAATTCTCAATGGCATGATTTGTTTCCATGGAGCCGAGTTTACCACTATCCATCTCTTTTCTCCGATCGCTCCATCATTCATATCCAAGTTCGCAACCACCGCTCACACCAAGAACGGAGAAACAAATGGCACATTTTTTGCTTTGAGGCGCACTGGATCCGATCCAAAGATTGCGAACAAATTATCAAGGATCATTGGGAACACAACCCAAAACCCATCCTTTCAAAGATTCTGGATTGTGCTCTTGGACTTATGAGTTAGAGCCACATGTCCATAAAGATTTAAACAAACATGTGTAGGATCTCAAAAATAAGCTTTCACTTCTTAAGAATATTGGTCCCATCACAGCTATTACAAGGAAAGCGACTTCAGAACTCCAAAATTGATTGGAACTCTCCTTAGACCAAATGGATCTCAACTGGAAACAAAGAGCTTTGTTGCACTGGTACAAGGAGGGGGTCGGAATACCCAATACTTCTATTCTTATGCTAACAAAAGAAAATCTACGAACCATATCGCACGTCTAAAAGATCACACAGGAGTCTTCCAAGACTCGCCTGAAGGCTTGGAGCAAATCATCTTAAATCATTTTGGCTCTATTTTCTCATCATCCCAACCATCTGACCATGATATCTCCCAAGCCCTGGCTAGACTCCATTCGAGGATATCACTAGTTATGAATCAGCTTCTAGGGGAACCATAAGTGAAATCGTTGCACCATTTTAAGAGCCCCGGCCCCAATGGTATGAGTCCTATTTTTTACCAAAAATTCTGGCATGTTTTAGGTCATGATGTTGTTTCATTTGTTCTTAATTTCTTGAATAATAACATAATTGACAGCAGCAACAATTATACCCATATAGTGCTTATTCCAAAAGTTAAAAACCCTAAGCTCATATCCCAATTAGAACCATCGGCCTTTGCAATGTCATCTACAAACTCGCTTCTAATGTTCTAGCTAATAGAATTAGACTTGTCATCCCTGATATTATTTCAGAATCACAATCCGCTTTTGTTCCTAGCCGCCTTGTCACCGATAATGCCCTCTTCGCCCATGAAATTCACCAATACATGAAAACAAAATCCCTCTCATCTACCGTCATAATGTCCATCAAGCTTGATATGAGCAAAGCTTTTGATATAATCAAACAGACTTTTGTTCGTAAAACCATGCTTGCATTAGGCTTCTCCACCCCCTTTGTGGATTTAATTTTGAAATCTATCTCGACAGAGTCTTTCCCTTTCTTGCTAAATGGATCTGAATTTGTCAAACTCACACCACAATGGAGTATCCGTCAAGGAGATCCTCTATCACCATACTTATTCATTATCTGCCCTGAGGTTTTTTCTTGTCTCTTACAGGACTTACAGAGAAGCAACAAAATACATTAAATTGCAATCAGTCACTCTGCCCCACCAATTTCTCACTTATTCTTCGCAGATGACGCATTGATTTTTGTTTTGCTACTAAAGTGGAAGCAAGATACATACGCTTTGCTATCCAACATTATGAGAGGGTGTCTGGTCAGCTTGTAAATCTAGATAAATCGGGCATATACTTCTCCTCAGATGTGAACCAACAAACAACCACGGTCATTCGAAACATCTTAGGTTTCAGTCAAGTCACCTTGCATGGGAAATATCTTAGTCTTCCAAGTGTTATTGGTGAAAACAAGAAGGAATATTGGCTTCATCAAAGACATAATCTAGCAGCTCTTTCAAGGATAGCGGAACTACCATTTTTTGAAAACGGGGAAAAATTCTCATCAAGTCGGTTCTCCAAGCAATCCCATCTTATGCCATTAGTTATTTTCGATTCCCAGATGCCATCATCCATGATATCCAATTGATGGTCAGCTCCTTTTGGTGGAACATCTCCAGTTCTCATAATAAAATCCACTGGAGAAATTGGACGACTATGACGCGGAGTAAATCTGATGGAGGTCTCGGCTTCCGTCACTTTTGAGATTTCAACCTAGCTCTTCTTGCCAAACAAGCATGGCGCCTCCTCATAAATCCGACATCGCTATTGGCTAGAATTTTTAAATCTAAATATCATAGCCAATGCTCGTTCCTTGATGCCAAGCTAAACCACATTCCTTCATGAACGTAGCGTAGCATTCTTGAAAGCCAATCTATTCTCCTCTTAGGTGTCTCAAAAAAATTTAATCGGGATTGAAAACAAAAATTTGGGGAGATAGATGGATACCCAAGCCTCCTTTCCAATTTACATCTCTAACCCCATCTAATATCAGTCCTCATACTATGGTTGTTGATCTTTTTCACAGGAAATAAATTGGTGGAATACTTCACTGGTTCATGACATATCCACAGAAGATGAAGCTACCCTTATCCTCTCTATCCAATGAGCCTATCACAAAGCGACGATCTTTGGTACTGGTATAATAGGAAAAATGAGAAATTCAGTGTTAAACTTGCATATTATGTGGCCTCAAGAAAGTCAACCGTGAAACGGGACATTCCAAAATGGGAAGCTCGAGCTCGGCACCTGCCTATATGGAATAAACTCTAGAAACTCCGAGTTCCCCAACATATCCTTTACTTCATGTGGTGATTCCTAACAGACATCCTTCATGTTCTGCAAAATCTTGCTCGTTGTCGAATTCAAATTGATAGATGTTGCCCACACTACAACTTACCAGACTCATCAACATTGCATCTTTTGTTTCCATGCCCGGTAGCCATGCAGGTTTGGCGACTAGCTGGCATCGACCAACCGATCATTCACTACCGGCAACCATCAGTTTCACTGTGGGCTCGTGACTGCATTTTGGATTCACTCTTCAATTTCTCGGAATATTTTGCAGTCATTTGTAGTGGGATTTTGAACAGTCGTAATAAAAAAATCTTTGAGGACCAACTCCCCTCTCCGATCTCCATTGTCACCTCCGCGGGCAATCTCCTATAATCCTATCAACCAGCTCAAGGTTAGCCTAAAAGACATTCTGCAACTCTCTCAATGACCGCTTTCCTTCAAAAAACACCAAATGGAATTCATGCTTACTTTGATGGGGACATATCCATCTCCAAAAAATGTGCAGGCACTGGGGTTTTCATAAAAAAATGTGATGGATCCTTCCTTCAAGGCTTCTCAAAAAGCTACTCAGGAATCACTCAACAAGAAGTAGCAGAAGCCCTTGCTCTTCGGGAAGCAATTCTCATCGCACGAACTATGCACCTACCGTATATATCCATCATTGGGGACTCTGCCAGTGTTATTGCGGCTGCAAAGGATTTCTCATCTCCAACGAGCGTTTGTGCTCCAATCCTTGATGATATTTTGAATTTCCTTAGTTCTATTCCTTCTTTTGGTTTGTTTTGGATCCCCAGGGCTGAGAACACATTGCCCACGAATTAAATCTTTTTGCAAAAACTCTAATTGTTCGGCAACCTCGTGACACTCTACTCCTGGTTTCTTGTCTCATTCGGTGCTGGTAAATTAATAAATTTTTCCTTTTAAAAAAATTATCCCATCAAAGACTTTGATATATATATATGTGTGTATATATATATTCTACTATTATTATCTATTATAGAACTTTTCATGGAACAATAAATGCTTAGTCGGCACGAGTTTCTTGATTTAGCTAGTCTTTTGTGAATATTTTAAATAAAAATTAAACAAATGGTTATAAGTAAGATACACCGAGGATAGCAAATAAGTGCTCATCAATAATTTCCATAAGCTAACTTTGCCAGCTTAAAGCTAAACATAATAGGGGCAAAAAATGTAAGAATGACCTTATAAAGTGTCCATTAGCCTTATAAATAATCCAATTCGTACAACCTGCAGCTAGCTATGATCCACATATAGGGGTGTAAAAGAAGTGAGTATTTTTTATTCTTTTGACATTTGAGTTCGTATATTGACATTTTAATTCGAAAAATTAGAGTACGCTCCCAAATAAGAATATTTATTCAAACTCTTATATTATGTGAATACAAATATGAATACCATTATATTTGATCGAGTATTCAAAAGAATATTCAAATAATATATATATATATATATATATATACAAATCACTTATATATAATCTTTATGCATGATGCCGCTTTTTAGGGCAGATCATTGGAAGTCAACGGTGTAGATATAATCCTCATTCCCAAGGGGGAAGTCTTCAAGCCTTCTTCTCTAGAAGTTGGAAATCCTTCAATTCGAAACTTGCCTCACACACGCGCAAATGTTAGAGGACCCCGGGGGTTGTCCTAGGGATACCTCTCCGATGCTCAAGTCAGCACGGTGAACGAGAGAATAATTAAGACAGTAATAGAATATTGAATTAAATACGTAGGAGAATTATCAGAATGTGAGAATGTACTTACAAATGAATAGGATGGAGCTTTTTATACCTGGGAGATGGGCCATGTGGGTCGTGTAGAGAATTCAGCATGTGGGCCAGTCCGCATAGGAGAAATCGGCTTATGGGCCAGTCTCAAACTTCTTTGGGTCGGGTTATTTTATTAAGAGCCCATTGGATAATTAATATTAAATAAATATGTAAATTGAATTATATAATAATTAATTAAATGTCATTTTCTCCCCCAACATAAGCACCGCAGCTCCGGTGCTGCGGAGGTATGAAGCGTGTGGGAGCTAATCTGGTACCATATTTGGCTTGTCTTGTTGTATATATTGTCTTGCTCTTGGAGAATCTTTGACCACTTTCGCATAAGGATACTTGGGAGGAGAGTCATTAACCATGTCTTCCAAAGGTAATATTTCTCTCTCTACTCTTTAACTTTGAAATTTTTTGCTTTGTAGAAGACTTAGAAAATTTCTTGAAAGTTGAGGTGAGAGCCCAGTGAGAGTTGGAGTGACGAATGGAGTGTATCGAGTGAAGAGAGAGAGAGAGAGAGAGAGAGATGAGATTCCATGAGATTCCATAAGGCAGAAGAGGGTGCCACGGGCGCCTTCCTAGAGTGTACAAGGGCGCCCCATTAGCGGCCACAAGGGCGCGCCCAGGAGGCATCCTGAGTGGAGGAAGATGCGCCCTCAGGAGGAATTACAAGCCCCCCGACGCATTTTTCTTCTCACATTTCCCCATCTTCTCTAGAGTTTTCGTATATTTCAAGTCACATTCCGTATTCCAGTCCTTTTTTCGTTTTGCTCGAAGGTCAGGGTATCACCAGACGCTCAGTTTCTGGTTCTGTCATTCCATTCCCGTCTTTGTCCATAGATTTTGGTATTCCTCCTCCCTCTCCAGAGTTGTATTTTGATGGCAAAGGGGTAGTAGAGCTTGAGCCGGATTTGAGCTCAAGTGATGAGTCTTCTGAGGCGGAGTCCAAGAAAGATAGTCACGAAGAAGTCCGCCGCACCAAGTATCAACATAGGCCTTTTCCCGGGAGTTGGGTAGTTATTCCGGGAGAGTTGGCCAGTTGAGTATCATCTGTCAGTCTTCATAAGTTGCGGGAATGGCTAGAGCTTCCTTCAACGTTTGTGATGTTAGCCCTGGGTCCAGGCAATAGGCTTACTCATCCACCCGAGGCTTCATCACGGTATATCTTTACAGTTTCTCTATTGGCTTTGTTCTTCCTCCGGATAATTTCCTCATCACAATTCTTAGATCCGTGGGAGCATGGGTTGGTCAGCTGATTCTTCAAGTTTATGCATGTATTC
The DNA here is from genome assembly GCA_016081115.2 of Rehmannia glutinosa. Classification (NCBI taxonomy): domain Eukaryota; kingdom Viridiplantae; phylum Streptophyta; class Magnoliopsida; order Lamiales; family Orobanchaceae; genus Rehmannia; species Rehmannia glutinosa. The sequence continues at coordinate 41,983 of JABTTQ020000552.1, read as the reverse complement.
GGGGGTACGAGCATGCGATGCAACATCTGGGCTTGACTCCGACTATGGATGGATTCCACTCTTTGTTTTATGCCAAGACGTTTTCTAGCGATACCTTCTTCCACTTCTTCTGCCCTCAGTGAAAGTTCCTTGAGGAGCTTCCTTCTCCTGGTAGGTTATGAAATGAGGAATTCTTCTACGTGAGGGATAATGGTTGAGAGCTCCCTCACGAATGGGTTTCGGAAACCATGACGGCCCTAGGCACTCCCACTTCTTTCGAAATGAGATGGCGGAAATTTATAGATCCAGGGGATTATTTGAGAGTCTTCCAATGTTAGGGAGTTCTTCGGATCCCACCTTGCTTTAATTTTACATATTGCTTCTCGTTTTACTTGTATATTTTAGATGTTTCCATTTTCTAATGTTATTTTTGCTTGCTTTTCGTAAGGAGAGTTATAGCATTGCGGGAATCGATGGCCTTTAAGAAAAAGGAGAAGGCCAAGGAAAAGTTTGTTGCTGGCGGGAGTTCGAGTGCCCCTCCTCGGAGTGATAGTGAGCGAGGGCCGCGTTCTCATCATCCAAAGGGTGTTCATCCCCCGGGCTCTCGCTCTAGTGACTGTGTTGATGTTATTCCTACCTTTTGGCTTCTGGGGGGAAGAGGTCGAGGATGGAACCTGGTGTTGATGTCCCCATGACTGTTGCTCCTCGAGCTATCTTTTCTAGTGGAGTGAACCATCGTGAGGGGATCCAGTCCCATTGGGACTATAGAGATTCTGGTTTGGGCTATGCTAGTACGAGAGGAGCTTTGTCGGCAGATGATCAGTTCCATTTTGGGTCTCTGTCCTTCAAGGACATCGAGACTCACCTTAGCGGGGATGTTGCTCGAGTAAGCTTATGTGGTCACTTTTGCATCTTCATTCTTCATTCTTTGTCTTTTCATTTAGCTAAGGCTTATACAAATTTTATTGTAGATTCTGAACCTCGCAGTGACTTTGAACCATCAAAGCGAGGTGACAGAGATGGAGAACCATCGGCTTCGGGGTGAGGTGAAGGCCCTTAAGGCAGAATCTGGCCATAATAAGTGTGAGATGTCGGAGTTGTCCAAGCAGTAAGCCAGGGCGAAGGATCAGTTTGCTCATGAGGCGGAAACATGTGAGTTGTTTTTCTAGTCTCCCGCTGGTGTTGAGTTGTTGGCCAAGGAGAGGTCCAATTTAGTTGAGGCCTACGAGGTTTCTTTGTCTTATTGTTCAGATCTTATGAGAGAGTCCTCCTCCTACTTTGATAAGGTGGTGCGCCATTGTCGAGGACTTCTACGGCAGAGTGGAAAAGCTTCCAGTGAGGTGATAGACATCCTTGACAGTAACATTTCTGATGAGGAGGAGGATGTTGAGATCTTGCAGGATCTTCCCAATGAAGCTAATGTTAGTCCAAGTGGCTATGAAAATCTAGAGGGGGGTGAATAAATTTTTCCAATTTTTCAATTTATGCCATCGTTTTCGAATATGAAGATGGTGAATAGGTAGAAGTGCAGAAAATAAACCAATACACAATGATTTATAGAGCTTCAACCGACCTAGGGCCTACGTGCTCTACCACCCGGTATGTCTGAATGGATTTCGAAAAGAAAAAAGTTTTGTTGATACCAAACAATGACAACATTTACCTTTAAGAGTACCACACTCTTCTTACAAAACCAACTTAGAAGAGCACCACACTCTTCTCACCTCTATGAAGAGCACCAAACTCTTTAACACCTATTAATCAACCAAGTGTGTTCTTACCACAAGAACACTAACAAGAATTTCTTGTTTTGGATGATTTTACAATTACAAATCAAGATTACACTTTGTATGAAGATATTATAACTCATAAGTGTAAGTGTAATCAAGAAGGAAAGCCTAATAAACAAGATGTGAAAGTGATAAGCTTAGTCTAATACAACAAGTATGTTGAAAGTGAAGAACAAAGAATTTGCTGAGTTTTTGCTTGTTGTGTTGTATTGTTGTATCTTTGATCCTTCAACCCTTCATGTATTTATAGGAGAGCTCCAAGATGTAATCCCCAACATTGACTCCTCCATATTCACTTTTGTCTACAAAAGAAGGATCAAAATATCTACAAATATGGTTAAGAATCGATAAAGTAGATCTTGTTGATAAGTGGTAAAGCAATGGATAGAATTTGTTGTCAAAAATCATAGGGCGACCGGTTGCTATGTCGAAAATTCAAAAGTTTAAACCGCTGGATCAAGATTTGACATGGGTTCTTTGTCGATCATAGGGGCATAGGCAACCGTCACCGTATAGGGCGCGGCCGGTTACTCTAGGATTGTGATTGTTCATCCTCAAAACAGAGAGTTTAAATAGAAAAATTAAAACTTCAAGCACCGGTCACCCTGGGGGTCGACCGATCGCCATCCACTATGCCAGCTCTCTGTTTTGTTCTGTGTTTTGCAAACTTTTAGGTATAGGTCTCCCTATAGGGGCGACCGGTCGACCTCAACACAGAGAGGTTGTCCATTTTTTGTCAAAAATAAAGTTCAAGAAGTACTTCAAAAACATAGTAAAAATCATTGAAATATTTTGAAGTATTTGGACAACATTTGGGGATATTGTTTTGGTATAAAAACTCATTTATATGAAATTATCAAAATCATAATAAAAATATTTTTCTAACAAACTCCCCTTTTTGATTATTACAACCCAAAACAATTTTAGAAGAGCGAATAAGTTTTCCGGTCAAAAATAAACTATCATTTTTAAGCAATACTTACCAATACAAATATCCATAAGGGAAAGGAACAAAGATTTCTCAAAAAAAAGTTTATAAAAGCTCTCCCTATCAATATACTAAACCATAAAATGAAAATAAGTTGTAAAACTTAAGCTAGAAGCTTAGCTTTTTCACAAATAGCTTAGAAAGCTTAAGAGCTTAAAAGCTCCCCCTGTCAAAAATAAGTCATTAGTCATAAGGCTCAATAAAATCAACAACAATCCACAGCTTATAGCTTTTTCTGCTAGCTTTTGAGCTTTTTCTAGCTCATTTGATCTTACCATTAGCTTTAAAGCTCATTTCATTGTTCCCCCTCTTTGGAATCATCAAAAAAACTATTGGTACAATAAAAACATTATAGGTAGATATCAAAGTGCGTATGAGGATAAAAACGACCAACTATCATGAAAATATCATGCTTTGAGTACAAAGAATCATAATATCATTTGAAGAACATGGGAGAGATACATAAATATGATCAATATGTGGATTGCAATCAATTATAATCAAGAAGAACATACAAAAGATATAATTTTCATTGAAATATTTTAACAAACATTTGGCATGCATAGTTAGATGATGGCTAAAAAGCTACTCTAGAAAACCTTAGGCAAGTGTACCTATCGTTTTATAGTATAGATTATTGAGTACCGAGTGTCATTCCCACGAAGATTGTAAGTACTAATAATTACCGTCTTTTTGTTATCTAATCTAACAATTTTCAGAGTTTTGTTTGTTAAAATGGAAAATGAAAAATAGAGAATTTAAAATAATTGCAACTTACAAAAGATCAAATAAAAGTAGATTGTAGAATTAAGAAATCAAGAGCTAGAAATGTGTTAAAATGTAAATCCCTCTAGAATGTTTTTGTGATTCAACAAGATAAAAATACAACCATAAACCCTTAAGCAAAAACCAACCTCTTTTAGTAAAATCTCATGTTTCATGGACCGTAGAAATTCGATTTAAGTTAAACCCTCTATCGAGCGAATAACTTCTAACCTCAAGTTGATTAACTGAAATCTCTTTCTAGTTAAAACTCCCAAGAGAGCATTATAACGATTTGTGAATTCACATATTAGGTTTGACCCTAATCCAGAAGATTTATGTCGTCCTATATCTAGGATTGCATGCAACTCTTTTCACTTATATAGATTCTATTTCACCATGAATCTCTCGATTTCCCGGATGAAAAATAAACTTCAAATCAATATTGCGCATATACCAATTCGAATGAATAAAGCATAATATAAGTGAATCACACAAAACATGAAGATTTTATTAAAAACATTCAAACCTTAATCACAAATTCATTCTAGAGTTCTTTACATTCAAAAGAGTATACTACACATGAAGATTTGAATAAAATGAACATGGTGTACTTAGCTCTTTTTCAAGATCGATTCAAGACTTCCTCCTTGGTTGATTGCAATGATGTTGAGCTCCAAGCCTTCTCCTCTATTGCCCTTCAACTTCCAACTCTACCTCTCTTTTATCCTCTCAATGTATTTTGCTTTGAAACAATGAATATACAATGAATCTCTCTATGAATGAATGGAATTGAATGGAATATGGAATGGAATGGAATCCTCCAACCCAAACTCTTGACTTTTATAGACATTCTTGTTGTGAAAGAACACATTAACAATGTCATCTTTTGACAAATAATTGCTCCACTTCTATAGTTGGGTTGTTGAATCCTTGTTTTCATGTGATAATTGAGAGAATAATAGAGTTTGGTGCAGCAAAATGAGATGTAAAAGTTTTTCAAAGGTTGTCAAAAAGCAAAAAGTCTCCATAATTTACGCGAAAAAGAAATCCAGATCGACGGTACACGCTGTGCTTTAAAAGCACGAGCAGGCCGTGTTTTTGGATTTTCCCGAATACGGCTGTGCATGAAAAGCACGGCCTGGCCGTGTTTGGTACGTCGGGGTGAAAAAATGCTCGTTTTTGACTTCTAAAAAGCACGGCCGTGCTTGAAAAGCACACCCTGCCCGTGTTTGACTGAAAAGGCCCCGAAATGACGCGTTTAGCTTGTGATTTTGAGTGTTTTTGCATCCAGAAACCCCCGGGTATGTTTTGACATGAAACCATGGCCCAAAATTCACCAAAAACAGCTCTGAATCATCAATCTACACCAATAAAAGCACCTCGGAGTAATGTGAACTATGTACAATCAAAAATTTATGAAACTAACAATAAAATAACTCAAATTATACTCAAATATACACATAAAACATGCATAAAAAGACCCTTATCATTAGAAAACAAAGAAGTATATGCCATTGTATATAGAATCGAGCCAAAAAGTTCAATAAGAAACCTAATTCTATATCAACAATCCAACAATATACATAATCCATATCATATTAATACAAGCATTCATCAATGACAAGTGATATGCCGCTAAATTATCCTTTTTTGTAGTGAGATACTTTTAGTGTAAAAAGTGATATCTTCAGTGTAAAAAGTGATACTTGTCTAAATACACTTAAATAAGTGTATTTCGACAATTATCATTTTTTACACATTTCAAAAGACTCTTTAATTAATAAATACTCTTTATTTTGAAGAGTAAACCACCAAAAATCTTCTCCAATAACTCTTCATTTTAACTTTAAAATTTAGAGAATGAGTTTTCACTCTTTAAATTTGGAGAGCCAATACAACTCTCTATAATTAATTGCTTGAATATGGTTAATTACTTTCAATATCCCATTTGTTGATTTCTTACAATTTGAATAACCCTTTTGATTGGTAGTTTCTAAAAAGTAACCTAATTGTGAAATAAAGAGTCAAAGATAAAGAGTGTGTTAGAAAATGTAAAAAATATCACTTTTTTATTTTTTGAGGGGATAAAAATATCACTCTTTAAATTTAAAGATACTCTTTATTTTACAAAAAAAAATATTTTTAAAATTTAAATAGTCTCTTAGGGATGCTCTTGTGTTAATTCTCAATATCCGACCAAACTATACATAAAAACATCAGTTTTCTTTTAGTATAAGTCTTGGCAGATTAGGGATCCAAGAGGTAATCAAAATCAAACACATGACTGAGTTTAACAAACAATTTACCAATAGGCTACTCTGGGATTAAAACATCATTTGGATATAGAGAAATGAGAAAAAATATTACCTATGTTATTATTAGGGATGATAATCTTTGACACGACACGAAAACACGACATGAATCTAACACGATATAAGCGTTAGGGTTGACCCATTTATTATACAGTCATAATCGTGTCAGACCAAATTAACCCGAATAATAAATGAGTCACATTCGGATTGACCCGTTTAACCCGTTTGAAAAAGTAATTTATAATTAATTCTATATGGCATTTGGTGAGTTAATTCATTGTCGTTTCATTGCTATTTGCATCATAAGTTTGTTTTTCTCTTAAACCTTAATTGTGTTTTTTTATTTAAATGTTAAACATATAGCAGGAGTGCAGTGCAACTTATATGAAGTTTGTGCATGTTCCTTAGAGGCATAATCTAATAAGTCTATTATCATACCAAATTACGATTCGCATATCTTGATTGTAATTTGCTATATTTTTAATATTCTATATATAAATAACCCAAAATCCTCATTTTATCATAATATATAGATAGCTTATTTAAAACTGAAAAATATACAGGCCATTTCGGGTCATGTTCGGGTTACATGTATATTAAACATGATGTATTCAGGATGACCAATCTGACCCAAATAATTAAACGGGTTGTATTCGAATTAGCCAAATTTGTGTAATTGTCATGTCTTAACACGACCCACATACCCGAACACGACTAGAACGGACACCCCTAATTATTATTAGCTCTTCCAACGAGGTCAAGCCTCAAAAAACAAATATTGCAAAATTGTGCCAGCCAGTGCCGACAAATTGTATCTCCCCTCACATGCAAACAAATCCAACATTCACCCACCTCATATTTTTTTCGCACACAGGTCACTTTCTCTCTGTGGAAAAGCTCAGCGGTCGGAATTCTGAATGCAAAGACAAATTTTCCTGCTCATATACTATTAGACAAAATTTATTTAATACAAAGATTTTACATTACACATGAATACATAAATAATATCAATGAAAATTACTGAAATTTACTGTGTTCAAGATCTTGGCTTCATCAGGACAAAATGCCAACCATCTTTGCTTCGTATAAAATCCTACCAAATTCCATAACCCCCTCCATTTGGATTGAAATGCAAAGATGGTTGGCATTTAACTACAGATCAATACAACTTTTATTCAACATATTTTTTTTATAATTATATATGATTGATATTCTAGTCTAGGATATAAAATAAAATGGAAATGAGGGTTCTAGAGGAAAATTAGAAGAAATTAGTAAATTTCATGGTTTGGACCATGAGACTTAATTTTCTTGGACAAAGGCTCTGGTGAGGATGAAACTAAAGAAGTTGAAGGAAAAGCCCATGAATCATTTGAGCTATCAGAGCTAAATGAAACATCAAAAACCCCTTTAGGGCTTTTGGGCAAAGATCCAAACTTTCTTTTGTTGCTTGAGTGGAAATCAACACTTGTGGCCACTTCTTGTATTAATCTACAGCAGTCCTCCACTTTGTCCTGTTTAATTTCAAAGTTCATGTGTTATAAATCAAGTGAAATTCTGATAAAAACAGAGAAATTATATTTACCTAAAACAAGAAAATACCTTTTTGATTCCAAGAATGCCCATTAGTTGATCTTGATATTCCAACACAATGCACGGTTCAAAACTGCTCATCACATACATCATTGTTGCAGTTGCCAATGCAGAAGGCAAATAGCACATGAATCTACAATCTGTAATTGATATAAAACAAATTAAGATAAATAAAGAGAAGCCCACCAAAAAAAATATCCTTGAGAATGGTATCAAGATCAATGTATTATAAAGGTAATAACATAAAAATATTTACCAGAAATAATAGACATAAATAGGAACTCGCATCTCTTCAGAAATTCCTTACAAAGATGGCCCTTCAATGCTAGCCTCCTTGCAATGTAATCAAGAAATGAAAGTGGGGTCACAGGATTCATCTTCCATTCAAGTGTTGACAGAACTAAAATCTCCATTCTTTGAATGGTTTTTGACTCAAACACATATTTAGACTCTTCCACCTAAAAAATTGAAATAAAACCCATTTCAGTAAAATCAAACCAGAAAATTAGAAGAATAAAAAAAAAAAGTGAAAAGAAAATATGCATCAAGATTAGATTTTTTTTCACATACTTGGAGGTCTAAAAGAAGAGGCACTTCAGTTTCCTCAACTTTTGCAGCCAAAGAAAGACAGGCCACAGCAGCTAGTTGAGTCAACCATGGCTTGTCTCTGTGATACTGAAAACTGTAGAGAAACCTATCCAAGTAGTTAACTGCAAGAACAGCAGTGAGAGCAGAAAAAGAATAGCACCCAATAACCTTGAGCATCCATTCAACTGCCTCACCCCTAGCCTTGGCCAAAGATGGGTTTTCCTCAAACCCAATAAAGAGTTCATTTTTTTGTTCTTTACTCAATAAAAAGCTCAACTCTTCATCATCCCACACCAAATCATGTCCCAAAAACTCAAGAAAAAAAGGTTCAGGGTTTAAGCTATGGTTTAAAAAGCTGTCCCCTTCTCCTTGACATTTTATCAAACAGTTTCCGGGGATTTCAATGTTATCTCCGTTATCCCAATGCTCTTCCTCACAAAATAAAGCGTCTACCAATAATGGAGCGTTTCCTTGATGAGAAGACATCTTCTTCCGAGAAGAAGACTGCTAGGGCGTGTATTCATTATAGTTAAGTAAAGATGCAAATAGTAATAAAGAAAGAGAGCCCTAGAGATGTGCTTTGAGACATCTCAATAAGAGAAGTGAAACTAATGGCTATAAGATTGTATTTTTAGGATGATTTTTAGCTTTATGGGTTTTGGTGCCGAGTGGGAGAGCTCTTTTAAGTTGAATATCGTGCGCGACTCTCCATAGGGCATAAAAACGAACAGCACTATACGATAATCGATTCACAATCAATCAATAAAAGCTTGTTTCAACTCTTAGTTAACATAACAAACCAAGCTTAAATATATTTTTTGTTCGATAAAATATAATGTTCAACTCGATTAGTTAAAAATAAATAAAATATGTTTAAATATATCAAACTATTCGAGCGTAAATCATATTCTACTCAACTAAAGCTTGATACAATTAATACTCAAACAAGTTCAAACATAATTTTTGAAGTCCGTGTTATATTCAAACAAGTTCGAACATTATTATATTCTACTCGACTCGATTTATTTACATCCCTTATTGTGCATTAATAACAATGTGTATATGTGAGAGAGAGCATTCTAATCTCATAATTTTTGAAAATGCTCGAATAAAACACGATATTTTTGTACAACGTTGAAATCATGTATATTTCTTTCACAAATAATATTGTGACAAAATTCCCGATCTTTTCTGTTATTAAAGCAATATATTCCTGATTTCTATGTATTTTAACAAAATTATATTATTTTAATTTATTTTCTAATTTTACAATACTTTTATGAAACAATTTAATGAGAATATTCATCGTATAATATATTATTTCTATAGAATAATTAAATATTTATATCGATAAATTAACGAAATTAACTGCATTTTGGACAGACGAATTCATCATATAACCAAGATTTTATTGAATTATCTTGAATAATACCCGAGGTACGAATTTCAAAGCCTACCGAATTATTCCCGAATCCGAGATTTGTCACTATAAGGCATCTCCAACCAAACTTCAAATCCCACCTCATTACACCAAATACGCAAAAATTTCTCTCCAACTCAACTCTAAACTTGTGATAACAGAAAAATATATATATAATAAATAAGGGTTATTTTAGAGGTTAGCTAGGGGTTAGTTTAGGGGGTGAGTTTAGGGGTGAGTTTAGGGGTGAGTTTAGAGTATTTAGGGGTTAATAATAATTACTATAAATAGGTGTAATTGCATACATAATTTTACACCTAAATTTGCATATTATTAAGGTAATGATATTTTCTCTCTAATTATTATTCAAGTTTCATATATATCTATATATATATATATATTCAAAATTCACAAGCTTCTTTCAATATTTTTTCACAAATTCTTTCATTAATTAGTTTAATTTATTAAAATCACATATTAATTATAATTTTATTTAATGTAGAAAACGAAGGGATCGAGGATTAGGACTTTTACTGTTCATTTTTCTACATCGAATATCTGCGATTATTAAGGTAGGGATTTCCATATTATTTGTCTTTATTTAATGTTTCGTGATTGTACTTCATTGATTGCAATATATGTCAAGAGGAAATAAATTCATATAAGCTAGGGGCCATGAAAAGGGTCCGGGATCAAACGTATCTTCGGGGTGAACCCGCAATGCTATATGCAGGAACTGGCCAGTCAGAGGAAAAAGAGGAAATGAATGAATTTATTGTTGTAATTATGTGAATGCTTTTCATGTTATATTAAATATTGACAGATATGTCCCTACTGAGCGAGATGAAGCTCACCACTATTATTATCATGACTTTCAGGTTGAGGAATCCGACTGAGAATATGATGTTGTGGATGGTGGAACAAAACATGCTATATTTATATTTTAAATAATTATGATCGGACTAAATTTTAGATTTATGTCTTTAATTTTTCCGGTTTATGCTTGGAACAATTGTTGGATATTTAATTTAGAAGATGTAATATTACTATTACTATTACTATTATTATTATTATTATTATTATTATTATTATTATTATTGTATTTTTCCCTTAAGAATTAAAAATTCTCAATTAATTTTTTTTATCATTATTGGGATCACTTTAATTTATAAATTTATGTTTTCTTAAAAATATTTTTAGAATACTTTAATTTTATAAAATTGGGTCGTTACAAGTGGTATCAGAGCAGGTCTACGTTTCTGTAGGCTTGTTAAAAAAATTTGAAAATTTAAAATGTACGATTTTTTTTTTAAAAAAATAATATAATTCAAACTTTGTATAAGATAAAATAGTATAATAACATCCACCTCCATCATATCTTGTCGGTCTCCTCAAGGTATGAGAATTATTAATGCAAGTTACATTATACAATTGTACCAGTATGCTCATTTATGTCATGATGTATTTCATATTATTATATTCTGCTTTAGAAACTTAATACCAGTTTATATGTTAGATGAATAGAAATCTTGTATTTCTCTTTTAAAAAATATATTTTGTAAAAACAGACTTATAGTTGCAAATGCACACATATATATAGGTGGCAGGAACTCGCACTCGTCATATTGCAAGAAAGAACAATAATAATAATAATAATTGGGGTCCGAACCATCCGATTAACCGACTCAATCATTATTTCAACTATCAAATTGAGGAGGGGGATAGCATTGGAGAATATATAGTTAAAATTCACCAATTGTGGTATAATGTGAGAAATGTCATCGGCGCTCCAAACGAACGCGCTGCCTCCCGTAGAGTGATTGATAGCTTACCCTCATTTTGGAACGTCAAGGCTGAAAATCTTTATGCCTCATTATTGGAGTATGACAGGCATGACGACCGACCAAAAAATCAACTACGGGACATTCACTGCCAGGTTATACGGTAAATGGATTGAATTTTTGAACAATGAGGCTATGGCAGAAGATGAGGAACCGGAAGGAAACCTGGAAGAAACCCTAGGAAGATCCCGAAGAAGATCCTAAGGAAGAAGATCCGAGGAAGATGAAGACATGGATCAGTAGAGATGGTTGGGTCTATGTATTGTAATAATTGATAAATAAATCCTTATCATATATAAAGCTTAGTTATCCTTTAATTGATCCTAATTTATTTGACCATTATATTATGATATTTAGATTTTAAGTTAGATATTTTATGCAAAATCTATTAATAAATTGGGGTAAATAATAATAATACATTATGTATGACCTTAGGAATATGGCTCCCCGACGTGGAAATCAAGTCAATGGTGAGAACTCCACTAACACAAGAAATCAAACCACTGCTATTGCTGGAGATATAATTGCTGAGTTTCTCAGATGTGTGCAGAACAATGGGGACAACAACAACAACAACGCACGAGTTGTGGAACAATTTCGCCACTATCGTCAACCCACATTCAACGGACGTGATGGCCCGACAGCAGTAGAAGAATGGTTTCGATCGCTAGAGAGGATTTTTCGACTTATTGGATGCACGCATTTAACAGTAGAGTCGTATGTGCTACTTTCCAACTTACTGAAGACGCTGATCATTGGTGGCAAGGGTATTGGAGGACTAAGACCGAGGAAGAGTGAAATGCTTTAACATGGGATGAGTTCAAAATGATTGTAATTGAAAAGTTTTTCCCACAATCATATCGAGACAAGAAGGAGACAGAATTCCTTAACTTTAAACAAAGAAACATGATTGTCACAGAGTATGAGAGACAGTTCAATCAACTAAGTCGGTTTGCTCCACACCTAGTGGATACTGATTTGAAAAAGGCTTTGAGGTTCAGAAGGGGACTTCGAGCACAACTATCAGGAATACTATCTGCTCAAGGAGATTTGGAATACTCGGTGATAGTGAGAAAGGCTCATGAGGTGGAATCAAGTTTTGCTGGGGACGAAGAGGAGCAAAAGTTGGTCGTTTTACCTGAGAAAAGAAAATGGGACGGGGCAAGACATAATAAAAATGAAAATCAAAATAAACAGATAAAGACTGATGGAAATGCACGTCCAACTACGCAAGCAGACAGGCCAACTTGCCCAAAATGCAAGAAGAATCATTTTGGAGAATGTTTAGCTGAACATGGAAAATGCTTCAAGTGTAAGAAGCCAGGACATGAAGTCTCTAATTGTCCTCTTTTAAAAGCTGAGCGGGAAAGAAGAGAACAAACATCCGGAGGTAGAGCTCGAATGTATGCTATGACTCAGGAAGAAGGCGATCGTAACCCAAGTACAATGTCGTATGCTAACCATCTCTGGAATACCTGCTCTTGTACTTTTTGACACTGGTGCCACACATTCGTTTTTATCTGCCAAATTCCATGCTATATTAAGACATAAGAGTGCTAGAGTAAGTGACCCCTTGAGGTTGGCTTGCCATCTGGAGATTCAATAACAACTAACTCAGTAAATAAAGATGTTGAAGTGAATATAGGGGGGAAATATCTTAAAGTTGATCTATACATAATTAAGATGAAGGATTTTGATGTAATCTTAGGTATGAATTGGCTTAGTAGATATCAGGCAGACATTAAGTATCACGAGAAAGAGATAATATTCAAATTGCCAGGAAATGATGAGATAAAATTCTATGGGATTAAGTCTAAGGCAGTACCACGAGTGATGTCGGCAATGAAGGCAAGAAAGATGTTGAAAAAGAAAAATTGTCAAGGATATCTAGTGAGTTTAGTAGATACCTCGACAACCGAAGTGACACCTAATGATGTACCAATTGTGCAAGAATTTTTGGATGTATTTCCAAAAGACTTGCCGGGAATTCCTCCAGATCGCCAGGTTGAATTTGGAATAGATTTGGTACCTGGGGCATCACCTATATCTAAGGCACCCTATAGGATGGCGCCAAAGGAGTTACAAGAGTTAAAGGCGCAAATACAAGAACTTTTGGATTTGGGATTTATTAGACCTAGTGTATCACCGTGGGGAGCACCAGTTCTGTTTGTAAAGAAAAAAGACGGGTCACTTAGAATGTGTATCGATTATAGAGAACTTAATCGACTCACAGTGAAGAACAAGTACCCACTACCGAGGATTGAAGACTTGTTCGATCAATTGAGAGGTGCCAGCACTTTAGATTGACTTGAGATCCGGATATCATCAGTTAAAAATTAAAGAGAGTGATATCCCGAAAACAGCATTTAGAACCCGATATGGACATTATGAGTTTGTAGTAATGCCATTTTGGGTTAAGTAATGCACCAAAGAAAGATTCATGGACTTGATGAATAGAGTATTTCATCTGTATCTAGACCAATTCGTCATAGTCTTTATAGATGATATACTTGTATATTCAAATAATAGAGAGCAACATACTGAGCACTTAAGAATAGTGCTAGAAACACTTCGCAAGGAAAAGTTATATGTGAAATTCAAGAAATGCGAGTTCTGGCTAGATCGAGTGGTGTTTCTTGGACATGTAATCACTGCTCAAGGAATTGAAGTGGACCCGGTTAAAGTTGAAGCAATCAATGAATGGAGGGCACCTACGAATGCGAATGAAGTTCGCAGTTTTCTAGGTTTGGTAGGCTATTATCGGAGATTTATTGAAGGATTCTCAAAGATAGTTGCGCCTATGACTCGACTGACAAGAAAAGGGGAGAAGTTCCAATGGAATGAGAAATGCGAAGAAAGCTTTCAGGAGTTGAAGCGAAGGCTTACTTCTGCATCAGTATTAACTATTCCTGACCCCACTAAAGATTTTGTTATTTATAGTGATGCATCAAAACAAGGCTTAGGATGCGTGCTAATGCAACATGGTAAAGTGGTTGCCTACGCCTCAAGACAACTAAAGCAACATGAGTTAAATTATCCTACTCATGACCTAGAGTTAGCTGATGTAGTGCATGCATTAAAGATCTGACGCCATTACCAATATGGAGGGAAATGTGAAATCTTCACTGGCCACAAAAGCTTGAAATATTTGTTTACTCAGAAAGAGCTAAACATGAGGCAAAGAAGGTGGTTGGAATTGGTGAATGACTATGATTGCACTATCAGCTATCATCCGGGTAAAGCTAATGTTGTAGCTGATGCATTAAGTCGTAAACAAAAAAGGAGAAATGTCAAGTTTGATATCTCGAGCAAGAACATCTTGTGAGAGAATTCACCAGAATGAGAATTGAAATAGTGGTGCTTTTTTGATAAATGGTTTTATCATGATTTTGATGATTTTGTTTTTACACCAAAACAATGTTTTTAAAGGTTGTCCAAATACTCCTAAATGATTTAAAATGGTTTTAATATTTTCCGGAGTATTTCTTCAAGTTTTATTTTCGATAAAATTGGATAACACTTTTAATGATTTTATGTTTATAAGTTTTTACTTCAAAACAAGGTTCCTAAATGTTGTCCTAATACTCCCGATCGGTCTAAAATGTTCTTACTATTTTTCGGAGTATTTCTTAGAGTTTATTCTCGATAAAATATTGGACAACACTTTTGTTTTGAGGCCAACCGGTCACCCTATAGGGCAACCCGTACCTGAAGAGTACGTTGAAAGAATAAAATGAGACTGAGGCTGAAAAGAAAAGGGCGGTCGGCCGGTCCCTGTGGGGTCGACCGGTGCCATCGATCGGTCGCCCCCCGTGCGACCGGTGCCTGCAACTCTTGGATTGAAACAGAACTTCTATCTTTCATTTTTGATGAAGTGCGACCGGTTGTAGCTAGGGTCGACCGGTCGATGTGCACGTCGACCGGTCGCCCTGTGTAAGTTGCTGTTACGTTATTTCAAACTTCTATTTATGCGCGACCGGTCGCTCTTAAGTTTGACAGCAAAAATGTAACCGTTGTGCAGCAGACATCTTTTCCTTAATTTGTGGGATTGATTTCTAACAGCTCTTTTCTTCAATTGTCTTGCAATTTTTTACAGAATTCATGTCCCCAAGAGGAGCCTATCATGTACAAGACATCTTCTATAAATAGAGGAAGAATTGAAGCAACACAAAAAGAGAGAAAACTACAACACAACAAGATACACTCAAGAATACACTTGTTCTTACATTGTCTTATTTCTTGTTGTAATTTGCCTAGCTATTCACTTTCACATTCTTGAGGTCTAGGCTTTTCTTGATTACACTTGCACTCTATTGTATTATCAATTATCGAGTTGTAATCTTGAATTTGGGTAATCATTCAACACAAGATATCCTTGTGAGTGTTCTTGTGGTAAGAACACACTTGGGTGATCTAGGTGTTAGGTGTAAGAAGATTGTGGTAATCTTCTTGTTGAGGTGTTGAAGAATTTGGTATTCTTCAAGGTTGAAGATTGTGGTAATCTTCACAAGGTGCCGTTGGAGATTGTGGTAATCTCAAAGGTGGTGTTGAAGAAGAGTGTGATGCTCTTCAAGGTGTTGTTGTAAGTTGGTGTTGTATTAATTTGTGGTAAATTAATAAAATCTTTTTTCTTTTTGAAATCCATCCCGGATATACTAGGGTGGTAGAGGATTAGGCCCTAGGTGGGTCGAACCTCTATAAATCGACGTGTGTTGTTTACATTCCGCACCTTTATTATTGTGTTTGAGCATTTGGTTTGAAAAAGAGGGCAAAATCGAAAAGATGGAGATAATCTATTCACCCCCCCTCTAGATTATTGTAGCCGCTTGGACTTACAAGTGGTATCAGAGCCAAACTCTTTGGCAAGCTCGTTTCACATCGCGAGTGAAGAGAAACGATCGTCGGCTACCGAACGAAGCTCATCTTTCCGGCACCTCCACCACCAAGCCACCTCGGTTTGATTCCAAAAATTTTATATTTTGGAAAGAAAGAATGGAATGCTATTTACAAGGTTGCGGGTTTGATATTTGGAACACCGTCATAAATGGAGAATCCATTCCAACGAAGAATACACCACACACCTCTAAAGGCTTCAAAGAGCTCAATGATGAAGAGAAGAAAATCATCTCCTTAAATGGTAAAGCTCTTAGTATTTTGTATTGTTCACTTACTACTTTGGAATTTGATCATGTTGTAGGTATTCGATCGGCACATGAAGTATGGCAAAAATTAGAAGCCATCTATGAAGTGTATGCAAATGAAAGGAGCAACTCAAAAGCATCTACTTCACAAATGGATACAACATCAAATCCAACAACATGGGATGAGCCTTCTACAACCTCCCATGATGAAGAAGTTGAACAATGCCTCATAGGCATCGAAGAAAACGAGGTAAGTTCTAAACCCTCTACTTCCTATGATAATGATTATAGTGATTTGCAAAATGATTTTGATGAACTACAAGATGAATTCCAAAACTTACTTGTTAAATACAAATATTTGAAAAAGGAATTCATTGTTTTAAAAAATGATAAGGATAGTTTATTTACTTCCTATGAATCACTATCATGTGCTCACACCACCACTCTTGACAAGGTTAGAAACCTTGAGAAAGAAAATAGTACTCTTGTTGAGGATATAAATTGCTTGAAAAATGATTTATCTAAATCCAACTTGAGTGTCGATAGAATGACCAATATTATTGATTGTTGTGATAATTCGAAACTAGAACTTGATCATAAGCTTTAAGGGTGTCAATCACATGAAAAAGAATCAAGTCTCTAAGCACGTTGGTCATTATGCTCCTAGAATTATTACATGCTTTTATTGCGGTAAAAAGGGTCATACGGTAAATACTTGTCGGGCTAGAAATAGCTCTAATTATTGTTGGAGACCTAAAAGTCTCAAGACTAATCGCAAAGGACCCAAACACATGAGGGTACCACAAAACAATGTCATATTAGGTACTCGGCGAAATAATGATCGAAGAAAATTCATACCATCAAGAAGGCATCAAATGACCAATTCATTTGATCAAAGAAGGAGAAACTATTTTCAACAAAGCCAATTTCCAAGAAGAGGATATAATCAAAAATGGCAAGAACACAATCCTTGGAAATGGCAAAGACATTATCAACAAGATGATTTTCAAAGAAGAAGAGACCATCAACAATGGGAAGGACAAAAATTTTGGAGATGGAATAATTGGAGAGATTACCATCAACATGAAGATTTTAAAAAGGGAAGATATCATCAACAATGGGAAAACCCATGGCAACGGCGTAATTGGTAAACCGTATCTCCCCATTTAAATATGCATTTTATTTTAATTCTATGCATATTTGTATTTGTGTCTTAATTGCAAAATGAGTTTTCATGTATTTATTTTTTAAATTAAGGTCTTCAAAAACTTATTTGTATTTTTAAATATTTTTTAAAAAAGAAGACCTTATATGATGTTTTTATAACTCTTGTGCATTTTTGTAGACTAAAGTGTATTATCATGGATTTTTATGGCATGAGCTTACTTGTGATATCTCTTAGCCTACACTTTTATCATTATGATTTGTGCTAGATCTGTTTTAAGAATTCTGTAGGATTTACATATTTTCACAAATGGCCATTTTGTCAAGAAAGGCATAAATTATCGAGGTACGTTTACTTGTGTTATTCTTACTCTTATAGACTCGATATATGTATTGCCATATGCATATGTGCTTGTTTTTTTATAGTATTTCATACAAGTGCCATTAAGAGGATTTTTAGATTTTTTGAAAGGCACTATTCGATATTTGATTGCACATATTTGCTTTGTCAACTTTTGTTCAAATGAGGTCTCAATTATATGCTATCGGATTTTCAAATTTCAAAAGAGACCTTTTGTAGCTTTTTTTAAGCTTATTTGAACTTGCATGATTTATTAGACTCTTGATGATCTTCTAAATGCATAGTATGTGTTTCTTGCTTCATGGTCTATATATATAGTGTCTCTTACTACTATGCTCTTTTGCAAGATATTTTGTGATTGATGATTGAGACATGTTTTTACACTTTGGGCTATTTTTATTCTTGATTATATAAGCGATGCCGTTAATGAGTTTGTTAAGTTGTGTAGATGAGAAATGAAGTACTCCAAATATTAGTTACCTCAAAATATTTGGATGTATATGTTCTATTGTGAACACCTTAGACAAATTGGATGCCCTATGATGATAGTAATGAAGTAGACAAAAAGGGTATTCCGGAACAAACTCGATAACCAAGGCAACATTGGTCGAACTAAGGCAAGATTAGTAGCTTGAAGGTATTTTCTAGAAAGAGGTAATTGATTTTGATGTAACATTTGCACTCATAGCACATTTAGTAGCTATTTGCATTTTACTTGCCCATTCTTGTTTTAAGAAAATTTCAAGCTTTACAAAATGGATGTTTAATCCAATTTTCTCAATGGTTTTATTCTAGAAGAAGTCTATGTAAAACAACCTCCGGGGTTTAAAATTTTTTCTAGGCCAAATGTTTTTACGGTTGATAGACTTAGCTATTTTTGCTAAATGATTTTACAAGAGGTAAAATTGATACTACTCTCTTTGTTTTTGAAAAAGGGCAAGATTGTTTACTTGTGCATATTTATGAGAATATTTTTGATACTACTAATGAATATTTGTGCAAGATATTTTTCTAAGTTGATGCAAGGTGTACTAGTAATAAAATGAGCATGATGGGGGAGCTCAATTTCTTGCTTGGACTTCAAATCATTCAATGCCAAGTAGATGGTTACATTTCAAAAAGAACTCTTGAAGGAGTTAGGCATTAAAGAAGGAAGAATCATCTCAACCTCTATGGCTACCAATGAAGAGATTGACAAAGGTTGAGAAAGGCATGTCGGTTGACAAACAAATTCGAGGTATGTTTTCTTGTATTATTTCTATAGACTCGACATTCCATATGCCTTATGTCTATATGCTCGACTTCAAAACTTATCCCAAGGAATCTCATTAAAGTGCCGTTAAAAGAAATTTTCAAATATTTATAAGGCACTTCTTCTTATGACTTGTTCATCCAAAGCTTTTAAAACGTTCTTATTTTTTCGGGATAACAAGTCCGGTGAAAATTATTCAAAATATAGTTCGTCATCATCGAACTAAATATATTGAGATTCGATGTTTTTTTTTTAAAAGGGATTGAGTTTTTAACAAAAACTTGAGATGTGTTTAATTCCGTCTCAATGATAACTCGCGGACTTTTTAATCGTTAATCGCTGAGTATTTTACCTCATTTCGAGCTTGATTATGACATAATGTATATTCAATGAGGTCTAAGTTTGCATTTTGCACGTTTTAAAACTTAGGGGCGAAAAATCGGATTTTTGGATCAAAATTCGGAATTTTGGATTACAGTTGAAACAGTGGTCACCCGGGCGGGGCCGACGGCGCCCACTGCTCGACCGGTCGCCCTGCCCCTGGACCGGTCGCCCTTGGTGATTTTTCTTGTTAAAAACGTTCTGTTTTCCAGACTTAGCAATTTTTGCTTTTTGGTCCATTTTTCGCCCCCTTTGCAAATTTCACACACAACTCACTTCAAATGAGTTTTGTTGCATATATTACATATATTGGGGAGTATAAGGCTCAATTATCATCATCGCTCATCTTTACCGTTCGAATGGTAAGAATTCTACTTCTTTAGCTCGATTGGGTTGAACCCTTGAGAACTTGGTTTAAATGTCAAATTCTTGATGCTAATTGTATATGTTTGAGATGAGCTTATTGATTATTGATGAATGATATTTATTAAATTGCATTTGGTGATGAAAAACTTGGCTTGTTTTCTTTTACAAGGGCTATATATGTCTTTTTCAATTTTTGACGCCCGCCAAGTGTTCGATAAAACGTTTCAATGAAAAATTCATCACCTACATGATTCTCTCGTTTTCAAAAGTCTTATATATTTATGGAGATCATGTTTTGCTTATCAAATGAGTTTTTATAAGCTTCTTCAAGCCGTATGATTCGACTTTTCCCTCCTATTTGGGTTAAAAGCTTCAATGTTCAAAATAGCTCGATACATCGGTCTAGTTGTGCACTTTGATATGAATATATGATGTATTTATCGTGCTAACATTCTTTTTGATGATTCCAAAGGGGGAGAAACAGGTTATGAGCTCTTTAGCTCTTTAGCTCAAATAAGCTAAGATAAGCTCAAACGAAAAGAAGCTTAGCTCAAATAAGCTAAGTTAAGCTCAATAACGAAAAGAAGCTATAAGCTATGGCTTCCTAAAGCCATAAGTTGTGTATGACTCTTGGTCCATTGGTTGTAGTATGGACGTATTTATGTTTCTAATGATTTCTCTTTGACAGGGGGAGCTTTTAAGTTATTGACACTTAAGCTCAATACTGAAAAGCTAAGATTTTAGCTTATGTTTAAATTGCTTCTATATAACTATTGTTGTGCATGTTGATAGGGGGAGCATTTGTTATATGTGTTTGAATATCTCTACTCCCATCCTTGTGTTTTTATTGCATGGAATGTTGTCGCTCACAACGGATAGTTCTCTTTAACCGGTAAAATTGTTTTGTTTTCAAAATCGACCTTGTTAAAATAGTTTTGGTTTGTAATCATCAAAAAGGGGGAGATTGTTTGATAAATGGTTTTATCATGATTTTGATGATTTTGTTTTTACACCAAAACAATGTTTTTAAAGGTTGTCCAAATACTCCTAAATGATTTAAAATGGTTTTAATATTTTCCGGAGTATTTCTTCAAGTTTTATTTTCGATAAAATTGGACAACACTTTTAATGATTTTATGTTTATAAGTTTTTACTTCAAAACAAGGTTCCTAAATGTTGTCCTAATACTCCCGATCAGATCTAAAATGTTCTTACTATTTTTCGAGTATTTCTTGGAGTTTATTCTCGATAAAATATTGGACAACACTTTTGTTTTGAGGCAACCTCGCCCTATAGGGCAACCCGCACTGAAGAGTACGTTGAAAGAATAAAATGAGACGAGGCCGGTTGAAAAGGGCGGTCGACCGGTCACCCAGTCACCCAGTGGGGTCGACCATCGTCGGCGCCCCCGTCGCGCGACGGTGCCTACAACTCTTGGATTGAAACAACTTCTATCTTTCATTTTCGATGAAGTGCGACGGCCGGTTGTAGCTAGGGTCGACGGCGAGGTGCACGCCGACCGGCCGCCTGTAAGTTCTTTATTTACGTTATTTCAAACTTCTATTTCTCAACGACCGATGGTCGTCCTTAAGTTTGACAAAAAAATGTAACATTGTGCAAACAGACATCTTTTCCTTAATTTGTGGGATTCATTTCTAACAGCTCTTTTTCTTCAATTGTCTTGCAATTTTTTACAGAATTCATGTCCCCAAGAGGAGCCTATCATGTACAAGACATCTTCTATAAATAGAGGAAGAATTGAAGCAACACAAAAAGAGAAAAAACTACAACACAACAAGATACACTCAAGAATACACTTGTTCTTACATTTGTCTTATTTCTTGTTGTAATTTGCCTAGCTATTCACTTTCACATTCTTGAGGTCTAGGCTTTTCTTGATTACACTTGCACTCTATTGTATTATCAATTATCGAGTTGTAATCTTGAATTTGGGTAATCATTCAACACAAGATATCCTTGTGAGTGTTCTTGTGGTAAGAACACACTTGGGTGATCTAGGTGTTAGGTGTGAGAAGATTGTGGTAATCTTCTTGTTGAGGTGTTGAAGAATTTGGTATTCTTCAAGGTTGAAGATTGTGGTAATCTTCACAAGGTGCCGTTGGAGATTGTGGTAATCTTCAAGTGAGATTGTGGTAATCTCAAAGGTGGTGTTGAAGAAGAGTGTGGTGCTCTTCAAGGTGTTGTTGTAAGTTGGTGTTGTATTAATTTGTGGTAAATTAATAAAATCTTTTTTCTTTTTGAAATCCATCCCGGATATACTGAGGTGGTAGAGGATTAGGCCCTAGGTGGGTTGAACCTCTATAAATCGACGTGTGTTGTTTACATTCCGCACCTTTATTATTGTGTTTGAGCATTTGGTTTGAAAAAGAGGGCGAAATCGAAAAGATGGAGATAATATATTCACCCCCCCTCTAGATTATCGTAGCCGCTTGGACTTACAGGTGCCACCCAAAAGCACAGAGATAATACTAGCATCTTTGGTGGTGCAACCTACTCTGAGAGAGAAGATAAAAGAAGCTCAACCTCGAGATAACTTTTTGAGCAAAATGAAAGAAAAAGCTCGTGAAGGGATAGTAAAAGGATTTGTTATAACAAATGATGGTACTTTGACTTATGAAGGGAGATTATGCGTTCATAAAGAAGAAAGGCTTAGAAAAGAAATCCTCGAAGAAGCTCACTGTACGCCGTACACAACTCACCCTGGAGGTACTAAAATGTATCGAGATTTAAGAGAAGTATTTTGGTGGCGAAGTATGAAAAGAGATATTGGAACTTTTGTAGAAAAATGTTTGACTTGTCAGCAAGTTAAAGTCGAACACCAAAGACCATCTGGTTTGCTCAAACCACTTGACATTCCAGAATGGAAATGGGAGCACATAACTATGGATTTTGTGGTAAGGCTTCCACCATCAGTCAAGGGAAACAAGGCTGTTTGGGTTGTAGTAGATCGGTTAACAAAGTCAGCTCATTTCCTACCAGTTAAAATGACGTTCGATGGGAGCGATATGCACAAATTTATATTAAGGAGATAGTAAGACTTCATGGAGTTCCCCGTGTCAATTGTTTCAGACAAAGATACGCGTTTTACTTCTAAGTTTTGGAAAAGTCTACAAAGTGCCTTGGGAACAAAGCTAAATTTTAGTATGACTTATCATCCACAAACAGATGGGCAGTCTGAAAGGACTATACAAATATTGGAAGATATGTTGAGAGCATGTGTGCTCGACTTAGGAAGTAATTGGGAAATATTATTACCTTTGGTGGAATTCGCTTATAACAACAGCTTATCAAGCGACTATTGGGATGGCTCCATACGAGGCGTTGTACGAGAAGAAAATGTAGATCACCATTATATTGGAGCGAAGTTGGTGAAAGAAAAATTTTGGGGCCTGAATTAATTCGCAAACTCTGAGAAGATAGCTATGATACAAGATCGAATCAAAATGGCTCAAGATAGACAAAAGTCATATGCTGATAGACGGAGAAAACATATACAGTTTGATGAGGGAGAAAAAGTATTTCTGAAAGTAGCTCCTATCAAAGGTGTTATTCGATTTCGCGAAAAGGAAAGTTGAAACCGAGATATATTGGTCCATTTGAAATCCTTACACGAGTTGGAGATTTAGCTTATCACCCTAGCATTACCACCGAGTCTATCAAGTGTGCACAATGTTTTTCACGTCTCTATGCTAAGAAAGTACGTTCACGATCCAAGTCACATCGTGAATTATAAGGATCTGACAATCAACAATGATTTAACTTATGAGGAAGCACCAGAAGCTGTTTTGGAACGCAAGATTCACCATTTGAGAAATAAAGATATTGCTCGATCAAAGTACAATGGAGACGCGTCATGGCGAAAATGAAGCTACTTGGGAGCGTGAAGAGGAGATTCGTGTCAAATACCCAAGTTTTTCAATTCCAGGTAAGATATCGAATTTCGAAGACGAAATTTTATTTAAGGAGAGTAGAATGTGATAACAGAAAAAAATATATATATATAATAAATAGGGGTTATTTTAGAGGTTAGCTAGGGGTTAGTTTAGGGGGTGAGTTTAGGGGTTATTTTAGAGTATTTAGGGGTTAATAATAATTACTATAAATAGGTGTAACTTCATACATAATTTTACACCCAAATTTGCATATTATTAAGGTAATGATATTTTCTCTCTAATTATTATTCAAGTTTCATATATATCTATATATATATATATATATATTCAAAATTCACAAGCTTCTTTCAATATTTTTCACAAATTCTTTCATTAATTAGTTTAATTTATTAAAATCACATGTTAATTATAATTTTATTTAATGTAGAAAACGAATGGATCGAGGATTATGACTTTTACTGTTCATTTTTCTACATCGAATATCTACGATTATTAAGGTAGGGATTTCCATATTATTTGTCATTATTTAATGTTTCGTGATTGTACTTCATTGATTGCAATATATGTCAAGAGGAAATAAATTCATATAACCTAGGGGCCATGAAAAGGGTCCGGGATCAAACGTATCTTCGTGGTGAACCCGCAATGCTATATGTAGGAACTGGCCAGTCAGAGGAAAAAGAGGAAATGAATGAATTTATTGTTGTAATTATGTGAATGCTTTTCATGTTATATTAAATATTGACAGATATGTCCCTACTGAGCGAGATGAAGCTCACCCCTATTATTATCATGATTTTGAGGTTGAGGAATTCGGCTGAGGATATGATGTTGTGGATGGTGGAACAAAACATGCTATGTTTATATTTTAAATAATTATGATCGGACTAAATTTTAGATTTATGTCTTTAATATTTCCGGTTTATGCTTGGAATAATTGTTGGATATTTAATTTAGAAGATGTAATATTACTATTACTATTATTATTATTATTATTATTATTATTATTATTATTATTATTATTATTATTATTATTTCCCTTAAGAATTAAAAATTCTCAATTAATTTTTTTTTATCATTATTGGGATCACTTTAATTTATAAACTTATGTTTTCTTAAAAATATTTTTAGAATACTTTAATTTTATAAAATTGGGTCGTTACAAAGCTACACACCAAATTTGGTGTAAATGAATACTACTATTCATTTACACCAAATTTGGTGTAATGCAATATCCCACATTTGCCTCAAATTCCTTTCTACTTCAAATTTAAATTCCAATGGTATCCTCATTTTATATACAAATAATTTATATAAATATAATTTTAATAATTAATTAATATTTTCTATAAATTTTAATAAATAACAAATAATTATAATTGATAAGTGCATTTTTATTCACATTTTTATAACTCTTTTTCGACAATTTCTTTAAAGTTTTAGTTTATTAATCAATAAATTCAAGAATAATCACCTTGGCTTGTTTTAAATGATGAAGGTAAAGACTTGAAGCAAACTCGTATAGATTTCGTATGAAAATACGAACAAAAATGAAGTCTAACATTGATCGAAAAGAAAGCAAAGAGACTCAATTTCGCGCAAAACACACCCCTAGTGTGTTGGGAAACATGGTCATGCTTAAAAGAGAAGAAAAACAAGAAAAGCAGAAAAACACACCCAGGCCGTGCTTTGAAAGCACGACCGTGTTCGGCATTCTGTCAACGAAAACATGGCCTAACCGTGTTTAAAAACACACCCTGCCAAGAATCTCAAATTTTCGAAGGAAACACGGCCCTGCCGTGCTTTTAAACACGGCCGTGTTCGTCAATTTCTGCGAACAAAAGCACGACCGTGTTTTTCCCTCCAGGCTAAACTTTTCTGTGCGGAAATTATGGAAGCTTTTTCTTTTTGCTTTTGGACAACTTTTGAACAACTTTTACATCTCATTCTGCTGCATTAAGTCCCATTATTCCCTTAATTATCATATGAAAACAAGGATTCAACAACCCAATTATGGTAGTGGAGCAATTATTTGCAAGATATGACATTGTTAATGTGTTCTTTCACAAAAACAATGTCTATAAAAGCCAAGAATTTGGGATGGAGGATTCATTCATTTACTCTAAGTTTCAAAGCAAAATACATGGAGAGGATAAAAGAGAGGTAGAGTTTGAAGTTGAAGAACATTAGAGGAGAAGGCTTGGAGCTCATCATCATTGCAATCAACCAAGGAAGAAGTCTTGTATTGGTCTTGAATAAGAGCTAAGTATACCATGTTCATTTCATTCAAATCTTCTTGTGTGGTATACTCTTTTATCAAAGCCATGTGTAGTTAAATTTTTAGTGTTTGAATGTAATGAACTCTAGAATGGATTTGTGATTATGGATTGAATGTTTTTAATAAAATCTTCATGTTTTATGTGATTCACTTATTTTAAGCTTTCTTAATTCGAGTTAATATTTCCGGTATATTAATTTGAAGTCCATTCCTCATCGGGTAATCGAGAGATTTATGATAGAAAGAACATATTTAAGTGAAACGAGTTGCATGCAATCCTAGATATAGGACGACATAAATCTTCTGGATTAGGATGAAACCTAATATGGGAATTCACAAATCGTTTTAATGCAATCTTGGGGTTTTAACTAGAAAGAGATTTCAGTTAATCAACTTGAGATTAGGAGTTTTTCACCTTGAGAAAGGGTTTAACTTAAATCGGGAATTTCTACGGTCCATGAAACATGAGATTTTATTAAAAGTGGTTGGTTTTTGCTTAAGGGCTTATGGTTGTATTTTTAACTTGTTGAATCACAAAAACATTCTAGAGGAATTTACATTCAAACACATTTCTAGCTCTTGATTTCTTATTCTACAATCTCCTTTTATTTAATCTATTGTAAGTTGTAATTATTTCAAATTCTTTATTTTTCATTTTCTATTTTTACCAAACAAAAACTCTGAAAATTGTTAGATTTGATAACAAAAAAGACGGTAATTACTAGTACTTACAATCCTCGTGGGAATGACACTCGGTACTCAATAATCTATACTATAAAATGATAGGTGCACTTGCCTAAGGTTTTCTAGAGTAGCTTTTGAGCCATCAAGTTTTTGGCACCGTTGTCGGGGATTGTAATATTAAGAACGCTTTATTTTTGTTAATCTAATTATTTTTTTTATTTTTTTTATTTTACCATTGCCTTTCATCTTATTCATCCTTGTAAGTCTTGGATTACACTTATCCTCTTTATTTGCCGCAGTACATGCCTACTCGTCGCCAAATTTGGAAGCGCGAGACCGTCGGTAGCAACACATAGGAAAGCACTAATACAGACCACAAGGAGGATATTAACGAAGACAAGGATCCTGTCATGGCAGATGAACAACAAAGAACCATGTACGACTACGCCAAGCCATCTATGGACGACACGTCATCAAGTATCGTAAGGCCCGCTGTTGCCGCCAATAATTTTGAGATCAAACCAAATGTTATTCAAATGGTGCAACAGTTTGTTCAATTCGACGGCCTACCAGATGAAGATCCCAATAACCACATCGCGAATTTCCTTGAAATTTGCGATACCTTCAAGATCAATGGGGTCTCTGACGATGCCATCCGCTTATGCCTATTCTCATTTACTCTTCAGGGATGGGCTAAACAGTGGCTAAATACTTTACCAAAGAGAACAATCAAAACATGGAGCATTATGGCTGAAAAGTTCCTTCTAAAGTACTTTCCACCGGCCAAAACCGCACGTTTGAGGAATGAAATATCTTCATTCACTCAAGAAGATGATGAGACCTTAGTACGACACCTGGGAAAGATTCAAAGAACTATTGCGGAAATGCCCACATCATGGCCTTCCTATCTGGATGCAAGTCCAAACATTTTACTATGGGCTACTCTCGTCAACGAGGCAAATGATCGATGTAGCAGCTGGGGGAACGTTGAACAATAAAACACCAGAAGCTGCCCAAGATCTAATAGAGGGAATGGCCATGAATGGTTACCAATGGCAATCCACAAGAGGAAAGACTAACAGGTCGGTAGGTGTATACAATGCAGACGCGGTAGTTACGCTAGCCGCACAAGTCGAAGCTCTGACTCAAAATTGACGAGTTGGCAGCTCTAAAACCACCACAACAAGTCTTCTCATGCGAGACTTGTGGAGGATCGCACAATCACCAAGAGTGTCCCCACGCAATACCACCGCATGAGTACGTGGATTATCTCGGTAACCAATCTCGACCTTCCCAACATAATCCTTTCAGTAACACCTATAATCCAGGTTGGCGTCAGCACCCGAACTTCAGTTGGAGCAATCAAGGTCAACAGCGGCCTAATCCAAACGCACTCCCCAACTCGTCTGCATCTCCCGGTTTCCAACCACAAAACCAAATTTGGAGGACTTATTGTCCAAGTTCATCCAAACAACAGAAACCCATTTCACGACCACCGAAACATCATTAAGGAACCAAGAAGCGTCCATTCGCAACTTGGAAAATCAAATTGACCAAATTGCCAAAATAATTTCCAAAAGGCCACAGGGGAGTCTACCAAGCAACACCGAACCAAATCCGCGAGAACAGGTAAAAGCAATCACTTTAAGAAGCGAAACAAAGCTAGACGAGGTACGGATGCCGGAAGATGAGCCCACCCCCGTACAACAAAAAGGCGAACAGGTACTCAAGGAAACAAAGAAAATGGTACCAGAATTCCAACCACCTATCCCGCATCCAAGCCGATTGCAAAAGGGCAAACATGACGATCAATTCGGTAAGTTTTTGGATTTGTTTAAACAGTTGCACATCAATATTCCTTTTGTTGAAGCCCTTTCACAGATGCCGAAATATGCCAAGTTCTTAAAAGATCTCCTTTCAAATAAAAAGAAGCTTGAAGAGCTATCCATGGTACAATTGAACGAGGAGTGCTCGGCAATTTTGCAAAATAAGTTATCTCAGAAAATCAAAGATCTAGGGAGTTTTACTATTCCTTGCAGTGTTGGTAATTTGACTGTTGATCGGGCATTGGCAGATCTTGGGGCTAGCATTAATTTGATGCCTTATGATTTATTCAAACAAATGGGTCTAGGGGAACCAAAACCTACTAGGATGAGCTTACAATTAGTTGTTAGGTCCATCAAATATCCTAGAGGCATTGTTGAGGATGTTTTGGTCAAGGTCGATAAATTTATATTTCCTATCGATTTTGTAATCCTTGACATGCATACCGATGTCGAAGTCCCCTTAATCCTAGGGCATCCATTTTTAGCTACTGCTAAGGCAATCATTGACGTGCATGATGGCAAACTAATTTTATGAGTCGAAGATGAACAAGTCATTTTTAAAATCGCTACATCGATGAAAAATACGATAGATAAAGATGGCTCTTGTTTTGCTATTGATCTTGTTGATATGGAGATAGCCAATTCCTTACCAAGCATGATTTCTAACGAATTTTTGGAGACTTGTATTGTTCAAGGTGTAAGTATAGCGGAGGAAAATCCCTTTCTTAGGGAATTTGTACTCGTATTGGAGGAAAA
Organism: Rehmannia glutinosa; assembly: GCA_016081115.2. Classification (NCBI taxonomy): domain Eukaryota; kingdom Viridiplantae; phylum Streptophyta; class Magnoliopsida; order Lamiales; family Orobanchaceae; genus Rehmannia; species Rehmannia glutinosa. Next base: position 12,584 of record JABTTQ020000552.1, on the reverse strand, counting down.
CACACCAACAGAACGACACAAAGAGTTCGAAAAAATTGAAAACTCTCAAATGGGGCATATCAAACCATCCATTGGGGACCCACCACTGTTGGAGCTGAAAGAACTACCCGAACACCTTGAATATGCATTTCTAGCCGATAACTCCAAACTCCCCGTGATTATTTCCTCCAATTTATCTTCACATCAAAAGGATAGATTGTTGGCAATATTACGGGAACACAAAAAGGCCATCGCTTGGAAAATCTCCGACATTCAAGGGATCAATCCTTCCTTTTGCACTCATAAAATTTTGATGGACGAGAACTTCAAGCCGGTTGTTCTAGCTCAACGTCGCTTAAATCCAAACATGAAAGAGGTAGTCAAGGCGATAATCAAACTACTTGATCTTTGGCTCATTTACCCGATCTCCGATGAATTGGGTAAGCCCAGTTCAAGTGGTCCCAAAAAAGGAGGGATGACGGTGGTGCGAATGAGAAGAATGAACTTATTCCAATGCGAACGGTAACAAGTTGGCGAGTTTGCATCAATTACCGACGACTCAACGATGCTACTCGCAAGGACCATTTTCCCTTAACTTTTATTGATCAAATGCTTGAACGATTATCTGGTCACTGTTATTATTGCTTTCTTGATTGTATGTCAGGTTATTTTCAGATCCCGATAGCACCGGAGGACCAAGAGAAAACCATTTTCACTTGTCCCTATGGTACTTTTGCCTATCGATGCATGCCTTTCGGGTTGTGCAATGCACCGACAACCTTTCAACATTGCATGCTCACCATCTTCGACAAACTTGTATAAGAAATCATGGTAGTCTTCATGGATGACTTCTCAGTTTTTGGGGACTCCTTTGATCTTTGTCTTGCAAATCTTGAAAAAGTCATTGTTCGTTGCGAAGAAACTAACCTGGTTCTTAACCGGGAAAAATTCCACTTCATGGTACAAGAAGGAATTGTTTTGGGACATAAAATTTCTTGCAGGGGCAGTGAAGTGGACAAGACAAAGGTTGATACAATTTCCAAATTGCCACCACCCACCTCGGTGAAGGTAGTTCGAAGCTTTTTGGGGCACGCCGGGTTTTATAGGTGCTTTATCAAAGATTTTTCCAAAATCGCCCGACCACTTACCCGCCTCTTAGAGAAGGATGCAGTTTTTGACATTAATGATGAATGCCTTCAAGCATTCAATACTTTAAAAGAAAAACTCACCACTTCTCCCATCATGGTGGCTCCGGATTGGTCTCAACCATTCGAACTCATGTGTGGTGCTAGCGATTATGCGGTAGGTGCGGTACTCGGGCAGCGAAAAGACAAACATTTCCGACCAATTTACTATGCAAGTAAAACTCTGAATCCTGCTCAATCCAATTATACAACTACCGGAAAGGAATTACTTGCAGTGATTTTCGCCTTTGACAAATTCCGCTCATACCTAGTCCTATCAAAAGTCATTGTCTATACGAATCACTCCGCCTTACGCTATTTTCTTGACAAAAATGATGCAAAGCCACAATTAATTCGATGGGTCCTCTTACTCCAAGAATTCGATGTGGAGATCAAAGATAAACGGGGTTCCAAAAATCTTGCCGCCGATCACTTATCTCGGCTTGAACACTCTGGTACCGACAAGCAGCACAATGGACATACCAACGACTCTTTCCCGGATGAGCAACTCTTTGCCCTTAACTCAATTTCAATTGATATTCCTTGGTTTGCAGATTTTGTTAATTATCTTGCAGGAAAAGTTCTACCAAAAGGGATGACCCATCAACAAAAGAAGAAATTCTTTTCGGACCTCAAATACTATATTTGGGACGATCCCCACCTCTTCCGAGTTTGTGCGGATCAAATCATAAGAAGATGTGTAGCACTTCCTGAAACAATCTCCATTTTGAATCACTATCACAAGGGGCCCACCGATGGACACTACCAAGCAAATACCACGGCACGAAAGGTCCTTGAGTTGGGTTTTTATTGGCCTACACTTTTGAAAGACGCAAAATGATATGTTGAAACTTGTGATAATTGTCAACGAACAGGAAGTATTTCTCAAAAAAATGAAATGCCCCAAAACGGTATTCTTGTTTGCGAAATTTTTGATGTTTGGGGTATTGATTTTATGGGACCTTTTCCTACGTCGTTTGGCAATAAATACATTTTAGTAGTCGTTGACTACGTGTCTAAATGGGTAGAGGCTCAAGCCTTGCCTAAAAATGATGCTCGAGTGGTGATACATTTTCTCAAAAAACTTTTCACCCGATTCGGTACACCACGAGCCATCATTAGTGATAGGGGCACTCACTTTTGCAATAGTCAATTCGACAAAGTGCTAAAACGTTATGGTGTCACACACCGAGTCGCCACCGCCTATCACCCCCAAACTAGTGGTCAAGTCGAAGTGTCCAACCGAGAATTAAACGAATTTTGGAAAAAACGGTTGGACACTCTCGTAAGGATTGGTCCCTCAAGCTCGATGATGCCCTTTGGGCTTATAGAACGGCTTTCAAAACGCCGATAGGGACTACCCCATACTGACTCGTTTATGGTAAGGCATGTCATTTGCCGGTTGAGCTTGAACATAAAGCCTTTTGGGCTATTAAAATACTTAACTATGATTTGTCAAGTGCATGAAATAACCATTTATTGCAGATTAATGAACTCGAAGAATGGCAGAACTCGGCATACGAGAATTCAAAAATCTACAAGGAACGAACAAAGAAATGGCATGACAAACACATTAAGCAAACGAGGGAATTCCAACCTGGTGATCAAGTGTTACTCTTCAATTCCTGACTCCGACTATTCCCAGGTAAGTTAAACTCCCGGTGGTCCAGCCCATTTACTGTCACTCAAGTGTTCCGTTATGGGACTATTGAAATCACGCACAAGGAAATGGGTACATTTAAGGTGAATGGACACCGTCTGAAGCTCCATTTTGGGGGCACCATCGATGATAGTTATCGAGATTCCATCCATCTTGACATCCCGCAAAATACACCACACGAGTAGAGGTAAAACGGTCCAGCTATACGACGTTAAAGAAGCGCTATCCGGGAGAGAACCCGGCATTTTGTGTGCATTTTTCTTTTGCTTAGTTTTTTTTAAAATTTGGTTGCTTTGGGATGTTTTGTTTTAATTTATTTATTTAAAAAAAAGGTATGGCCGTGTTAACCAAACAAGGTTGTGTTCGTCATCCATTTCGCGAACACACCCTTGCCGTGTTCAACAGTCCAGGACCAAGTTCTGAATTTCGTACAAAACACGGTCTGGGCGTGCCAATAAACACGGTCGTGGTTTAAAAAAAAGGGGGGGCTGAGTTGAAAATTTCGTACAAAACACGGCCAAGGCATGTTACTAAACACGCCCGTGTTTAAATTCGAAAAACAAAAAGACCGGAGTTGAAAATTTCGTACAAAACACGGCCATGGCGTGTTATTAAACACGCCTGTGTTTAAATTCAAAAAAAAAAGCAAAAAAAAAACTGGACAACACGTACCGAACACGACCGTGTTCGGACGCGTCTTAAACAGAGACCCCGATTTTCTTCCCCATTTTTTCTCCCAAAACCCTTCTTCTTCTTCCCCAATCTTCCGTCTCTCTAAAACTCTCCCCCTCACATCCCAATTTCTTCTTTCTTCTCTCAAATTCTTCACTCACATCAACACATTTTCACACCACAAGGTTCTCCCTTCCTCTCCTCACAATGCAACCTAGGTATGTGTTCTTGCAATTTCTTTTTCTCTTTTCAATTTTGCTTTCAAATTTCGAAATTTCCATGTTTTAGTTAGTGGATTTTTTTTCTTTTGTGTGTTATTGTGAAGGTCCTCCCATGTTGTAATTAAGAAATTCATGAGTTTTATTATCAATTTTTCATGCCCTAGAAATTGTAATTAGGGAAATTGAAATTTAGATAGATGTTGTTCAATGCTATAATCATGAATTCTCTATTATGATATGTTTCTTGTACAATTTGTGAGTTTTATTGGGTTTGTTTGTAGTAATTTCTTGTTTATTGTGATAATGGTGGAAATTGTTCTTTTTGTGTTCATTTTCCTAAAATAAGGAATTGGTCATATGTTTTTATTCATGAGATGAGTTTGTGGAATTGGTCTTGGGCTTATATGCTAAATCTATAGTAGTTGAAGACTGAAATTCTTGAACTGTTGTTGCCAAAAAATTTTTGTTGTTGACCACAAGTCAATGCTCAACTAAGCTTTCTATCTTTGCCTATTATTTTTGTTGAGTATTTATGTTGTAAATATGATGGAATTGTAGAAGAATTGGTGATGTCTTTCGTGCTTGGGTTTGCTTGTTGTCTATGTCTATTAGAATGATCTTTCACGCTATTGTAAGTTTCTTTTGACATAGGAATTCGAGGTCAAAGCGTCGTCGTACCGGCGGTGCTTCATCTTTCACGGCCCCCGCACCCGACGGACGCCGAGCCACTCGCGCCGACCCACCGGCCCTTGCCAACCCATATGGCATCTCTTTTTGGGATGCCGACCATGAAGCTCAATATCACCGTCTAGCTCAACGCAAAATTCTTAATACGCGATTCTCGGATAATTTCATGTTGGATGGATTCGGGCTATGTTCAAATATGGAATGGATGTTCGCACAGATTGGGTGGGGATAATTCTTAAATTTATGCATGTCCACCTACATTCGTCTCACATTGGAGTTCCTTACTTCTTAAAATGCCGAGATAACATTGGGCCGCCATGCTAAAAAAGGGCGAATCACCTTTCGGCTCTTCAACAACGATCACCAACTCACATTAGCCGATTTCAACACCATTTATGGCTTACCCACAAATGGGTTGCACATCAAACCGTTGGGGTTCCGTGATCGTCAGTTTTGGCAAGCTATCACAAGGGAGCTAGAATATAACCCATCCTCATCAAAATCCTCGTGTATAGTCAATCCGTGCTTCCGTTATGTACATCGGGTGCTCTCTAGCACACTTTTTGGCCGGGTGAAAGCGAAGAGGTCGTCCGTCTTGACAAGCTTTATTTCTTATGGTGTATGGTGTATTCTTCTTAGGCTGACACGGGCTCATACTTGGCAAAGCATTTTCTAAAAGTCAGTAAGAAGGATCGAGGCAAAATCATCATTGGTGGCCTTATTACTCCTATCGCCGCCCATTTCGGTTATGACCTCACTGGACTCGAGCAAGCCCGGGGACCGACCCGGATTGACTTTGAGTCTTGCATCGCCATGGGCATGATTTAACGGAGCGGTGTGGGTTATGTCTTAAAGTTCAAACATACCGACTACACGCATCTGTTGCCGGATCCTTCTCGCACTTCGGTTCGAGATCCAAAAATTGGAAGATGTTTTACCCTCATGGTGATAACCCGGACGCTTTCCAATTACCCGCCCCACTGGCCTCGGACACGGACGCTTATCAAAGTGAGGATCCTGATGTTGAGGGTCCCTCCACTTCTCAACCACCAAGAAGACCATCCCCTCCCGCGGATGACACTCGATCTCTCCTCCAAGCCATTCGATTGGAGAAAATGCAACAAAGAGCCATATTAGATCAAAAGGGGGAGAGAATGGCGCAACACTTTGCTACAGTTGAAGAACAACAAAATCGACATTTCATGAATCTTCAACAGCAGCAACAACAACACTACGATCTCTTACGCCAGCATCAACAACAACAATACGACCAACAACAGTCCTACTTTGCCATGTTGGATCGCATCCAACAATGGCATATTTCGCAAGGACATTTTTCACCACCACCACAATAAAGGTCGTATTTTTTCTTATTTTTTTTGCTTTTTGTTCCGTACTGTATCCCATCACTTTCTTCACATTGGGGACAATGTGACCCTTGAAGTTGGAGGTGGTGAGATTTGTTAGCACGCTTGGATTTTTTTCTTTTTTGAGACTTATTTTCTTTAGCTTTGCGTGAGATTTGCGTGTTTTTAGTTATTTTTGTGGATGTTTTGTTTTCTTTTTATGCACTTTATCAATCTCTTGCAAACAAACATGAGATATCTTTTTTTTTTTACAATTAGATAAGTTGTTTGTGGATTGGTTATAACCATTTTCTCCCGAAAAAGTCATCTTCTTGAGAACTCAAATTGCCAAAATGTTTTAAACTGTGTGACTCTAGTAAAAGGATGAACTTGGCCAAAAAAGTTTAATGTCATGAAAATAGTTTGGATTTTGCTTAAATATAGATACTTTGTGTCATGATCACTGGAGAAATCATAATTCGGGTTTTTAAAAAATTCGAAAAAAAAATCGAAAAAATATGTGTTTATATTTTTATAAAAAAGGACTAATCGAGGTTATACTCCTCTGTTTGTTGCTGCTTAGTAACTAGGAGCATTCATGAGCCCCATGTTTGTCTTTTACGTAAAACGGCGACACAAATATGAGTATGGGACACCACCCTAGGAGCTTTTGGAAAGTCATTCAAAATTTAAACCTAGTGGAAGTTTGCCTCAATACTGTCCTAATTTATAATTATATGCATGATTAAAAAAAGAAAAAAAAACCCGAGTTTTGGACATCTCTTTTTATCATTACATTCTTGTATTTGGTCTAAGCGAATGAATACCAATTTCTGTGATATGACAACTGTGATGATTAAACGATTCCAATTATTGAAGTCACTCTCTTTTTAACAAATTGGTCGACTTGAAAAATCGAATCGATTGGCACAATTGGGAATAAAAAGGTTAGTGATTTACTTCAATCATGTCGAAATTGTGAAAATAGATGCCTCTTTTTGTTTTCAACCCCACTTTTTGTTTTAAAATTACTTGAGGACAAGCAAAATTTCCAAGTTGTAGGCGGTTTGATAAGTGCATTTTTATTCACATTTTTATAACTCTTTTTCAACAATTTCTTTAACTTTTTAGTTTATTAATCAATAAAATCAAGAAAAATCACCTTGGCTTGTTTTAAATGATGAAGGTAAAGACTTGAAGCAAACTCGTATGGATTTCGTATGAAAATACGAACAAAAATGAAGTCTAACATTGATCGAAAAGAAGGCAAGGAGACTCAATTTCGCGCAAAACACACCCCTAGTATGTTGGGAAACATGGCCATACTTAAAAGAGAAGAAAAACAAGAAAAGCATAAAAACACACCCAGGCCATGCTTTGAAAGCACGACCGTGTTCGTCATTCCGTCAATGAAAACGCGGCCTAGCCGTGTTTAAAAACACACTCTGCCAAGAATCTCAAATTTTCGAAGGAAACACGGCCCTGTCGTGCTTTTAAGCACGGCCGTGTTTGTCAATTTCTGCGAACACGGCCTGGCCGTGCTTTTAAGCACATCCGTGTTTTTTCCTCCAGGCTGAACTTTTCTGTGCGGAAATTATGGAAGCTTTTCCTTGCTTTTGGACAACTTTTGAACAACTTTTGCATCTCATTCTGCTGCATTAAGTCCCATTATTCCCTCAATTATCATATGAAAACAAGGATTCAACAACCCAACTATGGTAATGGAGCAATTATTTGCAAGAGATGAAATTGTTAATGTGTTCTTTCACAAAAACAATGTCTATAAAAGCCAAGAATTTGGGATGGAGGATTCATTCATTTTCTCTAAGTTTCAAAGCAAAATACATTGAGAGGATAAAAGAAAGGTAGAGTTGGAAGTTGAAGAGCATTAGAGGAGAAGGCTTGGAGCTCATCATCATTGCAATCAACCAAGGAGGAAGTCTTGTATTGGTCTTGAATAAGAGCTAAGTATACCATGTTCATTTCATTCAAATCTTCTTGTGTAGTATACTCTTTTATCAAAGCCATGTGTAGTTAAATTTTTAGTGTTTGAATGTAATGAACTCTAGAATGGATTTGTGATTATGGATTGAATGTTTTTAATAAAATCTTCATGTTTTATGTGATTCACTTATTTTAAGCTTTCTTCATTCGAGTTAATATTTCCCGTATGTTAATTTGAAGTGCATTCCTCATCGGGTAATCGAGATTTATGATGACAAAGAACCTATTTAAGTGAAAAGAGTTGCATGCAATCCTAGATATATGACGACATAAATCTTCTGGATTAGGGTCAAACCTAATATGGGAATTCACAAATCGTTTTAATGCAATCTTGGAACTTTTAACTAGAAAGAGATTTCAGTTAATCAACTTGAGATTAGGAGTTTTTCACCTTGAGAAAGGGTTTAACATAAATCGGGAATTTCTACGGTCCATGAAACATGAGATTTTATTAAAAGAGGTTGGCTTTTGCTTAAGGGCTTTTGGTTGTATTTTTAACTTGTTGAATCACAAAAACATTCTAGAGGGATTTACATTCAAACACATTTCTAGCTCTTGATTTCTTATTCTACAATCTCCTTTTATTTGATCTATTGTAAGTTGTAATTATTTCAAATTCTTTATTTTTCATTTTCTATTTTTACCAAACAAAAAATCTGAAAATTGTTAGATTTGATTACAAAAAAGACGGTAATTACTAGTACTTACAATCCTCGTGGGAATGACATTCAGTACTCAATAATCTATACTATAAAACGATAGGTGCACTTGCCTAAGGTTTTCTAGAGTAGCTTTTGAGCCATCAATAATGTAAACTAAAAGAAATGCTAATATTAATTATAATATTTATTTTTAATATAATTAATTAACGTAATATTAATTAAATGAAAAATTATAGTTAATTAAATTAACAATAATAAAGAGAATTGCATTTTACAGGGGTTAGATTTATATTGAATGTCAAACCTAACTACGACACGCCGCAAAACCTAGGAGGCCACGATGCTCCTAAAACATCGGATGTCGATTGTTGTCTTCTCCCGTTCTCCGTCCTTCCAGCCGCCGCTGATTGGTAATCCTCAATCGCATCTTTCTATGGATCTAGATAATTTACTTTTCCCTGAAATTTTCAACCATAAGGTTTCTACGATCGATTTGCTGCACATTAAGGAGACGCCTCCTTCAGCGATAGGATTGCAGCCGTCGATTACTCCGGCCAACGACGGCGCTAAGTATATCAATTTCCAGATTTCTAATATACAGTAGTTGCCACATGTTGAGGCCACTCCGGTAGCATTCGATGGCACGTCTCCTCCTAGGGTTGCTGCTAGGGTTTGTTTAAACCCTAGCCCTACTTCGCACATGCATGGAGCGATACCATACGGGGATGAAAAATAAAAGATACACGATATGCCACAACACTCCGATGGAAAAGGGCCAAAAATTACGCAATTGTTTGCTCATACCGTGTCGACGGGAGACTCTTCCAAGCCGGTTAAAAAGGAGGAATATTTTTATGTTACCATGGACGAAGATATTTATCAACAACGTATTGCGGAACTTCGAAACTCGTTAATTGGTTGTGTGATTTTTCCCAATGGTACGAAGCCGAAGATGTTGGACGATCTCAAGAAAAAGTTGACACATATATGGAATCCTCAATCTCCTTGGAAATTCATTCCCCTGGGCAAAGGGTACTACAACATCCAAATATCGGATTTGAATGAGAGACAGTGGATTCAACACAAGGTGACGTAGAATTTAGCCCCGGGTTCAATTCGTCTCATGAATTGGATCCCCGATTTTAACCCGTACAAAATCAATACGCCAAGGCTCAGGTTTGGGTTCGCATTTACGAGTTTAGTTTGGGATATTGGTATCCTTCGTTGATTACGAAATTAGCTTGTGCCATAGGTACTCCTATGCAAATTGACAGTCGTTTTTTAACGGGTGAGGTGGGTCACTTTGTCCATGTTCTTGTCGAATTAGATCTTAGCTCTCCCCTTCAAGAATGCATAATGGTTGAACGATCAGGATATTGCTCTTTTGTTTCCATCGGATATGAAAATATTTCGGAATATTGTGTTCATTGTCGGATTGTAGGTCATAACATTAATCATTGTAGATAATCCACAACTCATGAGGTTAAACAGGTAGGTGTGGAGGTGCGTCCTCGTAGTCGTTCGACGGGCAGGCATTATAATAGGGGAAGGTCTCCGGCTAAAGAGGATAAAGAGGTGGGTGAAACTTGGGTCCAAGTGAAAACCAAAAAGGGACGGCCCTCGAAAGACAACCCGGATAACGAAGCTTCTACATTGGGTATTGCGACCCGGAACTCGTTCGATATCCTTAAGGAACTTGATGTCAATCGTCAACCGCAGGAAGAAAATCATACCAATTTTTATGTGGAGAATTGCATGGCAATGGAGACAGCATAACGGTTAAGAACAATGATAAAGATGCTCAAAAAAATAAGGAGTGTTCGCTGGTGGTTTACGAACCTCAACCATCATATACTGCTCATAATCAGGCGCATGCTGATCAATTGGTTGACAAGGAGGAGACTGACTTAAATAAGGCCATTGAGACCGTGAATAACAGTAACCCTGTTAGTAACTACATGTTAAAATCTAGTGATCATTCGGAAAGATTTAATTCGACTGAACTTTCGGAGAGCTTTCAAGCCAAGACGGCAATAGCCCCAAAGAGGTGGTCCGATACGGCGGAAGACGAAGAGCAAGATGAAGAAGAACAAGATAAATCAGAAGCTTTAAAGACCAAGCTAGGCGACTCTTCAACTACTCCGTTTGTCATTCACTCATGTGCTTCCTCAGCAGCTATGAAGAATATGGACATTGTAGCACGAGGATCTTGGGACGACATTCCACAAGATATATCAGACCATCAATACGATACTTGAGCATGTGCGAAAACAACAAATGACAATATCACTCGAAAATCCTTGAGACAGAAACGCCATTCACTTAAATTGCGTTTTAAGTTATTTTTGTGATTTTTTCCTGACATTTTGCATTGTTTTTCCTTTGCTACCTGATCAGCTTGTGATCATGACTTTTTCCTTTCTTTTTATATATTTTCATTTATCTAAATTAACAATAATAAAATATAAGTAAATGAAATAATTGTATAAATAAATATATTTGGTTACTGTAAAATGAAAATAAAATAAAATATTCATTTGGTGTAATATTTGGTGTAATGAATTGAAGATGGTTTTGATAAAATTACACCAAAATACTAAATTTAGTGTAATGTGTTGGAGATCGCCTAAGACATAGAGACAACTTTGGGCTTTAAAGCCATTATAACAAATGGGCCGTGTAACACAATAACCCGACATGTGTGTTTGTACGTGCAAATTTGTAAACATAGAAAAGGAACCAGAGGCAGAGATTTTATTTTTCTTCTTTTTTTTTTTGAAAGCATGTAGCATTTTATTTTTCATATAATATATGCACGCAGTGACGAAGCCAGGAATTTGCGGTAGGGGGGGCCCAACTAAAATTAATAGAAAAAAAGTTTATCGAATTTTTGACCACTTCTCCATAATAAAAATAGTTTTATCCATGTTTTTTAGCCATGTTTGAGTTCAAATGTCCACTTTGTGTTTTTTTTTCATTTCTAGGGACCGGTCCATCAATTTTTTCAAACATGACTAAGTACCTCATCAGAAAATACAAGACGAGTATGACCGTGTCAGAATGGCTAAAAACATGTTTTTGAAAAATATGACTATTTTTCATTTTTACAAATCATAAGTGGTCAATTTGTCCATTACCACATATAAAAATAAAAAACAATACACCAAATTTAAAAATAAAACAGTAAATTAATAAATAGCAATTTTGATTAAGTCATTGTATTAATTCAATCACGTATTAATATTCAAAAATAAATAACAAAATAGAATTACATACACAAATAGAGAGACAAGAGAACAATGCAAAAATTCAAGTTAAATTTTATGGCGGAGCATAAAAACTGTACAAAATTTTAAGGGGAAAAATGGCCAAGACTCATATTTTACAAGATTCACAAACGAAAACAAGAAAGAAAAATGAAAGATAATAGAAGACTTTTTTTATTTTCCTATTTTTTTATTTATTTTAAGATGAAAAAGTGAAAGGACCAAAATACCCCTACTTTTTTCTCAAAATTTGAGGGGGGCCCAATGCCCCCCTTGGCCCCCACGTAGCCTCGTCTCTGTATGCACGCTACGTGAATATAATCAATACTAAGTGCGTATTTAAGAAAATATTTGATGCGCACAAGTGAGCAAGTTCATTTTTTGTTTCATTCGATATTCCAATATAATACAACGTATAAAATAATGACATTATGTTGTACACCATGTCGTCCATTTAATGTAATGATGGTGAAGCATTAGATAAGATAGAGAATGAAACGAGATTTTGATCGATTGTATACATATATATTATATATATACATATTTACTAGAAAAATATTCGCGTGTTACAACGGATTTATGCTAATTTCATTAATCCAAAGTATCCAATAAAATATCTTTTATTTTTTAAAAATTTTCTATAAGATTCAAATAGGTGGACAAGGACAATAGTATTTATTTAGTTTTGTACACAATGTAGTTGGGTAAAACCGCTTCAATTACATTCATATGATAGTTAGTAAGCAACAAACAAATTTATTATTAATAAATTAGAGCTCTTTATTTATTTTTATTTTTATTTTTTTGTATTTGGCTTGTCAAATGACTTGAAGTTTTAATTCTTAATTACATTGTTACAGCCATTTTCACATTATTTTTTCACAAATTAATTCTATATTAGAA